>CM062810.1:385111520-385491250 GCA_031772625.1 Pinus tabuliformis | reverse complement strand
AACTAGATGTGGCATAGAAGAAATGGGACATCTAAGCTTTTCTCAAATAAGTAAAGCATGCGATTCAGGGCTGTCGCGTTATTCTAGATGTTCAACATCCTTAATAATACAATATGAGAAAACCATGTAAAATCGGTAGAAAAACTAGAGCTCACTTCATTGAAAAAGAAGGGTCAGCTAGTACGCCTCTTAAACTTGTCCATGCTAATTTATGTGGACCATCAAGGAAAAAGTGAACTCGTGGAGAAGAATACTTTATTTTGTTCATTGATGATTTTTCTAGAATGTGTTGGATAGGTCTTCTAAAGCATAAAGATGAAGCATTTGAAAAGTTCCAAGCCTTCAAAGCTTTGGTTGAAAATGAATCAAATCGAAAAATAAAATGCCTCAAATCTGATCGAGGAGGGGAATTTACCTCGGATGAATTCTTTGACTTTTGTGAACAACATGGAATAAAAAGGCAATTCTCCATCCCAAGGACTCCTAAACAAAATGAAGTGGTTGAAAGAATGAACATAACTGTTCAACAAATGGATTGAGCTATGCTAGATGAATCTGGAACTCCTACAACTTTCTGGGTTGAAGCTGCATTCGTTGTCGTAACTATTCTCAACCAGGCCAATGTTTGGGTAAATAGCACTCAAACTTCACATGAACTTTGGTATGGTAGGACTCCTATTGTAAAATAATTTAAATCTTTTGGAAGAAAATGTTATATCAAAAGGACTGATGAAAAACTTGGTAAGTATGAGCCTAGAGCAGATGAAGGTATTCTTCTTGGTTACTCTTCCTGAAGTAAAGGATATAAATGTTATAATAAAAGACTTGGGAAAATTATTGAAAGTATCGATGTTGTAGTTGATGAAGCATGCAAAAATCGAAAACATATAAAAATAGAAGATTATAACAATGAAGAAGATGGGGGTTATTTTCCCACATCAAATCACAATGATATTGAAGAAGAAACCAATGAAGCACCAGAAGAAGAGATAATGGTAGAAGAAAAGACTCCATCCAGGTATGTTCAGAAAAATCATCCAGAAACTCAAATTTTAGGGGAAAAAGAGGTAGGTTTATAGACAAGAAGAACTATTATAGAAACCTCAAGCTATCTAGCATTAATATCCTCCACTGAACCTCAAAATGTAAGTGAAGCATGCAAAGATGAATTTTGGGTCAAGGCCATGAATGAAGAACTTGAGAAAATTGAAAATAATAATACTTGGGAATTAAATCCTATACCTCATGATAAAAATATTATAGGAACTAAATGGATATTCAAAAACAAGCTGAATGAAAATGGAGAAGTCATTAGAAACAAGCCCAGACTTGTTTGTAAAGGGTATGCTCAACAAGAAGGTATAGATTTTAAAGAAAGTTTTGCACCTATTGCCAGACTTGAAGCCACAAGTATGTTTCTTGCTCTTTCTAGCTTTCAGAAATTCAAAGTATACCAAATGGATGTAAAATCAGCCTTCCTGAATGGAGATTTAGAAGAAGAAGTTTATATTGAACAGCCAGAAGGATTCATTCTTGGAAATGATGCAAAACTTGTATGCAAACTCAAAAAGGCCCTCTATGGTCTGAAACAAGCTCCAAGGGCCTGGCTTTATCGCCTTGACAAATATCTACACCAACAAGGTTTTACAAAAGGTTCAGCAGATACCAATCTATATACAAAGATTGAAACTGATAAATTGCTAATTATTATTGTTTATGTTGATGATATCATTTTTGGTAGCAATGAAGAATCCATGAGTCAGAATTTTTCTTCAATAATGCAGCAACAATTTGAAATATCCTTGCTTGGTGAAGTTACCTATTTTCTTGGTCTACGAGTTCAACAAAATAAAGATGGTATTTTTCTTTCAAAAACCAAATATCTCAAACAGATCTTGAAAAGGTACGGAATCGAAGACTCTAAACCTATATGTACCCTAATGGTAACAGGATGCAGTCTCAGCTCAAATGATAAATCAGCAACAATACATCAACCAACTTACAGATCCATGATTGGCAGTCTTCTTTATCTAACAGGTTCCCAACCTGACATCATGCATGCAGTACGAATAGTTGGAATATTCTAAGAAAATCCAAAGGAATCACACCTTCAGGCAGTCAAAAGAATTTTCAAATATCTTCAAGGAACTCAATACTTTGGTTTATGGTATCCTAGAGATGCATATCTTACTCTTCATGCATATACAGATGTAGATTGGGCAAGAAGTGTTGATGACAGAAAAAGAACTAGTGGTGGTGCATTCTATATGGGTTCCAGGTTAGTGTCTTGGTTTAGCAAGAAACAAATTTCAATTTCCTTATCTACAACTGAAGCAAAATATGTTGGTCCTCCATCATGTTGCACACAACTACTTTGGATGATGCAAACCTTGCAAGACATTCAAATCACATATACTCCACCCATCTCTATTCTATGTGATAATACAAGTGCCATCAGTATTTCAAAGAATCCAGTCATGCACTCTAAGACCAAGCACATACCCATAAAATACCATTTTCTACGTGAACAAGAGATTGAACAAAATTTCAAATTGGAGTATGTTCCCTCCAAAGAATAGGTTGCTGATATATTCACTAAACCATTGCCCAGAGAGACATTTGAATATCTCAGACAAAATCTGGGAGTAGTTGCCGCATCATCCTGCTGTTAAATCCAATTTTTCATAGAAAGGTTATTATATGCATGTTTCATGGAGTATAGTTGCATACACACATGGGTTTCTTGGGTCAAGGAGTGTATATGTTTTTTAGACAAGAAAAATAGTGTGGCGGGCTCTGATATGGGTGCTCTGACTGATATTGATGATTAATGTCTATCGATATGCTTTGTTCATTAATTTTTTATCTAACTGACAAAGATGCCTTGATCATTGACCTGTTAACAATGCACAGGTAGCACAGGTTCATGGGGAGAATTAGCCTTCACTTACTTTCAGCATTGTTGGCATTATGGTTGCTAAGTCCAACTATGGCTTCAAATTTATACCATTTGGTGCTTAAGTTGACATGTAAAAGTCTAGGGTGTGATATGTCTTCTCATACGTTTGAATGAGTCCTTTTGGAAAAATGATGTAATTTGTATCCCCACTTTGCATATGGATGATGTAATATTTACTGTTTATGTCATGCATAAACAATTGGTATATCCCCACTTGGTTGGGAGATGGATGTATGTAAGAGTCATTGGTGATAGGAAGGTCATCCTCACATAGTTGAGTTATAGAGTCATGTTGTTCTTTTAGAAAAAAAAATTGCAGACTCTACTTGTGCTCAGGGAGGGCATGGACAGTTTCAGTGCATCTCAGCATGTACAAAACGGGAGCTCAATCATAGAATTCAACATGTACTCAGGGGGAGCATGAACAACATAATGTATGTTAAAGGGAGAAAATATCTTGGTCCACCCTTTGCCCTTGATGTCAAAGGGGGAAAGTGACTTGGCGTTGTTGTTGCCATCAAGTCCAAAGGGGAAGATTGTTGGTATTATGATATAGGTATTGTCCTTCATGGCAACTCACTCAGATGAAAGATCACAGTGCAGTAGATTAACAACAAATAATTATAGATTAGACTCCAAAGAATGAAGAAAGAGAGGTATATGTAGGTTCACCTTGTCCAAGCTACGTATACACGTAGGTTTACTAAACAAAAGGAGCATATACATACACATGCACTTTCATAGAAATAAAAGCGCATATATATTCGAAAACCAAATTTTTTTGGTCCAAGGTATTTGATTGGTCTGAGGTATTTGGTCCAAGGTATTGGTCCTAAGTAGTTTTGGTCCATGTTAGTGAGAAAGGCCTAAAACTATATACAGAGGAGAAGATCATTAGGCCAAGGGTGTGCAAGTATTTTTGAATATCTTATGTGGTGTTGGATCATATATGCTAGTTAATAAGCTTCATATGGTTTGCTTGATCTGATCTAAGGAGACACCTATATGGTGTTGGTCACTTTAATTGTTTATTAATTCAAACAACTAAGTGCTACATAAATTGTCAACCCAGGGAAGTCTGCTTATTTCAAAGGCAACTACACATTGTATGTGCTCAATCCCAAAAGCATTAAAAGTTGTAGTATTAATTATACCAATCACACCTTGTCCTAAGCAAATTGAAGCTCTACTCTGAGTTATAGCAAAAAAAGATCTATTGCAGACAATCATTAAAGAATTCTTGATTACATTAAAAATAACAATTTAGTAAAAGAAATCAATCTGCAAAGGAAGAAAATAGCTATGCTGTAACAGAGAATAGGACCCTATTCCCCAAGCAGGAACCTTCAGCACCTGTTTCTGATTACTATGCTCACCAATGCACTCTGTAAACTCAATTACCAATAAAGCACTCACCAATTAACTATGAATGAATTCAAGAAAGTGATGCAGCAATCAACTGGAAAATAGAGTTTCAGCAATAATGCATAAGCAATATTCAGTAAACAGAACTTAACAAGGTATGAATAGAAAACATGCTTAACACACTACAGGAATATGATGGGTGAATCTTGTGATGATGGAGGGCCCTTTCCTTCTCACAAGATTCCCCAGAAAAAGGAACTAGAAAGGAATGTTTAGAACAGTATTTTATTCATCTGTCAATGTATCATATTACAAAAGATTCTAGTTCTTTTCCTTCAACTAGACCTTCCCGCAGTCTATTCGTCCCCTTCTAATGTAGATGTCTCCTCTTTTTAAAGAGGATACATCTATTACAATTGATTACATTGTAAGTCTTATCTTTAGCCCAATATACCAAAATAGGGTAATCAGTTTTCCCATTAACAAAATGTTGTTACAATGGTTATGGTAATGGTGACTTTGGAATGTGGTCGTTACAGCCAGTGTAGCAGCTCTTTCGATGATCTCCTTCTGTTGCTGTTGAATCTAGAATGCAAATCACAGTTGTTTCAGCAACAGAATTTGCGCATTGTTCTAACTGTTTCAACAACATAAACTGTAATGATAACCCTGCAGTCTCCAGGTTGTTTCAGCAACGTAGACTGCAATGATAAACTATTTCAGCAACTATCTGATTCAACAATTAACTATGAAGGTAATGTAATTATATGTAAAATAAATTGAACGTATAGTAATGAGAAGAAATATTTTATACCTTTGGAAAAATGGATTAAAGTAATAACATGGACTTTAAATATAGGTTGGAAAAGGATGACATAATAGCAAAATATATGATTAGAAAGGGACAATGTAGGGTCCTAACATCCCCCCCAACTGAACGGGTTGCATGTCCTCATGCAACTTTACTCTGAATCTGAGTCCGAGTACTGGGCCTTGGAGTGCAAATTACATAGGCAGTAAGTATAGAAAGTACTATCAGGGAGATCTCTGAAGCCATGAACATTCTGTAATCTCTACCATGCTGCTGCTTCCTCCCTTTTGGACAACCTGTAGTGAGCCCTATACTCTTATGCTGGCATCCATAGAAGAGGGAAATGAAAATGATATCCTACCCATTTTTCAGCACACTGCTGAACACATTTGACATAACCAAGTACCGGTGAAATTGTTGCTTCAACATTGGGAGGACTGAAGGGATGATACTCTTGCCTCTCCTTAGAATACTGTTGCCAAAATAAGTTGTTTGCTTGTAAGGCAAGAGCTCCCTTAGCTTTAACATAACGTTGACAGTCTTTTAACACTATTTTTTGTATTTGTCTAACGTGTTCACTCATTCTTGGTTCCTTCAAAAACTGAAGATATTCAACAACAAAAATGGAAGAATTCTATGGCTCGGATCAAATCCACAGAAGACGATTGTCTTCATTATGCCTTGCTGAAATAAGGGCATTTTGCCACGTGTGCTGATTAGTAAGGAAAGATACAAAGGCCCTGATCTAACATCACCAACTAAAGGGTTCAGATTGAGCTTCCTATCCTTAGGGATGGCTTCATTATGAAGATACAATTCACAGAGTAAATTTTGTTCACTGGTAGATGCTTCTGTGAAAGTTTTCACAAACTGTTCAGGTGCAGATACCTCATGAGGTCTCCCATCTCTAATTTCATTTATTTTAAAGAACGCTAAGCATTCTGTAAGAAAAAGAGAGTAATTGGAGGATGGTTTCCTGGTGGCCAGTAATCTTTCAACCAAATCAAACATGAGAAGCAATCTAGTTTTTAGCTGTTTATTCTCCTTCTTCTGGGCACGAGAGCATTGGAGCAACTGTTCCAAAACTTCCCAGTTTGAATATATATGATTTTGCCACAATGATTTATGCTCCTGCAAGATCCTATCTTGTGACATAACATATTCTTTCTTCCATTTATCCATTTGTGCTTGAGTGTTTCTGGTCTAAGTAAAGACAGTCTTTGTAGGTCGAGGTTCAGTCTGAGTAAACATAGTTTTTGTAGACTGAGGTACAGGACTTTCAGTTTTAATAGTCACAGTAGGCCGAGGTATTTGTGGTTTAACCTCTTTTTCAAAAAAATTTGAAGGTCCTGTTGGTTCTTGTGTGACAGCAGGGCGTTCCTCTTTAATTGCAGCAGAAGTGGATGTAGGGGAGGCTCCAGGCAGTGGAATTTCAACTATTTTATAACCAGCTTGATGATAAATGTTGCCACATTGGCTGCACATATATTCATTATACCGCTCTTTCTCTGTACTCTTCTCAGTTGTGGATGTTACATGAGCTAAGGTGTACGAATTAAGCTCTCTATCATAGGATTCCCCTGCCGTTATTAATTCCTGCTTATAAGCCTCGAGTTATGATTTTAGAAACTCATTTTCCTGTAGCAGGGAAGCCAGGGTGACTGGGCTTTGTGTAGCAGTCACAGTCTCAGTAGCTGGTTTTAATGGATGGGTAGCTTGTTTCTCTATAGCAGTTACATCATTTGCAGCATCAGGAGGTGGTTCTTGTGTGACAACTACTGACTCAGTAGCTGGTTCTGTGGCAGCTACATTATTTGCAGCGTCTTGAGCATCCAGATTTTTCATATCAGCAGGTGGTTCATGTGTGGCAGTTGTTGAGTCAATAGCTGGTTCTTGTGTGGCAGCTACATCTTGGTCATCTATTTTTTTTTCATCAGCAAGTGGTTCTTGTGTGGCAACTGTTGAATCGGTAGCTGGTTCTTGTGGGGCAGCTACATGTTGTACAACATCTTGGTCATCCATATTTTGTTCATCAACAAGTGGTTCTTGTGTGGCAGCTACTCAATCAGTAGCTAGTTCTTGTGGGGCAGCTACATGCTGTACAACATCTTGGATATCTAAATTTTGTGGATCAACAGCTGGTTCTTGTGTGGCGGCTGCTGAATCAGTAGCTGGTTCTTGTGTGGTAGCTACTTTTTCTAGAAGAAATGATGTCACAAAATCCTAGGCATCTATTTCTTGCGTTTTAGTGCCTGAGGGTGAGACAGGTAAATATTTAGGGACTTGGGACTGTGGTGGGGTATGGGGTTTTAGACCAATAGGTGAGGAATTTAGGATGGTAGCAACAGTTGCTACCTCAATTGACGCCCTCATATGTCTTCAGGGTAAAAAGGGAGGGAGAGCAGTAATTTTTCTTTTATGAGTGGGTTTTTTTAGAGGGGGATGGTTATCAAGGATGATAGCTTCTTTGTTGGAGGCCCTCGTTCATCTTTTTGGTAGGGAAGCAGTGTTATTTTGCATTTCTCTTTTTAGCATAGCAATGGGAAGGTTATCCTCAAAATCATCACTAGGAATGTGGACGGTAGGATTAGATGATTCTGCTCAATTATGGGATGGAGTTAATGTGGTGGAAGGGTCAATTGGGTTGGTTGATGTTGCTGGTGGGATTTCTGGGGGATTAGGAATGCTCCCTAGTTGTTGTTCAAAAGGATTTTCAGCTTGTTGAGGGATTCCAAGAGCTTGTTTAGGGATTTTAGGAGCTGGTTGAGGAATTTCAGGAGCTCGTTGAGGAATTTCAGGAATTTCAACAGCTTCTTGGGGAATTTCAACTGCTACTTGAGGAATTTTAGCAGCTTCTTAGGGAATTTCAGCTGTTGCTTGAGGAATTTCAGTAGATTCTTAAGGTTCTAGGGGTGGGTTATTAAGAGGGGGAAGATTTTGTCGAGCCAGACCCCTTTGAACTAATAACTGGACAAGACAATGATGGGTGAGGGAAAGGAGTGCATATTTTGCCTGTCTACAATAATGTGACATATTCTTTAGACACCCAAGTAAATAATACAACATATTCAACAGTCGACCATGTCTCAAATGATTTAACAAGAAAAAATCATGCTGATATACTACGTGGTAGCGACCTTCACAGGTGAGATAATGCCTGATAAATTCAGCAACCTTCGGCCCTGGAAGCGGTAATCAATGAAGTCAGACGCCCCAGCCTTTGGGCCCAACTTGCTCTCCTGGCAGTAGAAGGTCCTGCTATGCATTCAAAATGATGTTTTTACAAGTAACCATCGAGTGCTAGTGACCAGTAGACCTGAAACCTGTGTTATATCATACTCTGACACTAGAATTTGAACTCCTTAGACAGTATAGTAGGCATCCCATAAATTACGTGGAAATTCAAGGACTTGCTGTGGATCAAATCCCTAAACTCTCTGAAAATAGTCTACCCAGCCTGCCCACTGAAAAATCTGATACACTTCTTGGTGTAATTCTTGTAGAGCTATTGAGCCGGGCTCATGTCGAATAGCAGGTCCTCCCATAGTTACTAGCTTCAGTAAAATGCACACTCACAAACCGAGTTACCGCACCCCAGACAAAGTAAATTTTGCAAATGAGATCATGGAATAATAGGACAGATACGGGGTGATAAGACATAATAGTGGGTAAAAAAAATGACGGTGATTGGCTTGCTGTGAAATGATGGCGTGTAATTTTTGTATTCCCCCCAACTACTGCTAAAATAATGACTTTAAATGTACGGGGATCATGGTAATAATGTCATAATCTTCTCATTTAACTATAGCTTAATAATATTTACACATAATAATCACATACCTCATGTTTACCTTTGATTGATATTCGGAAAATATAGTGTACATTGCTAATAGATCATCAATGGTTATGGAAGAAGGTTTTGATATATGAGGGTAATTATATGAAAGGCCTGTATACTCTTAGGAGAAGGCAGTGAAATAACAGAGTTATAAAAATAATGAAAGAGGTGATTCTCACAACGAGAAGTAATGTACGATAATTCTTTGAGAAGAAATGGTGTTTCAGCAATGGGGAAAATGGGTAAAGGTTGTTGTTTCAACAACGGGGAAAATGGGAAAAGGTTGGTGATTCAACAACGAGAAAATGGATGGAGGATGGTGTTTTAGCAACGGCGAAAGTAAGGAAAAATGTTGTTGTAAATGGGAGAAGTAGGGAAAATGTTGTTGAAAAATATTTATTTCATTAATGATAAAAATGGGAAAGATTTTGCTAAAAAATAATGGGGAGCATAGGGAGGAGAAAAAGGGAATTTGTTTTTATAGAAATGGGGGAATGAATTGTGAATTGGAATGAGATGACAATGCTTCAAAAAAGGAAGCTTAAATCTGCTTGCAGTAAGATTATTCTTTTCAACTAGCCTCTCCTACATCTGAGATCTACAAAATAATCAATTGTAACATGCCAACCCTTGACAGGGATTATTAGTTAAGAAATATAATCTAATACTAAAAAGTACAATGCAGAAATTAAATGTAATGAGGGGTAGCAAGCTCCCTCAAAAAGATATAATGTGAATCTGCCATGTAGGTGGCCTTAAAATCCTCTTTAGAAATGGGTTGCTGGTACAGACAAAGTTGATACCCATTTAATAATAATAGTGTTCTATAATCATCAATTGTTAGGGGCCTTATTGTTCCATTGGGAAAAACAATATCTATTTTGTAAGGTCCTAGCCATCTTGTTAGTAATTTCCCTTGAAAATTTTAAAACCGAGAATTGTACAATGAAGCCCAATTAACTTTTTGGAACTACTTATGCTTAATAGTTTTATCATGCCACCTAGTTCTTTTCTGTTGAATCATAGTTGTTTGATGGATGGCATCTAATCTCTTTTCATCCAATTCCTAAAGCTGCTACAACTTGGCTATCTGTGCATCAGTCAAATCAAGGTTAACATCTAAAGTAGTTATTAAGGTTTTAATTTCAAATTCCATAGGAAGAACAAAACTTTTATCATAAACTAATTCATAGGGAAAAAATCCTGTAGTATTCCTCCAGGTAGTTCTGTAAGCCCATAATGCCTCAGGAAACCTTTGGGACCAATCCTTCCTATCTTCCTTCACTATTTTGTTAAAATGGCTTCTATAACTTTGTTTGTACTTTCCACCTGTCCATTGGCTTGGGGGTGGTAAGGTGTAGTCATTTTATGATGAATATGATATCTTTGAAGGGTGACTTTAAAACCATGAGAGTTGAAAGGAGGTCCTCCATCTATAACTAGTTCTCTAGGCACTCCAAATCTAACAAAGATTTCTTCAAATAGAAAGGTTAAAACAGATTCCTCATTAGCTCTAATGAGTTCCTTAGCTTCCACCCATTTATTCATATAGTCTGTACAAACCAATATGTAAACTCTTTGATTGGATGGAGGATTGATGGGTCTTATAAAGTCTAGAGCCCATCTTTCAAAAGGTTCAAGTATTACCTAGGGATTCAACAGTATTTCATCTCTATGATTAGGTTGACCCATTCTCTAACAGCTATCGTAGGCCCGAACATATTTCTTCGCATCCTTGAAGAGTGAGGGCCAATAATAACCCTTTCTAAGAATTTTATGTGCTGTTCTCTTATCAGCAAAATGCCCTCCGCAGGGGTCATCATGACAAGCGTTCAGTATATCATAAAACTCATCTTCTCTAATGCATCTTCGGATTTCGTGATCAAGTCCTGTCTGGAAAATACACCCACTTATCCAGCTATACTGAGCACTTTGTTGGATGATCTTTCTTTTCTCCCAATGTGATAGGTGTGAAGGTCACTTTCCTGGAACCAGATAATTGCCAATGTCTACATACCAAGGTGAGTGAGAAGATACTACAAATAAATATTCATTAGGAAAGGAATCATCTACTGGAGTATTATCATCATATTTTAACCGAGAAAGGAAATCAGGAACTACATTTTCTTTACCTGGTCGATCTACAATTGTAATATCAAACTCTTGTAATAACAATAACCACCTAGTAACTCAAGCATTTGTGACTGATTTGTTCATTAAATACTTAAAATCCGAGTGGTCAGTATGAACAAAAGTAGAGTAACCGGTAATGTAATGTAAAAATTTATTAATAGCATAAATGACTGCTAAAATTTCCTTCTCAGTAATTGTGTAATTAAGCTCAGCAGGGGTCATATTCTTACTAATAAAATAGATAGCAGAAGGAAGATGGTTTTCCTCTTGTCCCAAGACAGCTCTAATTGCAGTATCTGAAGCATCAGAGGATATATGAAAGGGTAGTGCCCAATCAGGTCCCCTTAGAATAGGAGCTGTAGAAAACTGATGCTTGAGTTCATCAAATGCTTTCTAGCAAAGATCAGTCCACTTAAATTCAACTTTTTTCATAAGTAACACAAACAAAGGAGAAGCTATTTTAGAAAAAAAATTGATAAACCTTCTATAGTATCCAGCATGTCCTAAAAAAATTCTCACATTAGTTTGTGTCCTCGGGATAGGAAGGGTTTGAATTACCTGTACTTTGGATGGATCTACCTGGATCCCTTGAAATGAAATGAAGTGTCCAAGTACAATTCCTTCATTCATCATCATATGACATTTCTCAGTACTTAGGGAAAGACGAGGTTGTACACAATGTTTAAGTACTTTCTCAAGGTTTTGTAATGCATCTTCAAAAGTCACACAATAGGGGGTAAAGTCATCCATAAATATCTCCATAGATTCATTAAGCATATCAGAAAGGATTCCTATCACTGCTCTTTGAAAAGTTGTTGGAGCATTACATAGTCCAAATGGGAGAACTTTGTAAGCAAAAGTTCCCCAGGGACTAGTAAAGGTGGTCTTGTCTTGGTCTTGAGGTGCAATTTTGATTTGGTTATATCTACTGTAACCATCTAAAAAGGAAAAGAATTTCTTCCCTCACAAACTATCTAAAACCTGGTCAATGAATGGCAAGGGGAAATGATATTTTTGAGTGGCTTTGTTTAAGGCTCTATAATCTACACACACTCTCCATTTCCCATTTTTCTTAGTTACTAACACCAATGGAGAAACCCATTCATTGTCAGATATGGGGTATGTAAACCCTGCATTAAGAAATTTTTGAAGTTCTTTAACAATTTCCCTCAAATTAGGATTCATTCGCCGCTAGGGTTGATAGATTGGTCGACACCCTTCCTTATATAGATACAATGAGTACATAATTCAGGAGAGATCCCCTTCATATCTGTATAGTCCCATTCGAATGCTTCCTTATTTTCATGAAGTAACTTCATTAGCTGATGTGTTTCAGCATCTGTTAATTTGGGGTTTATGTTCAATGTTTTGCTAGGTTCAATTTCTGTTGTTATGCTTTTAGAGGAGATAGCAGTTGATGTTTGAGGTAGATTTTCAGATTTAAGCTTTTGCTGGGTTTCAGATTCCAAAATTGCAGTCAACTAGTTATATGTTTCAGAAGTGACCGAGGAGGGTTTGGACATAAAATTACTAATTACTTCATCCTCTGTGGTATCTTTAAGAGTTAAAGCTTGTCTGATAGTCAAAATGGGTTGAGTAGCATTATCATCATAATCCAACCATACATAATCATCATTATTGAAGGTGTGGCATGAGGATAAAGAGTAAGTTTCTTGGTTTAACATCCATTAGAAATTGTCATTGAACCTGATCTATAGCTAATAAGGGCATCAACTATGGCCAGCCAGGGTCTTCCCAAAATTAGAGGATGTTCCCCCAACTTTGTTTTAGTCTGCAGCATCACAAAGTCAGCTGCGTAATTCCACGATTCAACTGAAATGATCAAGTCTTCAATAACTCCTTCTAGTTTGATTGTGGAACGGTCAACTAACTCCAGGATGGTTGGTGTCTCTCTAATCACATTCTTCAGCTGTAACAGTTGTGAAGTTTCAAGGGTCATAATATTTATAGCAGCACCTAGATCTACCAGAACTCGTGAAATAATAGTTTTTCCAATTTGTAATGTAACCGTAGGATGGCTGGGATCACCATATTTAATAGGAGGAGCTTTTCCAGACATTAAAGTAGATATATCACCCATAACACGAACTGTAAGGGGATCCTTAGCTTTCCTACCAGGTTTCTTAACAAAAATATCTCTCATAGTTCTGGAATAAATTGGTACATCTCTGAGTACTTGTAAGATCGGAATCTTGATATAAAGATTCTGTAATTCCCCTAGAAGATTAAAGGCAGACGGCTCAGGTGTCTTAGTCAGAGCTAAACGCTAAGGGAATGGTGGCTCTGCTATTTTAGCACCCTTATTAGGTAAACTATTTCTCTCCATCTCTTCTTTTTCATAGTCAGAAGAGGTAATATCATCAATAATAGGATCAACTATTCTCCCAGATCGTAAATGAATGTCATTACACTATGCAGGGAAAATAGGAGGTATAGAGTGGTTTTGAATATCAATGACTTGCATAGCTTTATTATTAGGGTTAGGGTTTGGTTGTACAGGCAGCTGGGGTCTTATTATCTGATTGTTTGGTGGAGCTCCTGATGGTAGAGGGAGTGGTTGCTGAAACTGAGGAAATTGGTTTGGGAACGAGGTTTGTTGAGCTCTCCAGTTTGCGTTCCATTGATTAAAATAAGATTGTTGTGAAGGCCAAGGTGTCCACATTGCAGGGTCTACAAAGGGAGGGTTTGTTTGTTTCATGGGTGGGTAATTCATTTGATTAAAGGGTGGGTATTGCATTTAGTTGAAGGGCGGGTAGTTTGCTTGATTAAAAGAAGGATAATTATTCCAACGATTAGAGGATGTAAATGGAATATTAGAGTTCATACCTTGTCCTCGTGGTTGCCATTTCCTTCTCTGTGTCAGCAAATAAACTGCTTTAGCTTCCTCTTTTTTGGTTGCAATGCTGCTTTTATTCCTAGTAAAGAAGGGCATTGTTGAGTTTCATGATCCTTCTCACAAATGGTGCAAATTGGTACTTTGTCCAATGGGAATTCCCTTTGTGGATGTTTATCTCTGCATTTGGGACAGAAGATGGTCAAAGAAGCTTCTGCTTCTGCTTGTTACTTTTTAACCTGCAAGGTGTCAATCTGTGAAGCAAAAGAGCTTAACATTTCAGTTTTGAATTCCTCAAGTAAATTACCTATTTTAGCTCTTGTTGCTCCTCCACTGGCTGATTTTTGGACTCTTGAATATGTATTATCCCTGCTATTTGATCTGTTCCTTGCAGCTCCTCTTGAACATCTTTTTCAGAGGTTAATAATTCCATCATATGATTCTTTAGATATGTCCCCTTTACCAAGCATATTTAGCATGTCTAAACAATCATCCCTTACCCCTTTCAATAATATTATTTTGAGAATATCTTTACTTACATCAGGATGATTGGATCTTTACAGATTGTATTGTAATCTTTCCACGAAGTCCTCCATATTTTCATCCTCCTTTTGGACCATCTTAAATAGTTCCTCCCTTTTTTCTCTCGTCCGGCAGTAGTCTTGATATTTGGTCAAAAACTTCTACTTCATTTGTTCCCATGTTGTCATTACATGACCTCCCAAACTCATAAACCATCTTAGTGCATTTCCTTTTAGTGTTGCTGGAAATAGTTTCAATTTCCGAGCATTAGTAACATAATCATAGCTTCTACACAATATATCAAACTCAAAAAGAAACTCATCAGGATCTTTAGAAGATAAACCATGGAAGTTAAGTAAGGCTGAGAGTGGGATATTCTTCATGGGATTTTCCCCTCTAGGAAGATCCCCAATAGGAAATCCCAAGGTGGAGAAAGAATTCTCATCTCTTCCCTCTCCTCCTACTTGTCCTCCACCAAAGAGTCCTTCATTGTTCCCTTCCATTGCTTGTTCTCCTATTGCACCTACCCGGTCTTTAATGTTTTCTGTTGGCCCCTTAATGTCTCGAACTAGTTCCTCAATGTCTTCTACTAGTTCCTTAATATCTTCTACTGGTTCCTCAATATATTCTACTGTTTATTCAACCTTTTCAGGGCCCACAAGTTCCTCCTTTTCGTAGTTTGTTTGAATAGAATGCTGAATCTTTGGCTTCCAAGAGCTTAGCCTCTGAGAAGTTTCAGCTTTTGATATAATCTCATCAATAAAGGTTTTTCTTCCTCCTCTTCCTTTTCCCTTGCCACCTATAGGATTAGTTTTCTTGCATCCTCTCATGCATTCTGCACATCTAAAAGAAGAACATTAATTCTTTTGAAATCTATGATTTCCTTCCCCGACAACGACATCAAAATGTTGGTCACTTTAATTGTTTATTAATTCAAACAACTAAGTGCTACATAAATTGTCAACCCAGGGAAGTCTGTTTATTTCAAAGAAAACTACACAATGTATGTGCTCAATCCCAAAAGCATTAAAAGTTGTAGTATTAATTATACCAATCGCACCTTTTCCTAAGCAAACTAAAGCTCTACTTTGAGTTACAACAAAAACGATCTATTGCAGACAATAATTAAAGAATTCTTGATTACATTAAAAAGAACAATCTAGTAAAAGAAATCGATCTACGAAGCAAGAAACTAGCTATGCTGTAACATAGAATAGGACCCTATTCCCCAAGCAGGAATATTCAACACCTGTTTCTGATTACTACACTCGCCAACTCACTCTGTAAACTCAATTACCAATAAAGCACTCATCGATTAACTATGAATGAAATCAAGAAAGTGATGCAGCAATCAACTAGAAAAAATAGTTTCAACAATAACACATAAGCAATATTCAGTAAACAAAACTTAACAAGGTATAAATAGAAAACACGCTTAACACACTACAGGAATATGATGGGTGAATCTTGTGATGAAGGTGGGCCCTATCCTTCTCATAAGATTCCCCAGAAAAAGGAACTAGAAAGGAATGTTCATAACAGTATTTTATTCATCTGTCAATGTATCATATTACAAAAGATTCCAATTCTTTTCCTTCAGCTAGACTTTCCTACAGTCTGTTCGCCCCCTTCTAATGTAGATGTATCCTCTTTTTAAAGAGCAGACATCTATTACAATTGATTACATTGTAAGTCCTATCTTTAACCCAATATGCCAAAATAGGGTAATCAGTTTTCCCATTAACAAAATGATGTTACAATGGTTATGGTAATACTGACTGTGGAATGTGGTCGTTACAACCAGTGTAGTAGCTCCTTCGATGATCTCCTTCTGTTGCTGTCGAATCTAGAATGCAAATCACGACTGTTTCAGCAACGTGATTTGTGCATTATTCTAACTGTTTCAGCAACATAAACTGTAATGATAACCCTGCAGTCTCCAGGCTGTTTCAGCAACATAGACTGTAATGATAAACTGTTTCAGCAACTATCTGATTCAATAATTAACTATGAAGGTAATGTAATTATATGTAAAATAAATTAAACGTATAGTAATGAGAAGAAATATTGTATACCTTTGGAAAATGGATTAAAGTAATAACATGGACTTTAAATATAGGTTGGAAAAGGATGACATAACAACAAAATATATGGTCAAAAAGGGACAATGTATGGTCCTAACATATGGCCAATGAAGGTTGGTGGACCGGGATCATAAAGGCTTAAAAGTATTCTCATTATGTGGTTTGATCTTGAACAGTCTAGATATGAATACTGATGCATGTTTTATTATGTAATTGTGATGATATGGGTATGGCTGAAGCCTGGAATAGTTGTGATGTTTTAAGTTAGCATTTATAGATCTGTATGCAGGTTCAGTTTAGTAAAAAAGCATATGCACGCTGGTTCAACATATCAAAGTAGCATATACATCATAAATTGGAATTTGCAGATCTATACACTAGTTCCCTTTGGTAAAAGTTCATATACATGCTGGTTCGACACATGGAAGTAGCTTATACCTTATGAAGTATGATGTTTAAAGTTTCAGTTGTTTCTGTTTGCTATTGCAGAGTTTTGGTTTCTCCTTTGTGCTCTGGTGACTATATTCTGGTGACAGTGTTCTGAATGATTAGATTGATTGATTGTGATTTGCTGCAGTGATGATGGATTGTCAAGTGATTGATTGATTCAGTTGTGGTTGATTTAGAAAGTGATGATTTAGTTTCAGTGATTGGTTGATGCAGATGTATTTGATGGTTGTATTGTAGTTATGATTTTCCGAGTTTCAATGTTGTTGATGGGTCCAGTATGAAAATTTGATGAAACGTGGCCTTTAGATTGTGGTGTTGTGTTCCAGGAGTATCCAAACTGAAAATTCATGAAACGTGGTCCCTGGTGGAAGAGTTGAGTTTTCAGTAGGCTGGCACCTACGTACTAGTAAACATAATGACTAGTACAAGAGCTAGGGGGTTGTAGCTCCCTTCCAGTAGTATATGGAGAACGAGAGAAGGTTGTAGCCTTCTACAGGTGGGTGCCTACGTACTGGTATGAGTCTGCACCAGTACAAGATTGTAAACAAATTTTCTTATTATTAAAAGAAGACAGAGATGACAGCAATAGTTGGTTTTTATCCACATTGGGTTTCCACCTTATATCTTGGTGTTCATGTGTGTTACTTATGTGTGATTCTATATTATGCTTGTACTGCACTGTCTAATAAACCTCTAATGTACTAGCTAAACCTCAATACATGATAAATTGTCTAAATCAAAAGTTCTCTACATATATGCTGGTTTCTTTAAGTACAGTCGTGTGTACACACTAGTTCACTTAGCTAAAGTAGCGTATATAAATATGTTTGGGAAATAAAGTTATAGATCTGTTAATACTGATTCATCCCATCTTAGTATTAATTCCAAAACTTTCTGGTTGCCTTCTTTCTCGAACTGATCTTCTCACACCCGGAGTTTGTGGCTCTTCATCTTCTGATTCCTTCTCTAATGTAGAGTTTGATTTTCCTCCTTAAGCTCAAACTCTATCTTCTCAAGTTCCTTTGGTTGGAATTCATGTTTAATAACATATTTCAGCTCTCTGAACACCACATCTCGGCTGTACACAAACTTCCATGTTACTGGGTTCCAAAGCTTATAACCCTTTAAACCATCCATATACCCAATAAAGATGCACTTTTCATATTTACTATCCAACTTGGTTCTTTTCTCGTTTGGAACATGTACATATGCATCACATCCAAATACCCTCAGATGTGAAAGAGATGGTTTCTTACTAGGGAAGATTATATCCCTTTGGTAGAGTTTGCATACAACAATGATTATTAGGAGTCATTGAGGATGAGTTCCCTTGAGGAATAATATCGACAGAGTTGTAACACTCCCATAAGCTGGAGTGATTTGGTTAGAAAGGTATTGATTGGACCAGATATGTTGGTGAACATGGAACATGAAATGTAGGTGATTAATAAGAATCTAAAGGTAGCACAAGATAGGAAAAAGAGTTGTGCAGATAGTAACAGGTTTTTTAAGGAGTTCCAGGTTGTGGCACGTGTACTTGTGCATTGATCTAAAGAAGATCTCCTTGTGAATTGGATCATGTGTCATGGCACCACAGTTTTGTGGACCCTTCAGTATTATTGAGAGGATTGGGCTAGTAGCCTATCGATTTACACTACCTTCGACAATGAAAGTCCATGATGTTTTCCATGTATCATGCTTAAGAAGCATGTTAAGGATGGTGATAATGTGCTTGATGGGTCTATATTGCAAGTGGAACCGGATGGAGAATTCTAGCTAGAGCCTTAGTGTATATTACAGAAAAAGGTGCTCATGCTCTGAAACTGAGCAATCGATCAATTTAAAGTGCAATGGAAGCACTTTGGGACCAATGAAGGTACATGGGAGATGGTAGATTAGATGTGGGATATGTATCCTTCCTTGTTTTCTAGTGGATGCACAGAAACTTTGATATGGTGCTTTGCTATATGCTTTATGGTGGTTTGGTATATGCTTTATGGTGGTTGATATATGCTTTATGATGGTTTGGCATATGATATATGATGTTTTGATATATGCTTAGATATGGTGTTTAGTATATGTTTTAATAGATGTTATGATATATGATTTTGTATATGTTTTTGGTATATATATTTTTGGTAATGTTGCTATATGTACATATCTATATGGATGTAAATACTGTTATGAGCTATGTTATAAAGCTCCATTATGTAGTATGGGTGTTATGTCATAATGATTATGTTATCATGTTACTAAGCTATCATGTGATTATGTTATCATGATTTTATGATGTCATGGGGGTTGGAACTCAGTAGGATGATCATTGTAAATATTGTAATAAGTTGTGTTATAAAGCTCCACTATGCAGTATGTTATCATGTTGTCATGTTGTTTTTCATTTGAGAAGGTATTTCATTGTAAATACTGCAACGAGGTGTGTTATAAAGGTCTATGAGAAGTATTTATTCTTTTAGTAAGTTATTGAGGTGTATGTGTGATTGAAAACTGAGGATGGTGTCCACCAAAGGGGAGGGTTCTGTCACAGCCCCGGTGAAAATTCCATGAAATAAAAGTTCAAAACAATAACCATTGTTGATGGGACACTTATTCCAAGATGAATGTTGGGCAGGACATCCTAGGGGGTGTTTATTTGGTTGTTTGTGGCTAAGGAAATTGGCAAATACAATGACTAAGTATTTGTAAAGGCAAAATGGCTGTTTTGGCACATTTATTTATAAAAATAATGGAAATTAAGAGAAAAGGGAGGTGAAAGGTCACAGGTTGCATGTGAGGAGGAAAATAAAGGAAAATAAGGAAAATGAAGAAAATAGAGGCCTCATTCATAAAATGGATTATGAGGATCAGTTAGTAATCTCCATGGAAAATTTTAGGGGATAATATTCACAGATGGGCTAATTTTCCATGATTTTTCCAAAAAAAAGATTCGCCAATTTCCAATTTTTTTAAAAATGATTCGCCCAAATTTTACAATTTAAAATTATTTTACATTACAAATTTCCAACATTATATAGAGAGTATATATATAATCATTATAAATTTGAATAATTTTACAAATACATCGATAAACATTTTATAGTTTTCATACTAGGGATTAGTGATATTCACCAATGTTTTTAAACTTTAAGATAATTTTCCATCCTTAAAATTTTCCATAGTAACCTCTTGCCAGTTGAGTTTTGGAGCTCTCTCATTCCTCTCTCTCTGTCATACTCTTGGACACTTAAAGTTTCTTGGAGCAATTTTGGCATTGGAGCAAGAAAGGAAAAGAAGTAAGGATAAAGCAAAGATGAAGTAAGGAATGATGGGATCAAGTAGCTACAATGGGCTTCATTGCAAGTATCTACTTGCATGTGTATTTTCCTTGCTAGATTTGTCATGCGTGGAATTTCATGTGGTTCTCTCCTATCATTGCATGGGTTTTTCCAGGTGTAACCGTGTTTTTATCCTAGCCTTGTCATTTCCGGATAGCCATGGCATGATGGGGCTCTCATGTTTTGGTTGAGTTGGATTGTCGTATGGATTCAAAGTTGAGCTAGGTGGATCTTCGAAGTGATAGAACACATGGCCTAGTAACCCCTAAGTTTGATTGTGGGTTGTGGTAAAGTTGAATTTTGTGTTGCCTCGGATGGCCTAGGAATCCTTGCTGGTGAATGATAGGATATATGGTAAAGTGAAGATGTAGTTTTCTCTTCGTTGCGCCTAGTAATCTCAGGTTTGGGATATGAAGTAAAGCCTCGAGAGTGGATCTCGGTTTAGGCCATAGTGATCCGGGTTTGGATTGTGGTAAACCCTGAGATACTAGGACATAGGAAAATTCCTCACAGTGTAGGGGGGGAAATTTGGTGGCATCCATGCTTGTTGGCCAAGTGGTCGGGTGGAGATCACAACAAATCTTGTTATGATGTGTTTATTGTGTTGGCCTACTAATTTGAGATGGATAATGAAAAAGCCTAGTTTCAATTGATGAGGGTGAGGTGGTTTAGCCTCAGTATGCCTTGGTTGGTTCCTTTTGTTTGAGTCCCACATTCATGCTTGGAATATGGCACAGGGTGAATGGTATCTCAAGTTTGAATCTATAAGTAATTTCTACATGGTATCAGATCTATAATCACTTTAGAAGAGGAGAATATGAGTTTGTCTTTTGCAGGAGAAATCAAATTTGCAGTATCATACTTTAGAGCCAATAGGATCTCGTTCTACAGATTGAGACTTGAATATTCCCTTGAGGGTAGTTCAAACTATATTACTTGGAAGGACAGGATGGAGTCTATGTTTGAAGACAATGGCCATAAGGAATTTATAGAAAAAGATATTCCTAAGCTATTTGATGCTCAATATTTGGTAGAGTGGAGAAAGTGTGTGGCAAAGGCAGGAAATATTATCCTATAAGTAGCTCAAGGTCATATTGTTTCGAACCTCCATTGTGAGGAAACTCCATTTGTATGTGGAAGGCCTTAACATACCTATTTCAAAAAAAGAGTGACCACAAGAAGCTGGCACCAAAGTACAAGCTCAGAAAGATCAAGATGGATAAGGGTGACATAATACCGAAGTACTTGACCAAGTTCACCCAATATCGGGATGATCTTGGAAGTGTCAGTGTTACGGTCACTAGAGATGATCTAGTAAGCCTAGCACTTCTAGGCCTTCCCAAGGCGTGGCACAACTACCAAGACTTAGTGTTTTGGGTGAAAGCACCCTAGGGCTTTGGGTTAGAATGCCAATATAGTAGGAGAAAAACTACAACAAGAAATACTCAAACAACTCAGGCAAGATGCTTATATTATCAAACTACATAAGAGTGATAGTACCCAGATTTCCTTCATTCGAGTAGGTCCCACAGGGTTTAGACCCTTTGCAACTCCTGATGTTATTCAAACCTAAAAATCATTCAAATTGAACATACATAGCAGTATAGAAGTAAAGCATATTCACGAAATTGACTTTCTATCATATAAACAAATGATTGATTATATATCAAAATGACATTCATATATGAATAAAAACATAATTTGATGCATAGACATGGTTAATTTCGGAAACAATGCATAATTTCTTTTATTGCAGTAAGTTATAAATAACAAGGAGAGAATTCACCTAAGTCTTTCTCTGGCTCCAAGCGGAACCATCCTTTGGATTCGTCCTATCCCAACCTTCAACAATCTTCTTCCATCACCAACACCATGATATCTCAAGCAAAAGGAAGGATATCTATAATCAAGGAAACAAGGGTTTCCTAAAGCTTGGGGAAGTGCATGAGGCATAGGGATTCATCAGACTTAGTGAGGGATAATCTCAGTATAATAACTCTATCTCTTCTCCCCTCGTTAAGGCCTTCCCATAGAGGTCTATTTATACCTCTCCCAATTAGTTTTTTAGTTGGGAAATAGTTGGGAATTAGTTGGGCCACGAGAAATAGGAGGTAATCAACAGGTAAAACCTATGAACTCTGCCCAAAATTAAGGAAATTTAAATTTTTTAAGTGTTTTAATGCATATACGTGGGTTGGGTATTGACTAACCCACGTGTACATGCTTTTATCTTAGGGAAAAGTGGCGTATAGGGAATAAAACACTATTTTCTTTATATATTTGGACCAATTCTAGAAGGAGGGGTTGCCCTAGCCATAAATAAAGAATCATATATACCATATAAATGGTGCTCATAACATATAAAATGGTAAAGATGAAAAGATGTACAAGTGTAATAGTGAATCACACTTGCCCAAGGATTCACCAGAATATTAAGCTGTATGGATCATCAAGAAATTGTGTATAAGGAATAAAATGCCAGAGAATTTCAAAACCATGTGTAAATGGTGCTATAACATATGGCCCCTAATATATGAGGTCAGAAGGGGTACATGATGGCCAAAATGTATTAAGTGTATGAATCATGCCGAGACTGAGAAGGAGAATTTAGCCTACCAAGCCATCAAAAGAGATATCTGCATACCCATCAGAGAAAGTAAAGCATATCCGTACAAGTGGATCCAATATGTATACTAGTATAAAGGAACTGAAAGTACATAATGGATCATCTGATCGTGATCGAAAAAGTACATGTCTGAATATCACATATAAGAAGACGATCAATGATGCTAAAGGATGAAGCTAATCACTAATGTCAGAAAATGATCCCAATAGTACCAAATGAACATGATGGAATAAAATGATACTACATCGCAACTCAGATTCCAGTATATAAGATGTCGCTGTGAAGAACTACAACATATAAGGTGGATGGTGTCAACTAGCAGCAACAGGAGCAACTGACAAGTGAACCAAAACATGTTGATGCAACCTGAGGTCTTCACCGACCACCGCGGTACATTTCTACACAATGGGAATGAATGATCTGAGGTCGACCATGTGAGAAATCATTTTATTACCGGTCATTGATGTATACCGTTAACAAATGCGAGACTACTTACCAATAATGATAATGAGAGTCAAGGTACCCAATGCAATCTAACAAGTGCAAATGAATGAGCTAAAGTCAAACACTTGAAAGAATCTATCAATTAGGAGAAAATGATGGTTTCCACTGTCGATAGCGAAGGAATCTGCCACTGATGACTGCAAAACTGAGGGTACTGTCAAATGGACTCTAGATCCTTTCCCAGAGTAAATGAGTTGTAGTCGATAGGAAAAGATTTGCTAGAAGCAAGGCATTAAGGCATCCTTCATCAATCTAGCACGAGTGTAACCCGTAGGCCAATAATGTGGAAGGAATCCAATGAAAAAGATGTAGTAACCCAACTGAAGCACGTTTTCGGTGTACACAAGATGTAGCTAGTGCACGATAGAAACCCTTTGAACCAACGAATAATGAAAGCTGATAGAGAGGCAAGGAATACACCAATAGGGTCAAATGGAAACCAAGGCATTGCACGAATCCCAATGTGTGATAATGAAAGATAATGTCGAACACAAGGGAAACCACTCAGTCAAAGACCCATGATACTGATCGATGTTGAGCACAAGGTGACCTATCAATAATGAAAATAGGGTCATGGTGCAGCTCTAGATTTGCCCTCAAAGAAATTTGTCATAGTCAATAAGGACAAGACCCGCTAGCAAGAAGTCAATGGAGACCTTCTCAAACCGGTATGAGCAAAGGACCAATAAAAATGATGTGATGAAAAACATGACACTGACAACTAGGGATGGCCAACTAAAAAATAGGTTAAGAGACACCAAAGAGAGACCGAATCAGGTTTACTTCCCTTGAACAAAAGCACGACTCAATGATGACTATATGGCAGCATATGATAACTCTGTATAAGTTTGTCATGTAAGAGGCATAAGAAAACTCTCCATATTATTGGAAGAGGTAACCAATTGGAGGAGTACTGACTCAATAACAAGGTTAAGGCACTCCTAAGTCAAACTAAATCCCACCCCAATGGAGGAGAGACATTATTTTGAGTGCTTTGTTCAAAGGAGACACAACTAACTCTAGCTGATAACAAAATATGGAAATGTCATCCCGTTCCTGCTCTTTTTGGAATATATAATTTTTTTTTTCTGTTTCTTTAAGATGGAGAAAGAATAAAATAATTCTATAGTACAGTGGAAAGAATGAGTGTCAGAGAAATAGATGATCATGTTCCTTGTAGGGTAACATTCCTATGCTCAATGCAAGGAGGTGAAACCGGTCACGGACACTCAAAGGGATGCTCTTTCCATGGGTAAAAGGATGCGTCAAGTTGCAAAAGCTAAGTCATTGCATGGTTGACTTTGCAGAAGACATGGCCAAATAAGTGGCTTAAACACGAGTCCAAGTGAAGGCGGCTCAAGGCCAAAAGGTGCAAATAGTCAAAATGCAATGTAGCAATACAACTCAACACAAAGGAGCGTCTAGGGTATAAGGCCAGAAATTAGCGTGGAATAAAGGATAATATGTCTTCAACGCATCAGTCATGGCAAGACTAAAGAGGACTGCTGAGCCTACTCAGTACAGTAGCATGGGAAACCAATGTCAGCGAGGATCTAACTAAGATGCCCATGTAAAGGATGGCTTTACCATCACATCATGATTTAAAAAAAATCAGAGATTGAAAATGGTTTCCTCACCAAGATATGATGGGGTCGACCCTACAGCTAATGTATCAATGAATGGAGGCTAGTATGCAAGATGTAGCTGAAAATGGTTTTCCCTAACCTAAATGTTAGTGAGAGAATGATACCTGCCATCACAAGTCAATGGTCATGGGACCGAAACAACATCTCGAAGAAGTCTCCAAAATTCCCTGTAAAAACAACCCACTCTCGATAATCCAAGCCCACAAGTCAAAAAATCCATGAGACAAAAATCAATTTTTGAAAAAATATTTTGCAATTTCAAAGTTATATAATGACTTTTGGACTCACAATTTTTTCATTTCTATTTGGAGCAAAGAGATGTGGAGAAAAACTAAGCAAGCTTTCCTCTGAACAATTGGACCATTCAAATCACCCCAAAGTCTCTAGGTAATCCTCAAATCCTACTTGTAATGTTTTATGATAGTTTTTAAAAGTTTTTTCAAATTTTTGACCATGGGAAACTATGCCCAAAAATTCAACTCTGTGTAAATGTGGGTTGGATGTGAGTAACCCGCATCTACAACAGCCCTACATGCGATTGTGTGTAAAGGGAACCCGCGTGTATGTGAGTTAAATTTTTAACATATAAATTAATGGTTGAAACTTCAATTTTTTTGCAAGATGACTATCACTTGGAGGGAAAGAGAGCATTATGACATATATGATTAGGTAATGAATGATCAAAATGCATTGGATGCTCTGAGAGGTTGTGGCTTACTCAAATTCTTCAAAATGCCAAATATGAAAGCCAATACATGTTTGCTAGAACTTTTGATCCACTACTAGGAACTTTTGATCAACCAGACTATGGATTGAGTCGATTTTTCTTATAGGTCATGCACTCCATTAGCAGTGGGTAATATAGGTAAGTCAAATTTCAATCCATGTGGAAAGTCTATCCTTGAGGCATCACATTAGGTCACGAGTCTCATTGAACCTGGCAGTGGAATGTCTTACCATAGTATTTGACTAGTGCACGCCTCTTCTAACTAACATGAAGAGTCAATTGACCTCTATACAGAAGGGTCAAATGAAGAATTTTGGATATGGAACCATCTTGTGTCCATTCTTCTTCGAGAAGGTAGCTGGGCTACGTCCCAATGTATCAGTGTCCATCAGTAGCTCTAGAGATCCACGAATGGGTAGATGGGTAGACCTGATGAAGCGCCTTGGTGGTGGTGACGTGCCCAAAACAACCTTTGATGATGAGTTTTTCACCTAGTGGGATCAATAGATCATCGCGATCGATGACTACCCATATTCCGACATGGATTTCCGAGGAGATCTAGACTTAGTGTTACCATCAAATGCAACATGGGGAGACATAGGTAACAATTTGTAAGATTTTGCGAGTTTTTTAATTTTTTTGGATTTTTTAATATGAAATGAACTTAAAAAAGTATTTTTGATGAGAAAAAATACTAACAAAATATAATGACCATGTTCCAAATGTGGGCCTAGTGACGCTTGATGGATTTTCGAGGCACAGGCGTCGCGGAAGAGGGGCCGAAGAGGTGGCAACCGAGATAGAGAAATTCGTTTATGTTGTTCAAAGAAACTTGGTGAGACTAACTCACCAGTTACCTATGATAGGTGTAGAGGATCTTCCTGAGAAGATGTAGCACCGTGTGGTAGGAATACCACAAGACTGGGTTCGAATACTTTGGTGTGTAGCCAATGCTGTGGTTAACTTTTTAACTGCTCATCCTGAGCCATCTCAATAGATAGATCTATGTATGACTAGACATGATTATGGGCATAAGCCCAAATTTTGAGGGCATCTTGTCACAATTTTGTATATTATTTTTGAACACTCCATCTATATACAGGCGATTTTATGATATCTATATCTATCTATCTATCTATATATATATATATATATATATATATATATATATATATATATATATATATATGTATGTATGTATGTATGTATGTATGTATGTATGTATGTATGTATGTATGTATGTATGTATGTATGTATGTATGTATGTATATGCATATGTATATCTAGAGATTCATTTAATTTTTTTTATGTTATTTAATTTGATGAATGATTAATGTGCCAATCTAATTCTTGATTAGCAATAGAGTTTTCTAATGAATTCTCAGGTCGTGGAATGTGAACATATGTGATATAAATAAATGATCGTTGCAACACTCTCAATCTCAAAAATTGGCGATATAAACAAGGATCGCGAACCCGATAAGTGTTATTTAACTGTGACACCACCAGTTGTGAGTCTAGATAAACTACTAATGAATCAATCCCATAAGATATTGCTTCGGATAGTAAATTAAGAATGGTAGTATATTTGGAAACTTTATTCAAAGTAGGGCCAATACATACTCCCCTCGACACCATCAACTGGCCAGATGGATAATAAATCACCCAACCCGAGGAAGCAAGAATCCGAGTGTGCCGGCTTGCACCTTCGATGAATCCAAAATATATTGAATCGTCCATCAATACCTGCCAAAGCAGATCAAAAAATATCGATATCATAAAATGCTAGATAGATATGTACAAAGGTACAATATATACAAACAAGCAATTGCTTAGCAAAGCCTAAGTAAAATACTTCTTAAGGTAAAGCCCATTTCTGGGCTCCACCAACCTTTTCCCTTCAAAGTCAATTAATTCATAAGCCCATTTTTTCAAAAAACGCTTGACTATAAAGGGACCATACCACATAGATTTGAACTTGCTTGCCCCAGGGTGCCTTTGTCTTGGTCGTAGACTAAGACAAGGTCACCTTCAGAAAAACCCGAGGACGGACAGCTTTATCATATTGAGTTTTAATCCTCTTCTTATGGACTTTGTTTATTATGGTTGCATCTTCACGCTGCTCATCAAGATGTTCCAAATGAACGAGGTGTTCTTTGAGACTAGATGTCTTCGGAAGAAGTTCTATAGCTAGCTTAAGGGATAAAAGTTTCACATTCAATAGGGAAGATAGATTCCAACCTGTAAACTTGCTGAAAAGAAGTAAAACCAGTGGCAATCTTAATTGAGGTTCGGTATGCCCAAAGTGCCGGATACAACATGATGTGCCAATTGGATCAAGTTTTATCAATTGTCCTTTGCAAGATGGTCTTAAGGGACTTTTTCACGGCTTCAACCTGCCCATTGGCCTGAGGATAATATGGAGATGAATGCTCCTACTGGAAGCCCAACTTGAGAGCCAATTCAGTCATTAGTTGATTTTGGAAGTGACTACCATGGTCAGTGACAATCTTTCTTGGGATACCAAATCATGAAATAACCTGGTTGAAGAGAAACAAGGTTGTTGTCTCACTATCATTTTTGAAAGTAGGAATGACCTTAACCCACTTCATAAAGTAGTCTACAGCCACAATGATGTACTTGTGATTCCCCGCTGAAGGAGGATTGCAAGTAGTAAAATCAATGCTCCACTTCATAAATGGACCGATAGTGATAACAGGAGAAAGGGGAGCTAGATGCGTGCACATTTTATGAGTATACACTTGACAAGGATGGCAACTCTTGATCGCTTCAATACAGTCTTCAAAAATTGAAGGCCAAAAATAGCCTGCTCGCAAAATTTTCTAGGTTGTTGCAAGCCCTGATAGATGACTGCCACAAGCTCCATTGTGGCAATCATTAAGTACTAACTCGGCTTCTTCCAATGTTAAGCAATGCCTAAGGATTGAGTCAACCCCTTTGTGATATAATGTATCACCAATAATAACATAGTTTTTGGCAAGGTGACATAACTTTCAACACTCATCTTTGGTGAAAGTAGGTGGAAACTTCCAAGTCTAGAGATATATAATGATATCTCCGTACTAGGGATCCTATGAAGAAATGAGGAATAAATGTTCGTCAAGAAAATTTTCCTCATAAACAATAGCTTCCTCACAAGGAAGCTCAGAAATCAATTCCGCAAAAAATAATGAATTCGTAGATTTAGCTAACAAGAATTCATGATCGAACTCTTTCAAAATAACAATCCATCGATTATACTTGCCCCCAATCACTCACCTACTGAGGACAAACTAAAAATGATTGACCGCTGCTAAGACGAACATTTTGTGAAGTATAATGTAATGACAAAGCTGTTGAACAACATGGACAGCCGCGAAGGCC
Source organism: Pinus tabuliformis (assembly GCA_031772625.1). Lineage (NCBI taxonomy): Eukaryota > Viridiplantae > Streptophyta > Pinopsida > Pinales > Pinaceae > Pinus > Pinus tabuliformis. The sequence continues at coordinate 385,462,015 of CM062810.1, read as the reverse complement.
AATTTTTCGATGGGAGAATAACGTAGCTTAGGTCCTACTAAGCCTTGACTCAAGTAGTAGATTACATGCTCACTGAGAGAATCATCCTCATGAACCAGAACGATACTGATGGTTGATTCTGCCATAGCGAGATACAAAAGGAAATCTCTGCAATAATCTGGTGGACAATAATGGAGCAGAGGTTAATGCTTTTTTCAAATCATCAAAAGATCGTTGCCCAAAATCGTCCCATAAAAATGAAACTCCTTTCTTAAGAAAATGCATAAATCCTTTGGTAATCTTGGTGCAATTGCTATAAATCTCCTCAAGAAATTTTCCTTTCCTTGGAGTCTTTGAAGTTGGCGAATGGAAGACGGGGGAGGCAACTGAATTATTGCCTCAACCTTGAAAGGATCAACTCGAATCCCTTTAGTCGATACAATGAGTCCTAACAACCGATTGGATGTGACCACAAAAACACACTTATTTGGATTCAACTAGATTTTATAAAAACAACATCTCTCGAAGACTAACCGAAGGTTCCTGGGATGATCAATTCTCTTGCGAGAATGAGTAGCTAAGTCATCCAAGTATGCTTCAATAACATGTTTTATGTCGTGGAAAGCATAAGACATGGCCCGCTGAAAAGTAGCTCCAACATTTTTAAGGCCAAAACGCATCTTGTTGTATGCAAAAGTGCCCCAAGGACAAATAAAGGTTGTCTTGTGCTGATCCTATCGAAGGATACTAATTTGATTGTAACTAGAGAATCCTTCCATGAACAAAAAAATTTCATTACTTGCACATTCATCAACAATTTGATCAATAAAAGGTGTGGGGTAATTGTCTTTTGGACAAGCTTTATTTAAATCCCTAAACTCAATACATGAATCATTCCTTGCTTCTTATCTACCGGGACTGGGTTGGAAACCCACTTAGTTAGAGGAACGGGGTATATGAAACCTACCTTAAACAGTTTTTCAACTTCAACTTTAATAGCTACCACTTTCCGAGGATTAACCAGTCGAAGTTTTTGACGAATATGTTTCTCATTTTTGTATGTCTTGATCTCATGCTAGACTATAGATGGATCAGTTCCAGGCATTTCCTCATAAGACCAAGAGACAAATCTCGAAATTCTTTGAAGAGATCGGTGTAGATTTGAATTTCTTCAGGGGAACAGCTAGCTCTGATGAAGAAATTTTCTATTACGTTAGGATTCCTAGAGATGTCAATAGGTACAATTCGTGAGATAATCAACATGTTACCTTTGGCAGAAAATTGTACTGGAGCAAAAGGGTTCGAAACTTTATAAACATCACTAGTATAAAGATTGGACAAACTAGATTCAACTTCATGCAATGGAGGGAGAAAATATGAATGATGATGTATATCATCTCATGGTCGATCCAAACCCATCATTGCTTCCAAAATTGCTTCTTCATATGGTAAGACTGTATCCAAGCAATCTAGAGTTGAAGTAGAGTTGAGGATCCAAGTCGAAGCCACATCACCATCTAACTCCTCTAGTGAAAAAGGAGTGGGACGATTGTTTGCAGAGTTAATGATAGATTGATAAGCAAGTTTTGCTGCAGACATGGGAAATGCCATTCCACCTACCTACTCTCCATCTAATGTGGTGGTAGACAAAGGTAAGGGCCAAGGGTCCGAAAAATAACGAGTTTGAAAGAACTCTTTCCGAGAAGGTCCCCTAGAGGATGAAATTACATTAATTCTAGCTGTAGGAGTAGGGAGGTCAAATATACCCATTAACGAAGAGTACATACCAACTCCTAAATTCTTAATAAGTTGACGGGGATTTTCCACCAATGGAATGGTAGAATTTGAAGTTGCGTGAGAGTCACCTGGAGAATAATCTAACTGATCAACTCTAACAATCCCCCCTCATGAGGAAAATAGAGGATGAAAAATAATGATGAAACTATGGCATCCATCTCGTAAATCCAATTCCTTCCTAAGAAGAGGTTATAATATAGGTTCACATCGATGATTTCTACCTCAATATTCACTACCTTTCCCCCAACACAGATAGGAAAGGCTGAGATAATCCCATGCGGCCTATGAGAATGTCCATCAAAAGCCGTCAAAATATTCAGTGAAGGAACAACTGAAGGTGATCCAATGGCATTCCAACATGACATAGACATCACGCATGTGGAAGCTCCCTCATGTATAATAGTTTGAAAATTATTGGTCTTTCGGTATGTGGACTTTATCTGGAAAGCCAGATGGTGAGGAATTCTCTTTTTGACATTCAACATATCAAAAGTGAGCACTAAAGAATTTTTTGGGTCCACTGCACCAATTTTTGAAAGAAAAGAACTTCCCTGAGCAAGGAATGACTGGAGTACCTCCAATGCTGACATAGCACAAGGACTTTGAGATAGATCTTCTACAATCAAGTAGTTCTTGGTTGCCTTAGAATTATGGTTAATAGTCGAGTGCTTTGCGGAACCTTTCGGTATTCGAGGTATAAACTCAATAGAGGGCCGCTCAATATGAAGTGGTTTTGTGGCTTCGGGAACAGATTTAGACTTAGATGTTTCTGATTCACTATAATCGCATGCTTTCATAGCGACATCGATACAAGAGCTCATCATATAAACATTTGAGGAATTTTCCCCTTCCTGGTTGCCCCCGGCGGAGGTACCAACACTATAATTCATGCCAGCAAGTAATTGCTGCCCTTAGGGAAAAGGGCTAATCAGAATAGCTTGGGAGCTAGAGAGCCCTTGCTGTACTAATAAGCGTTGAGCATCTTGCATCTTAGGGAAGAGGTGATTCACATGATCTCCATTGCGTAACTTACATGGAAATTTTACCTTTTTCTTGGACTCTTTCCTACCCTCTCCAGCATCACTGCCAGGTTTGTTTGAATTTCCTTTCCCATCCTTGTTCTTCTTCTTACCTCATCCCTTCCTATTCCCATCGGATTGTTGATTTCCTTTGCGGTTAGTGGTCTGGATGGTGTTTATAGAGGTAGGTTGGGAAGGTGTAGGTATAGACAGTGTTGCCTGGGTAGAAGAAGCATTTTGTAGAGACAACTATTCTAACTGATTCAATAGGTTCACCATGTTAACATTAATCGATTTGACTATACCATTAGTATAGGGACCTGGCTTTGGTTTGGCTAAATCGACCTTAGATCTAGGAGCATCAGGTAGAATTTTCTGAAGAACCCTAGATTGAGAATATATCAGTTCCAATTGCTAGGCTTTGAAAATGGCTTGCTCTTCCACATAAACACCGGAGAGTGACACATCCTTTGATATCTCAGGCTGTAATGATTTGAGAAACCATTGGAGAAGGAATTCTGGCAAGATTTTAGGTTTGATAATACTTTTCCTCCTCCTCCATTCCTGGATGTGATCCGAAATGTGAGTTGCAGTGTCTTGCTGAAAGTTAGCCAGAAGTTCAGTTCTGGCTTCATATCAGATAGGAAACTGAAAATGGTTCAAAAATACATTAGCCAAATCACAAAAAGAAGTATAGGTACCCATGGCAACTCTATATACCATTTGCCCACATTTCTGGTTAGGGTGCGCTGAAATAACCTCAACTTGATTGAATCATCTATCAGGGAGTTGGATGATCACCATAAGTGAAATGTGCTTGTGTGGTCTCTCAGATCTTCACCACTTTTCCCTTCAAATTTTGGGATATTTGAGGGAAGTTTAGTTGGGACCAGAGGCCAAGCTGGATTATATCGAATCGGATCATTTGTCAATTTAGTTAAGTCTAGAAAATTCAGCATGGCTAGAAAAGGGAGTCATGGCGGACCTTGGGAATTACATCAAGTGCGGGCGAGGTTCCCAAAGGTCCGAAAAGAATGATCTAGATTTTGAAAAACACCAAGTTTCCCAAAGTAACTCGTAGAGCCTATTGAACTAAAAGGTGCTCCTTGTGGTCCAATAAAATTTGGAGTTTGACCAACACCTGCCAAAAATCCTCTGTAACCAGTGAAGTTACCCCCCAATGAAGTGTTAAAAGGAGTTGATAGCCCCTGATAAGGATTCCATGCATTAGAAAAGGGTGGAAAATTCTAAAATGAATTAACTGAAGAATACGACACATTCCCTAGTTGTCTGGAATAAAATTGATTCCTAGATCCTATCCCACTAACCGCAGGGTTTGTCCAACTTTGGAATGGGTTATTACCTTGACCTATAAAGGAAAAAAGAATTGACCCTACTGTTGGATTGGAGTGTGGTATATCACCAATTCCAAATGGGAAACCCTAAAAAGAAGTCGATCCACTCATCATGGATGTGCAGGTGGTTGATGGTATTTTCGAAGGAACTGAAGGAATCTATGAGATGGCATTCCATAAGGGATAAATCCAAAACTGGATGCAGTAGCATGAGAACTTCCACTCATTGACAGAATGGAAGTAGACCCAAATATAGCCGCGTTGGGAGTAATAGAAGGGATGGAAATAGTTCCTCTTCCTTGTACAGATATGGGAGTCTACAAACTATCCTCCTTGTATAGATATGGGAGTCTACACACTCTCAACACTCGTCGTAGATGCCATGCTTCCTGTAGTGGACATCGAAGTAATAGATGGGTGTAAACCTAGGCTCGAAGGCCTATGAGTCAGGGTTCCAATGTACATTAGAACATTTGGATGATCAGGAGGAAGAGGAGAATTCAGAGTCACAACCGACTCTAAAATCTCTCCAACTTCAATATTATCTTCCAACTAATTGAGAAAGAACTAGTGTGTTCCTCTCTAACTCTCTACTGGTGCCAAGTCTATCTTGTGAATTAATGACCCCAAGCAGAGGATCAATCTCCGATGCGCCTGCTGCCATTGGTTGAAGACCATTGGCGGAATTTCTCCTACGCCTTCTAGGAGAAGGATCAGGACTCATAGGTGATAGCCCACGAAGTCTCCTAGACCATCGAGATGGTCGATCAACAACTTTGAATTATTTAAAATATCTACTTAAAGACTCAAAAAATTACAAAGCTAGGCTGACTAGGAGAAAGAACAGTCACTAAAAAGTCCCTAAAGATATTAGCAATCAAACAACTCTCGAGTATTTTTTCTCTGGGTGATTAGGACCGGACACCAAAATAAAAGAATGTTAATAACAAGGGCCTTCTAAAAATAGACTGGGGTAGTTACGCCCCAGGCCTACTACCGAAGGTATCAGAGGCAGTTACGCTAACCTCTAGATAACAACCTTTGCCGATGCAAGCACCCAAGCTTCGCAAGGGTACCCTCCACAAGTACTATTGAACGTGATACAACGTTAGCATTAGGTGCCACGAGATTCCCCTTGGCAGCCACCTATGTGATCCCTAGGATAGGCAATTATGGTCACCAACTCGTATCAGAAGCTGGGTGGAACAGTAGTGAGGCGAGATCTGACAAGTAAGAGAGGGAGTACCTCTCATCCTTATATTCACTCTCCCTTGGGATTTACTCCCAGTTATAGAGCTTTCCCAGTCTCCCTAACAATATTGGATTTCGATCATTAATCAAAATTCTATGTTTTGTAATTTTGAGTGGCCTTGGAGAGTTAGCTCTCCTCTCACCTAATGCAAGGCCCTAATAAACCTAAATTTGTTGGTGTATTCTGATGACAACATAAAAGTTCTAGTTTATTTTAATTAATTACTTGATTTTAATGGCTATTTTGTAAGTCAAGGGTAAAGGTGGGAGCGAAACCAATGATGTTTGTATGACGCAACAGAAATCAATGAAAAACTAACTACATGAATGCACTCATTTTTTCTTCGATGAAAAGAGATCTCTATACGGGTTCTACAAAACTTCTACAAAGTAAAGTACTTTTTCTCTTATTTGCTTGAAACACACTTCACACACCCAAAAACTAAAAGACTATGAATGCTTTAACAATGCAAACTACCCTAATGCAAGATATAATGGAGATGCAAGATCCTAAATAACACTCAAAAAGAAAAATCAATTGTTTATAACTAACAATGAGCCAACTTAAGTACTGAAGAGGATACACATTTTGAACACAAAATTCTCTCCAAACAGGAAGGACAAATTGTAAAAGATCGCAACTCACTTTCAGCACCAAAAAGAAACCATAAACCAAACTTGGCAAAAAGAAAAACAATTTTTTAAGATCTTTTCTTTTTTAAAGAAGCAACCAAAACAACTTTTTGAAATCACCAAAATGCTATTAAAACTCAAAAGATCGAGAAAAGAGCACAAGGAGTATTTGCAAGTTACAAATTTGAAAATGAATGAAAACTTGAGCAAAAAGACTTCAACTTGTACAAAACGACCCAAATAGCAACAAAGAGTTTGACATACTGACCAAGAAGCCAGGAAAGAAATACTTCCAAATTCATCAAAAAGACTTTCAAAAAGCAAGAAAAGATATGAGGCCACAAAACAAAGGAGAGAAAAGCAAGTAGATTTGAAATCTAGACTTGACATTGAAACTGGAAACAATCTCATGTTCTGGATGACCAGAACAATCAAGAACTTCAAGACGAAGTCTTGTGTGCCAAAACACAAATTACAAACTTACTAAAGAAGAAAACCTAGGCCAAATATTTTCAATGAGGAAGAGACTTCAAAATAGTAAGCTTGCATAATAATTAAATTCTTCAAACAACAATTGACCACACAGAGACTGAAAAGACCAGGCAAAAAATCTACCTGGGTTGAAATATTTGAAAAAACAATGCAAAATTTTGCATGCGCAACTGTGTGCAAACATAGAGGCATGAACACGCGCTCTTGATACAGGAAACTTGCATATACACAAGTTCACTTTAAAAAAACAAGCGTGTACACGCAACTGTAAACACAGTAAAAAGTGTATACAAAGTTTTGCAAGAAAAAATAAAAAACAAAGTCTGATCCAAAAGATCAGACTTGAGGGCTGGGACTCTAGTAGACCAAATAAGACTGTAACTACAAGCAAAACAAAGACTAACACTTGAATGAGACTGAACAACCCAAACCAGGAATAACAAGATTGTTATCACCAGTGGAGTCACCAGTTCTGTTTCGGGTGAAAGCACCCTAGGGCTCTAGGTTAGAACCCCAACGGAGTAGAAGAAAACTACAACAAGAAATACTCAAACAACATAGACAAGATGCTTATATTATCAAACTACGTAAGAGTGACCGTACCTGGATTTCCTTCATTCAAGTAGGTCTCGTAGGGTTCATACCCTCTGCAACTCCTGTTCTTCAAACATGAAAATCATTCAATTTGAACATACATAACAGTATAGAAGTAAAGATTATTCATGAAATTTACTTTATATCATATAAACAAATGATTTATCATACATCAAAACAACATTCATATATGAATTAAAACATAATTTGATGCATAGACATAGTTAGTTTCAGAAACAAGACAATATTTCCTTTATTGCAGTAAGCTATAAATAACATGGAGAGAATTCACTTGAGTCTTTCTCTGGCTCCAAGCAGAACTGTCCTTCGGATTCGTCCTATCCCAGCCTTCAACAATCTTCTTCCATCACCAACACCATGATATCTCAAGCAAAAGGAAGTATATCTATAATCAAGGAAACAAGGGTTTCATGAAGCTTGGGGAAGTGCATGAGGCACAGGGATTCATTAGAGAAGAGAGACACATGAAAAGACTGTACATTGGGGAAGCACACCAAATCTTCCCTTCATGAAAAATATAGTCAAATGCAAGTGATCCTTGATAGAGTTCACTAAGATGTGTGTGGACCGTTCTCGATAGCCTCCATATGCAAGAACATGTATTATGTAAGGTTTTTTTACTATTTATCTTGTAAGTGCTGGATTTTCTTCATGCAGAAGAAAGATCAGATGTTCACTAAATTTTGTAAATTTGAAGCAATTGTCGAGAAAGATAATGGCAGGAAAGTTAAATCTCTAAGAAGCGATAATGGTGGATAATATGCGTCAAATGAATTCAATAAATTTTGTGCATTTGATGGAATTCGACAAGAGTTAATAGTACTTGATAACCCATAACATAATGGGGTGGCTAAAAGGAAGAATAGAAGTATTGTGGGATTTGCATGGGAAATGTTACATGATCAAGTCCTATTGTTTCACTTGTGGGCGAAAGCATACAACAAAGTTGTTTATTTGTAAAATAAAATCCCTCATTGAATTCTCAATATGAGTACACTAGAAGAATATTTTTCAGGTAAGAAACTAGATTTGGCACAAGTCCAAAGATGGAAGGAAGTGCACCAAAGTGGTTGATAGATTGATGCATGTTGCTAGAGAGAATTTGGGAGCACCCACATCACACTGAAGGCAAAGGAGGTAACCATATTGGTACACTAGCTACATGGATCTGATGCGTGAGAGTGTAGAGGTTGAGCCATCCTCATTCGAGGAAGCAATGTAGAGACTAGTATGGGTTGATGCCATGGTCGAGGAGTATGACTCCATTATCAAAAACAATGTTTTGGAAGTGGTCCCAAGACTAGAAAAAAAGTCAGTGGTGAGTTCTAGATTGATTTACAAGGTAAAGAAAGAAGCATATGATAGTGTGGAGAAATACAAGGCCATATTTGTGGCCAGAGAGTTCTCTTAGGTGGAGGGAATTGATTACGAGGGTACCTTTGCTCCAATAGCAAGGTAGTCTTCAATCAGATCTATTCTAGCACTGTTAATGTAGATGGGATGGAAGATACGTCAGATGGATGTAAAGAAATCATTCCTCAATGGTATGATTGAGGAAAAGGTGTATATTAAGCAGCTAGAATGATTTGGGACCTACAACAAAGAGACACATTTGTGCAGACTCAAGCCAGTGTTGTATGGACTAAAACAAGCACCCCGTGCTTGGTACGCCTTGATAACTATTTCACTGGGTTGGGCTTCACCAAAAGTGAAGCAGATGCAAACATTTAGCATATTGTGGTTGAAGTTAAATTGTTGATTATAGTATTATATGTCGTTGATTTGATTCTAACAGGTGATGAGAAGCTGATAAAATCTTGCAAAGAGGATCTTACAAGAGAATTCGAGATGAAGGACCTATGGCTCATGCATTACCTTCTTGGTATGGAAGTATGACAAGGATATGGGGAACTGTTTGTCTCTCAAGGAAATTATGCCAATGAGATACTTAGGAAGTTCCACATAGAGAGAAACAAACCCATGAAGACTCCTCTAGCAGGTAATTGGAGGAAGGAGGATGCCACTTTAGGTGAAGTAGTGGAGACTATTATTTATAGAAAACTTGTGGGTTCACTTATGTATTTAGTGAACATATGATCGTACATGTGTTTTGTAGTTAACCAACTTAGTCAAGCCATGGTTAATCCAACCAAACTTTATTCGAAGGTAGCTAAACATGTGTTGAGATACCTAAGAGGAACCACTCAGTTTGGTCTTTGGTATAGACAGACATAGAAAGTGATGCTTCAAGGCTTCATGAATGAAGATTGGGTATGGATTCCATCCAATAGGAAGAGCACATGAGGGGGAATCTTCAGTATTCGGTCAACAACAATTTCTTGGTACAATAAGAAGCAGAGATCAGTTGCACTCCATTCAGTAGAAGCAGAGTACATGGATGCTAGTCAAGAAACTTGTGAGGCTATCTAGATGAGGAAGATCCTTGTTGGGTTATTTGGTTAGCAGATGGATCCTATAGTGATTTACTGTGACAATCAAAGTTGTACCAAACTCTATGATAATCCAATTTTTCATGATCAGTCCAAGCATATCAACATTCGATATGATCATATATGAGATTGTGTGCATAGGAGAATCATGTTACTATAGTACATTCCTACAAAGGAGTAGGACACAGATATTTTTAAAAAGAAATTTTGAAGATGAAAATATGAGTTTCACAAAGGGAGTATCATGGTAGCAGATAATCCCTTTTTTGTTGAGAGGGAGTGTTGAAAATGCAACAAGAAAATCCTAATTTAATTTTGTCCTTGAATTAAATTGTAATTCCAATTCTCATAGCAACTTGTAATAGTTAACTAAGTTAATTTGACTTAGTTGGCTCAGTTAATTCGAGTTGGGAATCAAACTACATTCATGTAGAGTGTATCCTATTATTTAGGAGCCCTGGTTGAGTTTATTTTGATTTGTAATTATTTAATTTAGTCTAACTGAGTTAAATTCAGTTAAACTAGTTCTAACTAATGGAGGAATTAGTGGGCGATCCAGTAGTGGGGTGTAACGTGCACTAGTGGGAGGTAACCAACATTGATCAACCGGTAAAATGAAGATTCCCTCACAATTAACTCATGCATGTCAGATCAAAGAAATACCCAATTGGTATTGGAGTTCAAGCATTGTGTACTATCAGCTGTATAATCATCTGAAATGTACAAGTGGTGCATGCAATTAGAGGAAGGCCTATGAGGATTACACAACTCATAATTGATGAATTTCCCAATTAAATGTGGGTTAGTTTCCTAGGAAATTGTGCAAGGAAATAAGAGCTTGGTAGGAAGTAGAATTGGCTAAGTATTGGCTTTCGCTTGTCTGGGAAGTAGTGATATAGGTAGAGATAGTTCAGAGGTTGCTTGGGCTTGAGAAAAGTATTGTAATTTTCTCATATTTTCTGATTAATTCAATATACACATAGTAGAGGTTTTTAGTTGTGGCTTTCCACAAGAAATCATTGTGTTATGTGTGATTGAATTCCTTCTCTTTTATGCTTCATGATTTCATCGATGTTTTATTATTTATGTTTATGAGTAGAGTAGATTAAAGTCAATTGATTTAGCATATTAAAATCTACAATTTGAATCTACAAGGAATTTTTACAATATATATATATATATATATATATATATATATATATATATATATATATATATCTGTGTGTGTGTGTGCGTGTGTCTAGTAATGAATTTGGTTTTTAAAAAACATATTTTTATCAATAAATTTATTTTTTAACATTATATTATATAATATTTATTTTGTGAATAATAAAAATATCGAACCATTTTTAATTTGTAATTACATTCAAACTTCTCGTGATGAAATTTGTTATATGATTAGGGGAGGGACACAAGTAGTTGTGCGCACTCCCTTCCATGTAGGAAAACAACCACCTCAATACTGAATTGCATGTATGACGTGTTACCAACACATCGTTCCACCTATCACAGTAGTTGGGGAATTAACTCCCACCTCATTACGTACATTTTTGATCGTCACTTAGGGTTTAGAATTTACTATGTTGAGGACTCAATGTATTTTTACATGGGGATGGTGTGTGGGTATTCTACTATCCCAACTATTGTTTGGTATGTTAGGTTCCTATACCAATAGGAGTCATAATTCTTGAATGGTTGAGATTTAACCTATAATATGTACATACCTTTGCCTTTTGCAAATGTTTTCCATATTCAAATAATTAAAAAAATGTAAAGAGGATATGTCCTCAAAGGAAAATCAAAGGACAAAAAGAATAAAAAGGTCAAAAAAATATGAAAAGTATGAACCCCAAGAAAAGAAAAGACCATGAAAGTGTGCAAATCAAAATGCCACTACTATTTACTTTTTATGGAAGATAAATGATTGTGTGGAGTCTGTAATCTTTGTAACAATCCATGATAGTCAAAATGTTTAAACTTGGCTTTTCATTTTTAAATTTCATTTCTATAGATAGAGAATAAAATCTGAGCAAATAGTGTAATCTTGGCAAATAAGTAGATAGGTAGAGTAAATAAAAGGAGCTGAAATTTTTAAACTGAGCCCTTGGATGTAATAAGGTTAGATTAGTTAGTTTACTAGTGTAAAGAAAAGGGAAAAATGTTTGATAAGGGTTTCCTAGCTTAAATGCACCCTAATAAAGAGAAGTAAAAATGGTAGCATGAGTAGATGGGTAAGTAGAAGAAAGGTTGCAGAATTGTGATGATTGTTAAACAAAAGCATATTTGTCACCCTCATGATGAAAGTTATAAGTATGAAAGAGAAATTGGATGGGCATAAAGTTCACAATTTCAGATTAATTAATTTCCCCTCACTCATTTCACCCTTTACGTAACTAATTTCCCACAATAAGTTTGAGGTACCCAAAATCTTAAGTCAAAGGGGCTCAGAGTATTTCTCTGACTTCTGGAGGGATCATAGCCTCGGCCCATTGACTTATAGATCTTAAGTACTAAAATCCCCTCATAAACATTTAACCCCCTTCAGTTCATTCATTTTCCATAATAAATCTCTTTTCCTAAGGTTAAAACTCTATTCTTCCTAAGGAAAAGCAATCACCCCCATGAATACCCCGTTTTTATGAAAAATCCACAAACATACACTTAGACTAAGTTATAATGTTTCTATGTAGAAAGAAAATGAATTACAAAAACACATTATGCTTAGAGCAATCCACTTTCTGCCTTTTTCATATTAACTTCTGATTTTATTTATATTTATTAATTCCTGAGAAAACCCCCTTTTTCCCGTATATTTTATTAAATCGCTTTAAATATTAATATCCCTACCCCAAAGTTTGAAATATAAAATTTACTTTATCCAACCCCGACTAATTGACATAATTAATCGATCTGCGATTAATTAAAGTCAAACCATCCACAAATCATATCCCACCTGATACTTTAATCACTGCCTTAACCCCTCATTAATATAAAACTGTGGTGTTTAGATGCCCGTCGGGTGTCCCCCCCCCCCATTACCTTCCTTGCAACTCCTGCACCCGACCACCACACGATCTCTCCCCTCGCGATATAATGACCCATGTTGATTTTGGAAGGGCCCAAAATCTGAACAATACCCGCACGAAATGGGTTGTTTTTCGCTGGGCCCCCAAGGCAACGTGGTGCTCGATGAATGGAATCAGGTGGCCTCCCCCCAATACTGCCGAGTGCCAAAAAGTTATGCAAAGTAAACCATTTACCACCAGACTGCTACACGACAAACTGCCACTGTTCACTCCAGTACGCAACAAACAGTCACTATACACCCGTACCCGCCAAATTGTCTTTTCACGCATAAATCCAAAAAAAAACCCAAATCATTGTTTTTATCATTTTTTCCAATTGAAAACTTCCATGCACACATCTGTGAACGTCCAAACTATCAACCCACATACAATTGCACCACTGAAGACGCTAAAAAGCTCCCAGATTACCTTCCAGCCTACTTAAAGCTTTTTCAACTGTTCACAGTCACCATTTCACCTAGTTCAGACCCAGTTTCTTCAAATCCTAGGTATTTAAGCTAGAATGTATTGAAAACCCTATCAATTTCTAAACCATTCTTTGAGTTTTCTTAATTGAAATTAAAGGGAACTTTAGTAACATAAAACCCACCTGGAATTGAACCTCCATTAGCTCAAAGACTGAAAATTTACCTGCACCATTCTTAAATCCACAAGAACTAAGAATGGCTACCAAAATTACCATGGATGTCAGACCTATTACCACTCCTCACTTGGACCTAGACTACCTTCCCCTTGCTGATAAACATTTCCAAATCAAGGACACCTCTGTCCATGAATCCCCACTCAAATTATACTATCGATACAGAGACCAATACCTAAACCATGCTGAAAAAATAGGTCTTTGGGAGTCTAATTTTCCCAAGTGTCAATTCCCTGAGGTGCACATCTTTCCAGAGATTGTCCATTATTGCCATGAAAAAAACATCCCTAGTCAAAGAGCAGTGATGTCTCCTGACCAAACCATACTCTTCAACATCACCGCTGAGTAAATCAATGAAATACTGCAATTACAACCAGGGCAAAACTTAACCTTTCCAAAGCTTGCTGAAATGTTCCAAAATTTTAGTGTAGAAGAAAAACATATCCCAAAAGACACCCCCCCCCCCCCTCCCCATATATATATATACCATATTCTCTCAATTTGGCCAAGAAATTGTAGCAATGATATCTAGCATCTTAGGCTATACTACTAATGAATACATAGATGAAATCATCTTAGCCTTCATGTCCATATTCACTCCAGGACCACCCCCTGCTGTCACGTATGATTATGCCAAGTACATATTTGATAGGATGCATGAACAATTTCTAAGAATGAGTAATGAAAGAGTATTCAAGTATTCTTCAGTTTTGTACCCTCCTTTTCTATATTACCAAGATGGCAAGTTCCCCTTCACTTTCCAAAAGCTTGATATCAAAGGTCATCCTAGGTCAGTAATTTTTTGGACTCCTTTGATCCATAAGTATGACTCACCATATCCATACACTGACTTCATTGATCTTTTTGTACATCTTGTAGTGACCATGCTAGTAGGAAGTCCTCCTCTAAGAATTAGTTTAGATATCAGGAGGATCCTACAGTTTTCAAAACAACAGAAAGTGGGAGATTGGTACTTGAATGAAAATCACACTGAAATTGGGATCTATGGCTATGAGTTGGACCCATATAAATTGCCCAGATACCTCCCAATGAAGTTATTTTCTCTGGAGTACTACAAGCAGATAATCAACTCAGATGAGGTGCATTTTGTTAAAGCCAAAAATAAGGCCCAACTCAGAATAAAAGATCAACTAGGCCCTTTGTGTGTAATAACTGAGAAGCTGGAAAAGAAGCAAAGAAAATCCTTCAGAGACTTAACCTAAAACAAAACTTCATGTGGAGATATGATCCCCTGGACTTCATCTGCAACAAAAGATACAAAAACAAGATGGCTCCCTACATTCACCACCGAATCCCTGAGATAGAGAAATATGCAAACCAATTGGAATCGGTGGAGAATACTTTAATGGACAGGGATAGCACTGAAGTTACAATTGAAAATTCTCTAATTGATCTAGAGAAAAGGCTTGATGAAGGTTCTTTCCTGCAGGTGCCAGGAAAATCTCAGGTCCAAGAAGAATCTCAACTCCATGAAGAATCACAGGCATAAGGATAATCATAGGCACAAAGTGAATCTCATATAGAAGAAGAATCCCAGGTGTAAGAAGAGTCATTAGAGGAATTAAATCAAACAGGTATACCAGAGACCATTATGAGTACTCCCCCTAACTTGAAAACTCCTTTAAATGAGGAGAAAAGCCTCAAAAGAAATAGGGAAGAGGCCACTACTTCAGGCAAGGAAACCACACAGACATATGCAGAGACCAGCCTGGTCAAAAGGTAAAGGTTAAATCTTGTCTTTGAACATGAATTCACAGAAGAAACAGTTGAGGTCACTAGCATAGAAAGAGAAAGAAGCAGGCTTGCCACTCCATCTGGGGCCACACTAGAACCTTCCCCATAAAATACTCAGATGTTGGAAAGCCAACAGAGTGTTGAAGTGTCCTCATTTAGGATGCCAACTGACAGGGGCCAAGACATCAGAGAAAGGTACAAAGATATAAAAGCCAGGAATGAGAGGCTAAAATCCCAGACTTATGCACAGTACTTAAAGATGGCACCTACAAATCAGACAAGGCTTATGTCAGCCTATGATGTGAAAGAAGGTAAAATGCAGATGACATTTTTGAAACCTACTACTCAGCAACCAAGAACAAAGGTAGACATCAAAAAGATAGATTTTGAGGTACTAGCAAAGGAAATACATCCTATTGACCATATTGAGCTGCACAAGCAAACAAGGGAGATGATCCACTCCACCTTGACAGGGAAAGCCATCGTAGCTCATCAATCGCAAAATTCCCTAAATAACATATCAACTCAGTTACAATTGGAGAAGGCTTCTTCACAGGCAAAAGACACCAAAATCAAGTCCTTAGAGGACTTAATCACTGAGTTGGGACATGATCCCAAAGACGTAAAGGCCACTGAAAGACTGATAAAGAAGAAGAATGATGACATAGATCCTTTAAAGAAGCAACTTAAGATTCCACCATTATGTTATCCACAAACAACAAAAGTTCTAGAGACACAAAAAGGACAAGAAGAGCTTATGGACTTGGTCCTAAAGTCGAATGACCAGTTGAAAGAAATAGAGAAGGAGCTAGACATATTGATTTACTCCAAACAAAGTGACTTGGCCACCACTTCTAGGGTTGCCATTCCCATTGTTTGTACTGCAGTTCCTTCAACATTGGCAGCATCACTAGCACCCACAACTCCACCTACCACAACACTGCCTATTACTATCGAATCTACAATAGCAGGTGCTTCAATAGAAAAGACAGCAAAGCTGGTAAAAGCCATGGAGGATATTTCAATCTAGGCAACATAACTTAAGAGGCTTAAGGAGAAAGTGGCAAGCTTAGAATCTGACTGTAAGCTTGCCCAAACACAGTAGAGAGAAGAAGCACAAAAAGCCCTAAGGATGGGTGAATAGATCAAGGTATTAGAAAAATATTTAACTGTGCAAATACCACTAGGACAAACCAAGGAGATTCTCTAGGCCAATATCATTGACTCTGTCAAAGATATTTGGCCATCAATTCAACTAATATTTGAGCAAACTGAATTGGTAAAAGTGGCCACTAAAGCAATTCAAAAGGTAAAGGAAGACTTAGGAGACCAGCCTAAGGATGCTAATCGACTCATCCACATTTTGAACAGCAAGAACAGACATGAACTTAATGAGCTTGGAGTAGAGGATGGAACTGAAGCCATCATATAAGTCAAAAAGGTTCTTTCCAAAAGAAACCTTATGGTTAACCTAGAGGAAAAATGCCATAACATGTAGGTGGGAATTGACAGATTCATGGCCAAGTTTCAAATTTTGAGTGATAAAGGCCTTCCCAGTCCTATGGTCATGCATGATAAACTTATGACCCAATTGGACTACGTTGACAAATTAAGGAGGTTGTCCAAGGAACATGCAAACACTTTAGGTATCAAAGCCTTGCCAATAGGGAAAGTATTGTATGATACTTTAGAGAATTTATTTTTTCCTAGAGCAAGAGGTGAAAAATATGTTTGTCACCAAGCCTAATTTTGCCAAATACACAGAGGAAGACAAGATCTATAGAATAATTCTCAAACTAAAGTTACCTGAGGATGAATGGTGGGAAAAATGACAGATTTACTATCACAGTAAATCCGACAGATTTACTATCACAGTAAATTTGAATGGCAGCTAGATGAAACAGGGGAATAGGGTCAAAGAGTAGTAGGTTAAAGAGTATCAGTAAAAGAATAAAGACAAAGATGATTCCGACATACAAATATCAGCTAGCCTAAAGGGATCAAATTCAACTGCAACAACCAGCACCACCACAATAAGAGGGACAACATGATGCAGTTTTCCATCTATCTCTATCTTCATGATTGAAGATATTTTTATTTCCTTAATTAAATCTCAAACTATTATGAGATATTTTGTAATATTTTTTATATAAATACTTCCCATTTCGAAGTATTTGGTTCGGATTCAAAGACATTTCTGTAGACTTTTATCTAAAATCAAAGTGCTATTGTATCAAAACTAGATTGGCTTGCTAGATCATAGAATAAAGCTCAGATAATTTTCAGGATTCTTATGTAAAGTGAAAATCAAATAAGTATTCTCTCATGTGTATTATTGTTTTTCCATATGTTTCTTAATAATCATATGTGTTTTTATGAAATCTGAATGTGTTATAGACATATTTGCGCACTATAACCCCAATCACATATGTCCATAAAACAAGGGCTTCTATGTCCCTAAAAGTGTTGTTTCATACCCTAAAGGAGCAAGGTCGGCTGATTACATCATCTCCCAGAAGTTCTCCATGAAATGCTACTCAAAACTGGTCAAAGAAGGACCATATAGACTGTCTAGTGCTAAAGGTGTGATGCATCTCACCTGCCACATGAAAAAAGTGCGATGCATACCGGAAAGCCCTTTCATAGGGTGCGATGAGTGAGAGCAGACAAATGGCACAAGCAGTTTGCTAGGTGGAAACCGAGAGAGTCTTCTAGAAACTGCTCATTTGACACTTGTCTCTCTGAGTTCTCCCAGGGATGAGTAAGAGATCTAAAATCTCCATGTGGAACCAGGAACTATCAGAGAGATGACACTAATCAAAATCCCAGAAGCTGACTCACCCCCTTGCAAATATCTATAAAGGGATCCCTCATCCAAGAGATCCAAGGGTTGGAATTTGGTAATTTGCAAAGAGGTGCTGCTGGTTTCTCTTTGAAGACATTGTTGGGTGATCATGCTTTGTGTGAGGTGAAGAGGGCTTTCAAGCTGGGAGGATGGCGCTGGGTCAGACCAAGTGGTTGTAATCCTCTCTTATATGACTTTTACTAATAAAGCTATTTGAATTTACCTCCATATTCTTATGTATCTCTGAACATTGTGTTGTTATATGCATTTATATGGTCAATATATATCTGATCCTATATTGCTTACAGTGAAAGATCTCTATGCTTTGATGGTATTATGCTGTTGTGAATCTATAGGTGCTCTTTCAAGCTGGACAAGTAAGGAAGCAGTGGCGAGATTCTATTAAAAGAGAAAGGAAACAAGCAAGGAGCCAAGCGGAAGACTGAGGTTGGTACTCTCTGCTTCTTTCTCATCTCTCTCTCGTAAAGGAAAAAACAAGTGACTTTAATCTGTTTGTTTCTAATATAGCTACACGTCTTAGTGGGACTAGCAGTTCTAAATAGACACTAGATTTCTCAATTAAAAAATGTCGACTCCTCTGGGGAGCGATTAGTTTGATTGCTTGTATCTATTTGTTTGATTCATAAACCACATACGGAGCCTGAAGTTAATCCAGCTAGCCTTCGAACTGCATTTTCTATGCAAGTGCAAAGTAGATCAACGCTGCTTCAGTCAATCTCTGGGTTTGTTTATGAGCTGAAAAATTGACTTGCAAACATCCTAAGTGCCCTAGAGGTAGCTTGAGTAACCTCATTAGATCAGACCTATAATTTGTAGTTATTGACTATCATTTGCTCGGCCTAAATCCCTGGACTAAACTACAAACTGTGACCAAAAACCAAGTTAAAGTCCTGTCCCTAGACCATCGCACCCTATCTTCTTGGCAATCTGGATGCATCACACCTCCTATGTGCAGTAGGTGGGATGCATCCCTGTTTGCTTGTGTTAGAGGTGCTATGATTAGACAAGACTAAATCTGCCTCCAGATTTTAGTTTCTTCTTCACTCTCTTCAGTTTTATTCAGGATTTTCGCTGTCTGTGATCAGTAGACCACTGTTCAAATCCAATTCTTTACATCATCCAACCTCTATTGTACAAAGAATTGTGAATGTTTTTATGTATTGTGTGCCATTTACAGTTCTCTTTTACAAAGAAGTAGCTTAATTGAACTATCGTCTTTTGATTTGGAAGTGTCGTAAGTGTTGTTTTCGGTTAAAGAAAAGAATCCTACTATTCTTGATAGTCGATTGTATTGTTACTTTTGTATTTGATCTGAATTAGTAGTATTTCAAGTGTCAAAAGCAGTTTTCAATTCAAAATCGCAAAGTGTAGTCTTCCCTTCCTGTTGTTTTTGAAAATAAAATCCTTAGTACTGTCGCTTTGAAATAAGAAATAATTCAGATTTGTATTTAACATTCTTTTTGTCATTAACAAATTAAGAAAGTGGAAAACAAATACATGCACATGCATTTGCATTTAGACTGCTTGTTGATTTTGATTTAGGACAGTGCATCTAGCATGTGCTCTCTGCTCTACGTTGAAAGAATTTTATTTCTCTTTCCTTAGTAGCTAGGATTATTCATTGAAAAAAGAATATTAAACGATTGTTTATCATCTTAGATTTCATTTTAGGAATTGTATATCTACATCACGTAGTGAACCTGAAAGGAAAATTTCTTAAGAAAGATCAACTGTAAAATAAATTTAATGAACATAAAAACGCTTTGGAACCTAACACACAACATCTAGAAGTCTAGGCTAGAGACGTATTCCGACGTGGTAAACCCTGGTAACTGTCGCTTTCATCGTAGGTTTGGTGATTCCTCCTCTTTGAGACGATAAGTGCCAGTACGGATTTGTGCTCCCACGTACTATCGAGTATATATCGGGAGACCACAATAGGCTATATCATTTATCCTTAGGAATTCGTGTCGACCACCCTATCGATCGCAATGCACTGAACACAGCATTCGGGAAGATTGACTGTCGTACCGTAAAAAGTATTCTGCAGTTTTGCAATTGGTTTGGTAATCCCTCTGTCTAGATTTCTAGACTAGTCTCTTTCATTCCTCTTCAAACTCCTTAAAGGAAAAGGTCCATCTGAGCACGTGTCACTTCAAGCTCATTAAAAATCGAAGGCGACTAGAGTCATCTTTAGCTTTTTCTCGACTCTTAAAAATTGAAAAATCAAGTTATGTCAAAGCGTCTAAAATTTATTTTAATCGGAATAATGTCACTGTTCCCTCGCTGTTCTTAGGTTGAGAAAAAGGAGTCCACCAACCAAGGATTTCCCCTTGGGGGAAATCCTAGTCCTTTCTCCTCTTGGGGAGATGTTGGTGCACCTCATATGGCCACATTGTCCCTTCCAGGATTGACAATTGGCCTGCCGGTATGGCTTCTCTCGACCTCTGTTGTTCAAAGCACCATAATTCCTAAATAATCAAGTCAGCAATTAGATGATACCAGAGTTTCCCCCCAACCTTCTACTTCATTTGTCTCTCCCTCTCCTTCTTCGTCTTCGCTTGGTAAAGATAGTAAAACTAGAAACCAAGTAACTGAGAAGAAGAAGAAGGGGAAGGAGAAGAAGAAGAAGGAGCCAATGACAAAAAGGGGCAACTGTGCATTGTCTAGTGAAAATCAACACACTACACTGTCCGAACCTAAATATCCATGTGTCATCTACAAAGGAGACCACTATCACCGAGATTTTCCTTGCATCCCACGGATCCTAAGGGACTGGTCTCCCTGCTTGCACAATCCAGTGTCATCAACCTCTGACGATCATGTTGAAAGTACACCGTCAACTAGTGAAAGCGAAGTCATCGAACAAAAGGGAAAATCTAAATTTCCCTGCAGACTGCGTGAAGGCGACCATGCCCTCCATCGTTGTCCCTTCCTGGATGAAGCTAAAAGAGTCTTGGATAATCGTCCTATATCACCACAGTGACTCCCTCCTAGATACAAGAAAATCTTGCCGAATCCATTGCTAGATGAAAATTCAACTGACCCACCTTTGGATCCGGTCAAAGCACCTATCATTGAAGATAAATGCTCTGAGTCCACATCGAACCAAAGTCAACAGGTCGAGACGGCAGTCAACCCCATCTTGACTTCAGAAGATTTACCTTTAGATGATACAGTCACCAAAGAGAATGAGAATGACACCATTCAAATTATTTTCGTAAACACAAACTCTGATGAACATGGGGGAAATCTGCCCATTCCTTTACCGCAGGAAGGAAATTTGTCAGAGTTATATCTGGCCGTTTATTCAGTCCCACCTCCAAGCAACCTAGTCATTTCCTTCGATTGGAATCTACTAGGCAGACCCCATTTACCATCTAATGTACCATTTCAAATTATAGTGCAAACTTACAAAATGGTCATGGTTGGTACCATCATAGATGAAGGGGCTTCTATGAGTATCTTTTCCTCAACTGCTTGGAAAGCGCTTGGTTCGCCATCACTTTTGCTTGAGATGCAATATCTGATAGGCTTCGATAAAGGAACTAGTTGGCTGTTAGGGATCCTTCCAAGTTTGCCTATAACTTTGAGAAGGAAAACCATTTATCTGAACGTAATGGTAGTCCAAGGACCTTTAGATTACAATCTACTCCTTAGGCACAACTACATTTATAGCATGGGAGCCATCGTCTCCTCACTCTTTCGAGTAATGTGTTTTCTGCATGAAGGAAAAGTGGTCCAGCTCGTAGACCAGCTTTCATTCCTCAGTTCACACATAGTTGATAGTCAAATGCCATCCCTAACAGGTCTTTTTGCACAAGGAATGTCTCATCAATCTCCAGCCCCTCCACTTGATGAGCGCGAGTGATTCGGTAGTCAAGACTGAAACCCAAGGGGCATGCACCCTAGCCTGCTTCGGCAGGAAAACTTCAGGTGTAGGGTAGGTTTCCACAGAGGATATATGACTAGTCTGACACACCCATCCATTTAGGAAAATGGGATTAGACCAGAATAAGATACCTCTATTAGAAGGTAGGCCTTTCCTGATAGAACAAATGTTTTGTCTGCAAATTGAAGGGTAACCTGGAAAGGTAGGCCTTTCCTGATAGAACAAGTGTTTTGTTTGCAAATTGAGGGGTAACTTTGGAAACTCTGCTTCGCTATACCTGGGGGCATGCAAACTTTTTGCGTGAAAGTGAAAAGTGACCATTTATTTTCTTATTTTGTAGGTTCTTAACCCTTTAAACTCATAGGATTGGTCGTTCCTAGCTTACATAATAAAAGGAGTCAGAGCATAATTTCGAATGATGCAAGCTCCCTAAAAAATCAACCTATCGATGAGACATCCTTATTATACGACTAGCATGAGTAGTTTTCACGAAGTTCAAGCTCGTTAAAAATTAAACCTAACAATGAGCATATGTTCCACCAGAGTTTAAGCTCATTAAAAAATGAACCCATCTCTAGCAAATAACCATTGTGAATGCGTTGTCATCAGCTTTTGAAACTTGGTTGTGTTCTTACCATCACCTCCACTCTGTTGTTGCCGATCATTCGGCTCCATTTTATTGTTTACCCCTTTTGAGGAACAGCTGTGACGAGTGATCCTATTAGCCACCTTTTTCCACTGTCGTGATTGGAAAGTTCCAAATCTTAACTGGAACTAGCTGCTATCTGAAAACATCACTCGTTCCTCAAAAAAGGAGTCTCCTTTAATCTCTTTTCATCTGACTCGTAAAATATGAAAATATTGCTGAACGATTGGCCTCTCCAGCTCGTTAAAGTGATTGGAAGTGTTATCCTTCCTCTATATTTTAATCTTTTTGGACCTGAGGGATTATTACACAAAAAGATCAAGCATTTGTCTTCTTCGGCTTGTTAAAACTATCGAAAAGTCATCCCTTTCGCATTGTTTTATACTTTTTCAGACTTAAGGGATTATGTTACGAAAAAGGAATATTGGAGTCTTATTTCCATCTCTTTTCAGACTCTCTAAAATTGAAAAGGACCGACTTATCCTTGACATTAAACTCGTTAAAAAAATAGCGACAAACTTGTCCATTCAAACAAGAACGAGTTTCATTGTCGCGAGGCTCGTTAAAACATAGCGATGGGTTTTCTCGAAGGGAAAATTATAGAACAAGCATATGCTATCCCCCTCAAGCTTAACAAAAATAAGGAGGTACTAGTCAGAAATGACTGGGCAAAATTGGGAAGACAACTTGAAGAAACTTTATTGGTAGTAGGTCGCTCTTGAACATGACACTTTCACTCCATCACCATGATTGAGTCGGGTTGGGTTATTTTGTTCACCGGGCATATCACCATTGGTCCACTATACCATCCACTTTTGGGGTTAACGCTACCAATCCATTTCAGTGTCGCCGATATGTTCAAGAGAAGTCGCTCAGAGAATTCACCTACCCAGCTTGTGTCTCATTCGCTACAATACCTTCATGCTTCATTCTTTCATGACCGCCATCCTGAAACTTGTATCATCAGATCATTTTCACCTCTACAAAATCATTTGCTCTGTTTCATGTCGTAGATGTGGGATCCATTAATACCCTCCTATGACGGGTCACTTCTTGTCAAGATCAGCTCATTATCAAAGAACCCGGCCTAGGGACAACCCTTCCAGTACTTTGAAGCTTGCATGCCTCAATGGCAAGTTTCTCACTTCCGGCGACAGGTTTACACTAATGGCCTTCGACCGAAAGATTTTGTGTGGTGTTTGACATCAACTCATGTATTCACACCACGCGAATTGTACTGCAGTACCTTGAGGGTCATGATCATCATCGATGATTCCTCTCACGTTTGTTAACAACTTACATCATTGGCTGGTAATCGGGCGATGTCCTTCCATGTTTGACATCAGAACATCTTTTCACATGGATCAACTTTTACTTTTAGGTGAAGATTGAACAAGTTTTGAAGACCCTAGATCTAGTTTCATCCATCCAGGCTGCAATATAATCAGGAAAATAAAGATATCAAATGTACATCATTGCTGCACAGATAATCATCCAAACTAAGGGATGATGGCTCTACCAGAATCATCAGTCTGCACACAGACGGTTGTCTGTCCTATGTACATGAAAATGAATTTATCAAGCTGAGGATGGGAATGCCTGCCTCAGCTAGATCATGAAAATATTATGAAGATAATGTATTGTATTGTATCTTATTACATGTCACTTTCCAGTGCGAAAAACCTCGGATCCTCATTATAAAGCATTTCACCCAACATCAAAAGATTTATGACCTCATGCTTTAGGGGGCAACTGTTATAGACATATTTGGGCACTTCAACCCTAATCACATATGTCCATAAACCAAGGGCTTCTAAGTCCCTAAAAGTGTTGTTTCATACCCTAAAGGAGCAAGGTTAGCTGATTACATCATCTCCTAGAAGTTCTCCATGAAAAGCTACTCAGAACTAGTCAAAGCAGGACCATACACACTGCCCAGTGCTAAAGGTGCGATGCATCTCACCTACCACATGAAAAAAGTGCGATGCATACTGGAAAGCCCTTTCATAGGGTGTGATGAGCAAGAGCAGACAAATGGCACAAGCGGTTTGCTAGGTGGAAACCCATAGAATCTTCTAGAAACTGCTCATTTGACACTTGCCTCTCTGAGTTCATCCAGGGATGAGTAAGAGATCTAAAATCTCCATGTGGAACCAGGAACTATCAGAGAGATGACACTAATCAAAATCCTAGAAGCTAACTCACCCCCTTGCAAATATCTATAAATGGATCCCTCATCCAAGAGATCCAAGGGTTGGAATTTGGTAATTTGCAAAGAGGTGCTGTTGGTTTCTCTTTGAAGACATTGTTGGGTGATCTTGCTTTGTGTGAGGTGAAGAGGGCTTTCAAGCTGGGACGATGGCACTGGGTCAGACCAAGTGGTTGTAATCCTCTCTTCTACAACTTTTACTAATAAAGCTATTTGAATTTTCCTCCATATTCTTGTTTATATCTGAACATTGTGTTGTTATATGCATTTATATGGTCAATATATCTCTGGTCCTGTATTGTTTATAGTGAAAAATCTCTATGCTTTGATGGTATTATGCTGTTGTGAATCTACAGGTGCTCTTTGAAGCTAGACAAGTAAGGAAGCAGTGGCGAGATTCTATCAAAGGAGAAAGGAAACAAGCAATGAGCCAAGCGGAAGACTGAGGTTGGTACTCTCTGCTTCTTTCTCATCTCTCTCTTGTAAAGAAAAAACAAGTTACTTTAATCTGTTTGTTTCTAAGATAGCTACCCGTCTTAGTGGGACTAGCAGCTCTGAATAGATGCTAGATTTCCCGATAATAGAATGGTAAACTAGGAATGATATTTCAGAACTTGCTTTAATGCACTCTGTCTTGATTGTTTACATTCTTAATATTTTCTGCTAAACGGTCTTAGTTAGGGAATTCTTACATTCTCTGTTACTTCTGTAGTTTCTCCCCATGCTCTATAACAAAGGATTCTTAATTGCCCTTTGTTCATGATCACCTGTTTTTTTTCATTCTGATCGCCATTTAAGGATTCTTCATGGCCCTTTCACCTTGGTTAGAGCCATCTCATCCATCAAACCTAAAGATTTGCCTTTTGCTTTGCTAGATTTCCCTTTGAACATTCCCTTTAATGATCTGGTCTAGTTAAGCTGTCCTTTGATTGACTCCATAGCCTAATGGTTTGAATACCTAGCTCTATCCATTTGTTCCAAGAATTCCACCACCCAACTTTCAATGAAAATAAAAATCTTCATGAACACTAAGAACTAGCGTAATATCTAATAGAAACAAAGTTAAATTATAAAGAGAGAGCCCTCTCTAGACTTAGGTTGGCTAGAACCTGAGTCTAAAAGATTTGGTTTTTGGTTACCTCAGATTATTTCTTCTTTTGATAACTTCTAGGGAAAACTTCTGAGTGATAAAATAGTGGCGAACATACTAGGGACTCAAATCCTCAGTCTTAATAAACCTTTGAGAAATTTAAAATCTTTATTTCAAGCCTCTTGAAGGGTTTATTATAAGTTATTTATAAAAAATTCACAAAAATAAAGTAATTAGAAAAACTCCAAATTCTGGCTTCAAGGAGAACTCACTATACTAGGGCCAACCCAGATCCAAATCCTCCCGAAGTAGTGGATAATCCCAACCTCATTTTGAGAAGATCCAGAAGGAAAGAAAGTTCGGTCAGTCCTACACCTTCAATCAAAGCAGATTCATGCCATGATGAGTGGTTGTTTTTAGAAGACCTTCCCTTTGATGAGTCATTCAACCTTTCCCTATTTAGAACCAGGTCTGAAAGTGCACTTGATGACATAGTTCTAGATCTAGAGTTTATTGCAGAACTTGAAGTCGAAAAGGAAAACTTTTCAATTGATCAATATATTCTAAATTCCCCTCAGTCATCCCTTACTATTGTTAAGATCCCTGACCTTTCTGAAACAATTTCAACTCCCTTTAGTTCACCATTATTCCCTTCCACCTCTGCAGTTCATTCCTCACCTCCATTTATACCTTCATTTCCCCACCAACCTATCTTTACACATCGGTCACCCATTACTCCCAGTTCTCCATTACCCGTTGTATCATCTCCTGGTACCAAAACCCCACTTCTTAGTCCTACCCAACTTAGAGCCATGGCAAATAGATATGCTCCTCTAGTGTTACCTGCTCCACGTGGTGCCATGCCACAAGATTACCAGAACAAAATTGTCCAATTTGATGGCATAGGAACATACACAGCACAACAACACAAAAAAAAAATGAAAGATTTCTTTGAATTACATGAAATTAATATCGGAGATGTCCAAATGAGACTGTTTGCTCAGACTCTAGCTGGTGATGTAAGAACATGGTTTATATCTTTACCTGCTAATAGCATAGAAACTTTAGAAGTATTTTATTAGCAATTTTTAAATAGATGGGAAAAGAAAAAGAACCATCTGTAGATCCTTTCAAAATATGAAAACATCAAGAGAGCACCAAATGAAACAGTCCAGCATTACTGTACTAGATTCAACAATATATACAATGCAATACCAATCAATCTCAGATGCCCACCTGGCTTAGCTCTGATAAAGTTTCGTGATGGGTTTCGTACTGATATGGCATTCCAACTTAGAGAGAGAAATCCTCCAACTTTATAATACATGCAGAGTGTCACAATTAGTGTAGAAGCTAATTTGCTAGCAAAAAGAGCTAGGGTTAGGAATGAAAGGGGAGGACCCTTGAAAGATGAAGCCTTATCCTCTGACCTCAAAATAGATGCCCTAGCCAAAGGAATGGAAAAACTAATGGATAGGATAGAGAACATTGAAAGGAAGCCTCATTGGGATAATCAATAGACACCTCCAATGAGAAATCCAAACTGTAGAAAGAATCAAAATCAAAATACTCGAAAAAATGGGCTTGATCAGAATATTAGGCCTCCTTTTCAAGAAAACTATGCAGAAACTTCCCATTCAGGAGACCCAGAACAAGATACACAAATCAACTTAATGGTATTAGATGATCATGAAACTATCTTTTTGACCCAAGATGATTAGGAATTGCATATGCTTCAGCAATTGCAAACCCAATCAGGAGAATCATTCGATTTCAAGCAAGGATATGATTCTGCTATCTTCGAAGTGCACAAATAGTACAACTTGAGGAGTAAAAAGAACAGTGATACTCCTGACCAAAACAAGAAAGTAGTACCAAATCAATCTAATAAAATCAAAACAGTTCTAGTTACTAAAACTCTCCAAATCCTCTCTAGACCAAATCAGAATCCTTCTGGTCCCACCACTATAGGTATAACCAATGACCAACCCCCTGATGATCAACCATCCACTTCAGTCCCCTCCAAGGACATAGTGGAGGAATCTCCAAGCATCATATTAGAAAATACACAGAAAAAGACTTCATATACAGAAAAAGAAGAGCAACCTACTCCAAATCCTGCCATGAAAATTCCAAATCCTCAAATAGAGAGAACCCCTTTGCCTTTCAATTTAGGAGCAGAGGTGGCTACGCTAAAAATTTCATTCCCCTTAACAGAGTTGATTAAAAATGAAACTTACAAGTCTCAGATAAGAAAATCCTTAAACTTCGTTGAGAATGAAGACTCTGTTAACATGTTTGATGATCAACCTGAGCTTATATTTGGTCCTCATGTTCATGGCAAACCATTAGAAGGAGGGATACCACCCTTTTATATTAGCCTTAACATTATCATAAGATCTTACACAATGCAATGCTAAATTAGCTTCACACAATTTAATGCCTAAATCTGTTATGGAAAAATTGAACTTGGACATCAGTAGGCCTTACAAGGACCGGTTTTCATTTGATTCAAGTCAAGTAAAGTGCCTAGGGCTAATTAAACACTTGTGTGTTTCCTTAGTACAATATCCTGCTAAGACAATTCTCATGGACATAGTTGTTGCTGATATGCCACCTAAATATGGCATGCTATTGTCTAGATCATGGGGGGCTAAACTCCAAGGATCTTTGCAACTTGACATGTCATATACCACAATTTCAGTCTTTGGACATCCTAAAAAATTGTACATGGAGACCCGAATGAAATACGTAGTGAGTAGCCAGGCTGGGCCTCAAAACTTTCCTATCTACTCCATGCATTCTAACATCGATTATTTCATTTTGTACAATTCTGAATAACCACAAGAAATTACTTCAAACAACATCATATCAGAACCAAAAGAAATTGCAGTTACAGTTCAAAATGAAATTGTCCAAACTCAAGAGCTTTTAGATGAAAAAGATGATCAAGATACCTTAATCAATGAAAATTTTGTCCCCCAGATAGTAAGAATTATGAACATGAAATATTATGGCATCTTGAATTTGATGGATCAATGAACAAGTTAGGAGAAAGAGGAGGAGTGTCGATTTACAATTTAGAAAATGATTACTCAGAGGGCCATGCTTACAGACTGAATTTCAAATGCACTAACAACATGGCTAAATATGAAGCACTTCTTTTAGGTCTCAAATTGATTAGAAAGTTCAGAGCCATAAAAGTGTCTATTATGGGAGATTTTGAGTTCGTTATAAAACAAATTAATGTTGTATATATGACCAAAGACCCTAGATTAAGTTTTTATAGAGGAACAATTGTAGAAATATTGAACACTTTTCTTGAAAGTAAGCTTGCAGTCATTCCAAGGAAACATAATATGCAGGCTCATAGTTTAGCAATGTTTGCCATCACTTGTAAGTTACCATTCCAACCTAACCATCAGTACACTGTTGAGGTTAGGCACAGATCCGCTATCCTAGATAACTTGAAAAACTGGCAAGTATTCATTAATGACCAACAGATTAACAATTTTTTAACCTTAGAGGAGGAATTTGTAAATAGCAACATAGATACTGACATAACATTAGATCTTGATTTAAAAAAAAAAAAAAAAAAAAAAAAAAAAAAAAAAAAATTAACAAATTAGAAGATGAAGAAATAGATATATTCCATCCAACTAAATTTACAAAATCAAATGTACAAAACCTAAAGAAAGTTGAAATTGAAGAGATAATTAATGAAGATACGAAAATCATTAATCTCAAAGACAACTTTTTGCCCAAAGGATTAACTCCTTTGGAAGACCTTTTTGATTTGAATGATGTCCCTAGAAAACTGAAGATGGAACCTTAAAATATGATATAGAGGAGTGTAACATAGGTATTGAGGAAAATCCAAAATTGATAAAACTTTCCAAGTCGTTACCTCCTACTCAGAAAGTGAAATACATTGAATTTCTAAAGGAATTCCAAGATGTCTTTGCTTGGAGTTATGAGGGCCTCAAGTCCTATGACACCATCATAATACAACACACCATCCCCATAAAAGAAAACCAGAAACCTTTTAGATAGAAGCTTATGAGTATTAATCCTATTCTATTGCCTTATATTGAAAATGAAATCAGAAGAATGTATGAAGCGAAGATAATATCACCAATTAGATTATCTGATTGGGTTTCAAATTTGTTACCCACAAGGAAAAATACTAGTGAGATTAGAATATGTGTTGATCTCAGGAATCTCGATAAATTTTCGCTCAAAGACAATTACCCTCTCCCTAAAATGGATCATATATTACAGAGGGTTGTAGGGTCAACCCGAATCTCATTATTGGATGGGTTTTCTGGTTACAATCAAATTTTAGTTCACTAAGATGACCAGGAAAAAACTGCATTCACTACTCCTTGGGGAATATTCATGTATGTGAAGATGCATTTTGGATTAAAGAATGCAGGGGCCACCTTTCAAAAAGCTATGGACATAGATTTTTCTAAGGAAATTCATGACTTCCTAGTAATATACTTAGATGATATCACTGTATTTTCAAAATCTGATAAACAACACTTAAATCATCTAAGGCAGGTTTTCATCAAATGTAGGAAGTATGGAATTTCATTGAATCCTAAAAAAACTTTATTTGGGTTAGAATAGGGTAAATTGCTACGCCACATAATCTCTAAATATGGTATCCAAATAGACCCTACAAGAATTGAAGCCATCTTACTGATACAACATCCTAGGAGCATTAGGGAATTACAAGCCTTTTTAGGAAAAATAAACTTTCTTAGGAGATTTATTTCTAATTTAGTAGAACTAATTAGATCATTGAATAACATGTTGAAGAAAGATACAACCATAAAATGGACAGTTGAAGCTAAGAAGTCCTTTGAAGATATTAAGCTAGCCTTAACAAAAACACCAGTTTTGATCAGTCCAAAATTTGATAGGGATTTCATTATATTTTCTTTTGCCTTAGAACACACAATTGCTGTAGTCCTACTGCAGAAAAATGATGAGGGTTATGAACAACCCATTTCCTTTTTTAGCAAAGCCCTGGGAGATGCCCCTTTAAAATACAATATAATGGAAAAGCAAGCTTTTTCTTTAGTCAAAGCTATCAAAGATTTTAGAGTTTACATTTTATATTCTCTTGTAATATCCTATGTCCCCAATACAGTAGTCAAGGATATCCTAACTTAGGACGGTCCAGATGGAAAGAGAGGGAAATGGATTGCTACTATATTAGAATATGACCTAGAAATCAAGCCAACAAAGTTAATAAAAGGCCAAGGTTTAGCCAAGCTCATGGCTAAATCGAACTATCAAGCCTTAGACATAAATTTTATTGCAGAAATGGATAATGGAGAGGAGGTGGTGACTCCACCAATAAGCCAACACCTTATTGAATCACCATGGTATGCTAACATCATATATGTTTTACAAATTTTACAAGCTCCTCATGAATTATCCAGGACCAAAAGCATGTTTTTAAAAATGAAATATTTAAAATTTTGCATAATTAACAATGCTTTGTTTTTGAGGAATCATGAAGGTATCCTTCTTAACTGTTTACTGAAAGAAGAATCTGACAAGGTGTTACAAGAGTTTCATGCAGGTCACTATGGAGGACATCTTTACTGGAAAAACACTACTGACAAGATTCTTAGAGCCGGTTTCTGTTGGCCCACATTGTTTTCTGATGTAAAGAAATTTGTAACCTCATGTCATAAATGCCAAATTTTTGAAGGAAAGAAAAAGCTTTTACCCCTCCCTCTAAAACCAATATCTGTTGAAGCACCTTTCCAACAATGGGGTCTTGACTTCATTGGTGAAATCCACCCACCTTCCTCTGTCCAACACAAATGGATTCTCACTGCTACATATTACTTTACCAAATGGATAGAAGCCATACCATCAAGGCAAGCCATTGACGTTGCTATAATAACCTTCCTTGAATCCAACATCCTATATAGATTTGGGTTCCCAACCAAGATCATCACTGATAATGCAACAACCTTCAAATCTAAGAGAATGATTGATTTCTGTAGTAATTACAATATAACATTGGGCTATTCCACAACTTATTAACCCCAAGGAAATGGAGTATAAGAGTCCTCAAATAAAAGTCTGGTAAACATCATCAAAAAATTGTTAGAAGACAACAAGAAAACATGGAACAAGAAGCTAGTGAATGCCTTTTGGGTAGATAGGCTAACCACAAAGAAATCCATTGGTACTAGTCCTTATCAATTAGTTTATGGAATGGAAGTTGTTTTCCCATCTTCCTTGGGAACACCAATGATGAAGTTGCTCCAAGAGTTGCAGGTTGAACCAAATGAAATCCAAAGGAGAATCAACCAAGCTATTCACTTGGAGTAGACTAGAGAAGAAGTTTACATCAGATCTCAAGTTGTGCAGGAAAGGATCAAGAAGGCTTTTGAAAAAAGGACTACGACAGAATATTTTTACCTAGGAGACAAAGATTTGAAATGGGACTCACGAAGAGAGGATAAAGGTAAACATGGGAAATTTATTTCCTATGGAAAGGGCCATATATCATCTATGCATTCAGAGGTAATAATGGTTTCTTCCTGAGAGAAATGGATGGCATAGAAGCAGAAGGAGGACCAGTTGATGGTCGAATGCTCAAACACTACATTGAACCTAGTTATTGATTCTACTAATCATTTGTACGTATTCCATTTTTGAATGTTTAGAGTGGATTGGATAGTAATTTTTGAAGTTAAGGCCCGAAGAGAAGGCCCTAAGCTTCAAAAGTTTTACTATCATAAATAGAAATAAGGCAGAAAAGTGAAAGGGAAAAAAAATGTTGCAGGAGAAAATCACAACAATTCAGAAGGCCATTGATCGACAAGTTCTTGACATTTCACCAGAAAATGCCATCCCCAAGTGGAGCCACTGTTAGGTTCCAATACCAATAGGAGTCATAATTTTTGAATGGCTGAGATTAAACCTGTAATATGTACATACCTTTTCTTTTTGCAAATGTTTTCCATATTCAAATAATTAAAAAAATGTAAAGAGGGTATGTCCTAAAAGAAAAATAAAAGGACAAAAAGAATAAAAAGGTAAAAAAAAGATGAAAAATATGAACCAAGAAAAGAAAAGACCATGAAAGTGTGCAAGTCAAAATACCACTACTATTTAATTTTTATGCAAAATAAATGATCGTGTGTAGTTTGTAATCTTTGCAACAATCCATGATAGTCAAAATGTTTGAACTTGGTTATTTCATTTTTAAATTTCATGTCTATAGATAGAGAATAAAATCTGACCAAACAGTGTAATCTTGGCAGATAAGTAGATAGGTAGAGTAAATAAAATGAGCTCAACTGTTTAAATTGAGCCCTTGGATGTAATAAGGTTAGATTTAGTTAG
Organism: Pinus tabuliformis; assembly: GCA_031772625.1. NCBI lineage: Eukaryota > Viridiplantae > Streptophyta > Pinopsida > Pinales > Pinaceae > Pinus > Pinus tabuliformis. Next base: position 385,428,860 of record CM062810.1, on the reverse strand, counting down.
TTTACTATTGTAAAGAAAAAAGAAAAAATGTTTGATAAGGGTTTTCTAGCTTAAATTCACCCCAATAAAGAGAAGTAAAAATGGTAGGATGAGTAGATGGGTAAGCAGAAGAAAGGTTACAGACTTGTGATGATTGTTAAAGAAAAGCATATTTATCACCCTCATGATGAAAGTTCCAAGTATGAAAGAGAAATTGGACTGGAATAAAGTTCACAAAGTCATATTAATTAATTTCCCCTCACTCATTTCACCCTTTACTTAACTAATTTCCCACAATAAGTTTGATGTACCCAAAATCTTAAGTCAAAGGGGCTCAGAGAATTTCTCTAACTTCTGGAGCGACTGAACCCTCGACCCAATGACTTATAGATCTTAAGTATTAAAATCTCCTCATAAACATTTACCCCTTCAGTTCATTCATTTTCCCTAAAAAATCCCTTTTCCTAAGCTTAAAACTGTATTTTTCCTAAGGAAAAGCAATCACTCCCACGAATACCCCTTTTTTATGAAAACCCACAAAAATACACTTAGCCTAAGTTATAATGTTTCTATGTAAAAAGAAAATGAATTACAAAAACACATTATGCTTAGTGCAATACATTTTCTGCATTTTTCATATTAACTTCTGATTTTATTTATACTTATTAATTCCTGGAAAACCCCTTTTTTCCCTTATATTTTATTAAATCCGTTTAAATATTAATATCCCTACCCCAAAGTTTGAAATATAAAATTTACCTTATCCAACCCCTAATAATTGACATAATTAATCGATTTGCAATTAATTAAAGTCAAGCCATCCACCAATCATATCCCACCCGATACTTTAATCCCTACCTTAACCCCTCATTAAGATAAAACCACCATGTTTAAATGCCCGTTAGGCACCCGTATTACCTTCCGTTGAACTCCTACAGCCGACCACCACACAATCTCTCCCCTCCTCATTTGGTAGCCCATGATGATTTCGAAAGGGCCCGAAATCTGAACGATACCCATCTGAAATGAACTGTTTTTCACTGGGCCCCCGAGGTGACATGGTGCCCGATGAATGGAATTGGGTGGCCTCCCCCTAATACCACTGTGCACCCAAAAGCTATGCAAAGTAAACCACTTCCCGCCAACCCGCTACATGAAAAATTGCCACTATTCACTCCACTACGTGACAAATGGTCACTGTACACCTGTACCTGCCAAATTGACTTTTCGCACATAAATCCAAAAAAGCCCCAAATCATTGTTTTTATCGTTTTTCCAACTGAAAACTTCCATGCACACATCTGTGAATGTCCAAAGTGTCAACCCACGTACAATTACACCATTGAAGATGCTACAAAGCTCCTTGATTGCCTTCCAACCTGCTTAAAGCTTTTTGAACCATTCACAGCTGCTAGTTCACCTGGTTCAAACCCAGTTTCTTCAAATTCCAGGTATTTAAGCTAGAATCTATTGAAAACCCTATCAATTTCCGAACCATTCTCTACGTTTTCTTAATAGAAATTAAAGGGAACTTTAGTAACATAAAACCCACCTACAATTGAACCTACATTACCTCAAAGACTGAAAATTTACCTTCCCCATTCTTAAATCCACAAGAACTAAGAATGGTTTCCCCAATTGCCATGGATGTCAGACCAATTACCACTCCTCACCTGGACCTAGACTACCTTCCCCTTGTTGATAAATATTTCCAAATCAAGGACACCTCTGTCATGAATCCCCACTCAAATTATACTACCGATACAGAGACCAATACCTAAACCATGCTGACAAAATAGGTCTTTGGGAGTCGAATTTGCCCAAGTGTCAATTCCCTGAGGTGCACATCTTTCCAGAGATTGTCCATTATTGCCATGCAAAATGCATCCCCAGTCAAAGAGCAGTGATGTACCCTGTTGTTATAGACATTTTTGGGCACTGCAAAGCCAATCATAAATGTCCATAAACCAAGGGCTCCTAAGTCCCTAAAAGTGTTGTTCCAACCCCTAAAAGAACAAGGTCAACTGATTACAACATCTCCTAGAACTTCTCCATGAAAAACTACTCAGAACTAGTCAAAACTGAACCATCTCACCTGCTCCATAGTCAAACTGTACTGCATCCCACCTAAATACACACGAGAGGTGCGATGCGCACTGAAAAGCCCTTCTATGGGGTGCGATGGGTGAGATTGGACAAATGGCAGGGTCAATCTGTGAGGTGGAAGATCATGGAATCTTCCAGAAACTTCTCCTGTGGCACTTGCCTCTCTGCATACACCTAGGGATGAGTAAGAGATCATCAATCTCCAAGTGGAATCAAGAACTATCAGAGAGAGGACACTAATCAAATCTCAAAAGATGACTCACCCCCCTTGCAAACATCTATATATGGATCCCTCATCCCAGAGATCCAGAGGCTGGAATTTTGTATCTCGTAAGGAAGTGTTGTTGGTTTCTTGGTGTAGCATCATAGTGTTGGGTGATCTAAGCTTTTCATGAGGTGAAGAAGGGCTTTCTTGCTGAGAGGATGACGTTGGGTTAGAACAATTGGTTGTAATCCTCTTTGCTATTCTTGATTATTAATAAAGCTATTCGACTTTTCCTCCACATTCTTGTATGATTGATGATATATGCATTCGTGTGGTCAATATATATCTGGTCCTATATTGTTTATGATAGTAGATCATTGTTCTTGGATAGTGTTATGTTGCTTTAATTCTACAGGTACTCTTTGAAGTTGGGTAAACGAGGAAGCAAGTGACAAAGGTCTATCAGAAGGGACAGGAATCAAGCAAGGAACCAAGCACAAGATAGAGGTTGGTATCCTTCTTTCCCCTATTATCTACTTCTCATAAATGAAAACGAAAGTGGTTTTAGTTTGTTTGTTTCTAAGGTAGCTACCAGCCTTAGTGGGACTAGCAGCTCTGCATAGATGCTAGATTTCCCGATAACAAAATGGCAACTCCGCTGTGGAGCGAATAGATTGTTTGTTTGTCTATATTTGTTTGCTTTATAAAATTACAGACGGAGCCTGAAGTCAAGCCAGCTAGCCTTCGAACTTCATTTGCTATGCAAGTGCAAAGTAGATCAATGCTGCTTCAGTCTATCTCTGGGTTTTGTTTATGAATTGAACAATTGGTTTATAAGCTCTCTAATTGCCCTTGTGGTGGCTCTAGTAACCTCTTTAGATCTACCCCTGTGATTTATTTACGGATTACCACTTACTCGGCCTAAATCCCTAAACTGAGCTGGAAACTATGACCCGGAACCCAGTTGAAGTCTCGTCACTGGACCATCGCACTGTCTCTTCTTTGGAATTTGGATGCATCGCACTTCCTGTGTGTAGTAGGTGCACTGCATCTCACTTTCCCTGTGTTACAGGTGCGCTGATCAGACAGGACCTCTTCTGCTCTTAGATTTTGGTTTCTGTGTTCACTCTTTTAAGCTCTATTCAAGAGTTTTGCTGTCTGTAGTCAGTATACCTCTGTTGGAACCCCCTTCCTTGCCATTATTCCGCCTCCATTGTGCAAAGAACTGTAAATATTTTTATGTATTTTGAGGCATTTTCAGTTCTCTTTTACAAAGAAGTAGCATAATTGAACTGTCGTTTCTTGATTTGGAAGTGTCGCAAGTGTCATTTTCAGTCATAGAAGAGAATCCGATTGCTCTTGATAGTCGATTACACTGTTACTCTTGTATTTGATTTGAATTAATAATTTTTCAAGTGTCGAAAGCAAGTTTTCAATTCCAAATCACAAAGTGTCGTCACTGTCTTCATTTTGTCTTGAAAAGAAACTTGTTAGTAATGTAGCTTTGAAAAATAATTCAGATTTGCGCTTAGCTTTCTTTTTATCATTCACACATTAAGAAGGCTGAAAACAAATACATGCATGTGCATTTACATTTAGACTGTTTGTTGGTTTGATTTAGGATAGTGCATATAGTGTGTGCTCTCTGCTCTATGTTGAAAGAATACCGTCTCTCTTTCCTTAGTAGCTAGGATTTTCATTGCAAAAAAGAAGATTAAACGATTGTTTATCATCTTAGATTGCATTTTAGGAATTGTATATCTACATCACGCGGTGAACCCGAAAGGAAAATTTCTTAAGCAAGATCAACTATAAAATAAATTTAATGAATCTAAAAACACTTTGGAACCTAACGCACAACATTTAGAAGTCTACGCTAGAGACGTATTCCGGCGGCATAAATCCTGGTAACTGTTGATTTCATTGTTGGTTGGGTGATTCCTCCACTTTGAGACGATAAGTGCTAGTACAGACTTGTGCTCCCACGTACCGTTGAGTATATATTGGGAGACCATAATAGGCTTTATCCTTTATCCATAGGAAGCTGTGTCTGCCGCCCTATCGATCGCAATGCACTGAACACAACATTCGCGAAGAATGACTGCCGTACCATAAAAAGTATTCTACAGTTTTGCGATTGGTTTGGTAATCCCTCTGTCTAGATTTCCAGAGTAGTCTCTTTCGTTCCTTTTTAGACTCCTTAAAGGAAAAGGTCCATCTGAGCACTTGTCACTTCAAGCTTATTAAAAATCGAAGGCGACTAGAGTCATCTTTTGTTTTTTCTCGACTCTTAAAAATTGAAAAAACAAGTTGTGTCAAAGCATCTAAAATTTATTTTAATCGGAATAAACATCACCTTTCCTATGTTGGTCTTAGGTTGAGAAAAATGGAGTCCACCAACGAAGGATTTCCCCTTGGAGGAAATCCTAGTCCTTTCTCCTCTTGGGGAGATGTTGGTGCACCCCATATGGCCACATTGTTGCTTCCAGGATTGACAATCGACTTGCCCGTATGGCTCTTCTCGACCTCTGTTGTTCAGAACACAGTGATTCCTGAAGAATCAAATTAGCAACTAAACAATACTAGAGTTCCCCCCCAACCGTATACTTCATCCAATTCTCCCTCTCCTCCTTCCTCTTCGCTTGATGAAGCTGGTAAAGCCAAAAATCAAGTAACCGAGAAGAAGAAGGAGAAGAAGAAGAAAGAGAAGAAGAAGAAGGAGCCAAAGGCGAAAAGGGGCAACCAGGCATCGTCTAGCGAAAATACACACACTGCACTGTCCATACCTAAATCGCCATGTGTCATTTGCAAAGGAGACCACTATCATCGAGATTGTCCTTGAATCCCTCAGATCTTAAGGGACTGGTCTCCTCGTTTGCACAATCCGATGTCGTCAACCTCTGATGATCATGTTGAAAATACACCGTCAACTAGTGAAAGTGAAGCCCCCAGACAAAAAGGAAAATGTAAATTTCCTTGTAAACTATGTGAGGGCGATCACATCGTCCACTGTTGTCCCTTCTTAGACGAGGCTAAAAGAGTTTTGGACGACCGTCTGGTTTCACCATTACGACTTCCTCCTGGATATAAGAAGCTCTTGCCGAGTCCGTCACTAGTTGAAAATCCGGCTGACACGCCATTGTGGTCGGCCAAAGCATCTATCATTGAAGATAAACCATCTGAATCCACAACAGACGAAAGTCAAAAGATCGAGGTGGTAGTTGACCCGATCTTTCCTTCAGAGGATCCATCTTCAAATGATACAGTCACCGGAGAGAACAAGAATGACACCGTCCAAATTCTCTTCGTAAGCACAGACTCCGATGAACATGGGGGCAGTCTACCCGTTCCTTCACCGCAGGAAGGAAGTTCGTCAGAGTCGTATCTGGCCGTCTATTCGGTCCCACCTCCAAGAAACCTAGTTGTTTCCTTCGATTGGAATCTACTAGGCAGACCCCGCTTATCGACTAGTGTACCATTTCAAATCATTGCTCAAATATATAGAATGGTCATGGCAGGTACCATCATAGATGAAGGGGCTTATATGAGTATCCTTTCCTCAACTGCTTGGAAGCGCTTGGTTCGCCATCGCTTTTGCCTGAAATGAGAAATTTAACAAGCTTTGACAAAGGAACCAGTCGACCATTAGGGATCCTTCCCAATGTGCCGATAACATTGAGAAGGGAAACTGTCCACATGAACGTAATGGTAGTCCAAGGACCCCTGGATTATAATCTACTCCTTGGATGCGACTATATTTATTACATGGGAGCCATTGTCTCCTCACTCTTTAGAGTAATGTGTTTTTTGCATGAAGGAAGAATGGTCAAGCTCGTAAACCAGCTTTCATTCCCCGGTTCACAGATAGAAAATAGTCAAATACCATCCTTGAATGGTCTTTTCACGCAAGGAATGTCTCATCAATCCCCAGTCCATCCTCCAGATGAGTGTGAGTGATTCGGAGGACATGACTGAAACCTAGGGGGCATGCACCCTGGCCTGTTTCGACAGGAAAACCTTGGGTATAGGGTGGGTTTCCGCGAAGGATATATGACTAGTTTATGAAATTAGACTGGAATAAGATTCCTTCATCAAAGTTATGTGAGTGGAGCCAGTTGCGCCACTCACCTTTGTTTATTTCGGTAGACATCACCGAGGAAGTGTTTTTCCTGAAGTATGGATAGAACAATCTTTGGTAACCTGGAAATTTTTCGCTATACCTGGGCACATGCAAACCTTTTGGCATGCAAGCGAAGAGCGACCATTTATTTTTTAAATTTGTAGGTCCTCTAACCCTTTAAACTCGTAGGCTTGGTCGTTTCCTAACTTGCATAAAGAAAGGATGTGGGGCAAAGCTTTGAAAAAATGCCATTTTAAATGTGACATCCTTACTATACAACTCGATCGAGCAGTTTTAACGTGGAATTCAAGCTCGTTAAAAAATAAACATAAGCAATGAGCAAATTTTCCTCCAGAGTTTAAGCTCATTAAAAAATCAACCAATTTTCGGTAAATAACCATCGTGAATGTATTATCATTAGCCTTTGAAGCCTTGGTCGTGTTCTCATCATCACCTCCACTCTATATTGGCCGATCATTCACATCCATTTGATTGTTTACCCATTTTGAGGAACAGCTACGAAGAGTGATCCTGTTAGCCATCCTTGTGACACTGCCGTGATTGGAAAATTCCAAACCTTACCTGGAATTATTTGCTACCCAAATTTATCACTCGTTCCTCAAAAGACGAGTCTCCTTTAAGCTCTTTTCAACTGACTCATAAAATATGAAAAGATTGCCGAGCGATTGGCCTCTCCAGCTCGTTAAAGTGACTGGAAGTGCTATCCCTCCTTTATATTTTAATATTTTTGGACCTGAGGGATTATTACACAAAAATATCGAGCGCTTGTTTTGTTCAGCTCGTTAAAAGTACCGAAAATTCATCCCTTTTGTATTATTTTATACTTTTTTGGACTCATGGGATTATATGACGGAAAAGGATTATTGGAGTTTTCTTTATGTCCCTTTTCAGACTCTCTAAAATTGAAAAGGACCGAGTTATCTTTGTCGTTAAACTCGTTAAAACCGAATAGCGACAAACTTATCCATACAGACAAGAATGAGTTTCACTATTGCTAGGCTCGTTAAAACATAGCGATGGGTTTGTCCGAAGGGAAAATTATAGAACAAGCATATTTTATCCTCCTCAAGCTTGAAAAAAATAAAGAGGTACTGGTCAGCAACGACTGGGGAAAAATTGGGAAGAAAACTTGAAGAAACATTATTGGTAGCAAGTCGCTCTTGAACATGACACTTTCACTCTGCATCCAAGTCGGGTTGGGTTGTTCCATTCACTGGTCATATCACCATTGGTCCATCACGCCATCCATATTTGGGGTTAACGCTACCAATCTATCATGTCAGTGTTGCCGATATGTTCAAGAGAAGTCGCTAAGAGAATTCACCTGTGTCTCATCCACTGCAATACATTTACGTTCCATTCTTTCATGACCGCCACCCTGAACCTTATGTCATCAGATCGTTTTCACCTCCATTAAAATCATTTGCTTCGTTCCGTGTCATTGATGTGGAATTCACTAAGGCCCTCCTATGACGGATCTCTTCTTGTCGACATCAGCTCATTATCCAAGAAGTCGATCTAGGAACAACCCTTTTAGTACTTTGAATCTTGCATGCCTCAATGGCAAGTTTCTCACTTCCGGCGACAGGTTTACATCAATGGCCTTCGACCGAAAGATTTTGTGTCGTGTTCGATGCCAAGTCCCTTATTCACACCACGTAAATTGTACTGTAGTACCTTGAGGGTCATCATCATTATCGGTGATTCCTCTCATGCCTGTTAACAACTTACATCATTGGCTGGTAATCAGGCGATGTCTTTCCATGTTTGACTCCAGAACATCTCTCACATGGATTGACTTGTACTTTGAGTGAAGATCAAACGAGATTGTAGACCCCAGATCTAGTTTCATCCATCCAGGCTGCGATATATATTCAGGAAAATAAAGACATCAAAAGCACATAATTACTGCACAGATAATCATCCAACCTAAGGGATGATGGCTCTACCATAATCATCAGTCTGCACGCAGACGATTGTCTGTCTTATGTACATGAAAATGAATTTATAAAGCTGAGCATGGGAATGCCCACCTCAGCTAGATCATGAAAATATTATGAAGATAATGTATTGTATTGTATCTTATTGCAGGTCGCCTTCCAGCTTGAAAAAACTTCGGATCCTCATCATAAAGCATTTCACCCGACATCAAAAGATTAACGACCTCATGCTTTAGGGGGCAACTGTTATATAAATTTTTGGGCACTGCAACCCCAATCACAAATGTCCATAAAGCAAGGGCTCCTAAGTCCCTAAAAGTGTTGTACCAACCCCTAAAAGAACAAGGTCAACTAATTACAACATCTCCCAGAAGTTCTCCATGAAAAACTATTCATAATTGGTCAAAATTGAACCATCTCACCTGCTCCATGGTCAAAATGCATTGCATCCCACCTAAATGCACACGGGAGGTGAGATGCATACTGAAAAGCCCTTCTATGGGGTGCGATGGGTGAGAGTGTACAAATGGCGAGGTCAATTTGTGAGGTGGAAGATCATGGAATCTTCCAAAAACTTCTCCTGTGACACTTGCCTCTCTGCATTCGCCCAGGGATGAGTAAGAGATCATCAATCTCCAAGTGGAATCAAGAACTATCAGATAGAGGACGCTAATTGAATCTCAGAAGCTGACTCACCCCCCTTGCAAACATCTATATATGGATCCCTCATGCCAGAGATCCAGAGGCTAGAATTTTGTATCTTGTAAGGAAGTGCTGCTGGTTTCTTGGTGTAACATCATAGTGTTGGGTGATCTAAGCTTTTCATGAGGTGAAGAAGGGCTTTCTTGCTGAGAGGATGACGCTGGGTCAGAACAATGGGTTGTAATCCTCTTTGCTATTCTTGATTATCAATAAAGCTATTCGAGTTTTCCTCCACATTCTTGTATGATTGATGATATATGCATTTGTGTGGTCAATATATATCTGGTCCTATATTGTTTATGATAGTAGATCTCTATTCTCGGATAGTGTTATGCTGCTTTGATTCTACAGGTACTCTTTGAAGCTGGGTAAACGAGGAAGCAAGTGGCAAAGGTCTATCAGAAGGGAGAGGAATCAAGCAAGGAACCAAGTGCAAGACAGAGGTTGGTCTCCTTCTTTCCCCTCTTATCTACTTCTCATAAAGGAAAACGAAAGTGGTTTTAGTTTGTTTGTTTCTAAGGTAGCTACCAGCCCCAGTGGGACTAGCAGCTCTACATAGACACTAGATTTCCCGATAACACCTGACCAAACCATACTCTTCACCATCAATGCTGAGTCAATCAATGAAATGCTGCAATTACAACCAGGGAAAAACTTAACCCCCTATTTTAATTGGAGACCCACTAGATAGATTCCCCAAGCTAACCGCTGCAAAGCTTGCTCAAATGTTCCAAACTTTTATTGTAGAAGAAAAACATATCCCAAAAGATCCTGCCCCATATATATATACCATATTTTCTCAATTTTGCCAAGACATTGTAGCAATGATGTCTAGCATCTTAGGCTATACTACTAATGAATACATAGATGAAATCATCTTAGCCTTCATGTCCATTTTCACTCCAGGACAGCCCCATGCTATCATGTATGATTATGTCAAGTACATAGTTGATAGGATGCATGAACAATTTCTGAGAATGAGTAATGAAAGAGTATTCAAGTATTCTTCAGTTTTTTACCATCTTTTTTTGTATTACCAAGCTGACAAGTTCCCCTTCACTCTCCAAAAGCTTGATACCAAAGGTCATCCTAGGTCAGTAATTTTCTGGACTCTTTTGATCCATAAGTGTGAATCACCATATCCATACACAGACTTCATTAATCTTTTTGTACATCCTGTAATTACCATGCTACTAGGAAGTCCTCCTCCAAGAATTAGTTCATATATCATAAGGATCCTACAGATTTCAAAAAAACACAAAGTGGGAGATTGGTACTTGTACCAAAATCACACTGAAATTAGGATCTATGGCTGTGATTTAACCCCATATAAATTGCCCAAATACCTCCCATTGAGGTTATTTGCTCTGGAATACTACAAGTAGATAATCAACTCAGATGAGGAGCATTTTGTTAAAGCCAAAAAGAAGGCCCAACTCAAATCAAAGATCAACTAGGCCCTTTTGTGTGTAATAGCCAAGAAGTTGGAAAAGAAGTAGAGAAAATCCTTCAGAGACTTAACCTAAAACAGAGCTTCATGTGGAGATATGATCCCCTGGACTTCATTTGCAACAGAAGATAGAGAAACAAGATGGCTCCCTACATTCACCACTGAATCCCTGAGATAGAGAAATATGCAAACCAATTGGAATGGGTGGAGAATACTTTAGTGGACAAGGATATCACTGAAGTTGTAGTTGAAAATTCTCTATCTGATCTAGAGAAAAGGCTTGATGAAGGTTCTTGATGAAGGTTATTTTCTGCAGCTGCCAGGATAATCTCAAGTCCAAGAAGAATCATAGGCACAAGGAGAATCATAGGCACAAAGTGAATTTCATATAGAAGAAGAACCCCAGGTGCAAGAAGAGTTAGAACAGCCAGGCCTATCAGAGGAATTAAGTCAAACATGTATACCAGAGCCCATTATGAGTACTCCCCCTAACTTACAAACTCCTTTAAATGAGGAGGAAAGCCTCAAAATAAATAGGGAAGAGGTCACTACTTTAGGCAATGCAGCCACACAGACATATGCAGAGACCAGCTTGGTCAAAAGGCAAAGGTTAAATCTTGTCTCTAAATAGGAATTCATAAAAGAAACAATTGAGGTCACTAGCATGGAAAGAGAAAGAAGCAGGCCTGCCACTCCGTCTGGGGGCACACTAGAACCTTCCACATCAAATACTCAGATGTTGGAAAGGCAATAGAGTGTTGAAGTGTCCTCATTTAGGATGCCAATTGATAGGGGTCAAGAAATCAGAGAAAGGTACAAGGATATAAAAGCTAGGAATGAGAGGCTAAAAGCCCAGTCTTATGCACAGTACTTAAAGATGGCACCTACAAATTAGATAGGGCTTATGTCAGCCTATGATGTGAAAGAAGGTAAAATGAAGATGACATTTGTGAAACCTAGTACTTAGTAACCAAGAACAATAGCAGACTTCAAAAACATAGATTTCAAAGTATTGGCAAAGGACACATCATCTTATTGACCAGATTGAGCTGCACAAGCAGACAGGGGAGATGATCTACTCCACCTTGATAGGGAAAGCCATCACAGCTCATCAATTGCAAAATTCCCTAAATAAGATATAAGCTCAGTTCCAATTGGAGAAGGCTTCTTCACAGGCAAAAGACACTAGAATAAAGTCCCTCTGGGACTTAAGCATTGAGTTGGGACACAATCCCAAACATGTAAAGGCCACCGAAAGACTAATGAAGAAGAAGAATGATGACATAGTTTCTTTAAAGAAGCACTCAAGATTCCACCATTACATCATCCACAAAAAACAGAACTCCTAAAGACCCAAAAAGGACAAGAAGAGCTTATGGACTTGGTCTTAAAGCTGAATGACTAGTTGAAAGAAATAGAGAAGGAGCTAGACATATTGATCTAGTCCAAACAAAGTTACTTGGTCACCACTTCTAGGACTGCCATTACTAATGTTTCTACAACAGTTCCTTTAACACTGGCAGCATCACTAGCACCCACAGCTCCACCTGCCACAACACTGGTTATTACTACTGAATCTACAACAGCGGGTGCTTCAATAGAAAAGACAACGGAGCTAGTAAAGTCCATGGAGGATATGTCAATCTGGGCAACAGAACTTAAAAGGCTTAAGGAGAAAGTGGCAAGCCTAGAAACTAACTATAAGCTTGCCCAAATAGAGCAGAGAGAAGAAACACAGAAAGCCCTAAGGATGGGTGAAAATATCAAGGTATTAGAAAAAGATTTAACTCTGCAAAAACCACTAGGATAGACAAAGGAGATGCTCTAGGCTAATATCATTGACTATGACAATGATATTTGGTCATCAATTCAACTAATATTTGTGCAAACTAAATTGGTAAAAGTGGCCACTGAAGCAATTCAAAAGGTAAAGGAAGACTTAGGAGACCAGCTTGAGGATGCTAATCGACTCATCCGCTTTTTGAATAGAAAAAACAGACATGGGATTAATGAGCTTGGAGTAGAGGATAGAATTGAAGCCATCATAGAAGTCAAGAAGGTTCTTTCCAAAAGAAACCTTATGGTTAACGTAGAGGAGAAATTCCATAACATGCAGGTGGGAATTGACAGATTCAAGGCCAAGTTTTGAATTTTGAGGGATAAAGGCCTTCCCAATCCTATGGCCATCCATGATAAACTTATGACCCAATTGGACTATGTTGATAGATTAAGGAAGTTGGCCAAGGAACAGGCAAGAACTTCAGGTATGAAAGCCTTGCCAATGGGGAAAGTATTGTATGATACTTTAGAGAATCTATTTTTTCTAGAGAATGAGGTGAAACATTTGTTTGTCACCAAGCCTAATTTTTCCAAATACACAGAGGCAGACGAGATCTATAGAAGAATGCTCAAAGTAAATTTACTTGAGGATGAATGGTGGGAAAAAATGACAGATTTACTATAAGTTACCACAGTAAATCTGAATGGTAGCCAAATGAAACAGGTGAACAGGGTCAAAGAGTAGCAAGTTAAAGAGTATCAGTAAAAGATTAAAGACAAAGACAATTCCAATGTACAAATATCAGCCAGCCTAAAGGGCTCAAATTCAACTACAACAGTCAACACTACCACAATAGGAGGGACAACATGATGCAGTTTTCCATCTGTCTCTATCTTCATGCTTGAAGATATTTTTGATTTCCTTAATTAAATCTCAAACTGTTATGAGATATTTTGTAATATTTTTTGTATAAATACTTCCCATTTCGAAGTATTTGGTGTGGATTCAAAGACATTTCTGTAGACTTTTATTTAAAATCAGAGTGTTGTTGTATCAAAATTGGATTGGATTGCTGGATCATGGAATAAAGTTCAGATATTTTTCAGGATTCTTGTGTAAGGCGAAAATCAAATAATTATTCTATCATGTGTATTATTGTTTTTTCCTTATATTTCTTAATAGTCGTATGTGTTTTTATGAAATATGAATGGTAAACTAGGAATGATATTTTAGAACATGCTTTAATGCACTCTGCCTTGACTGTTTACATTCTTAATGTTTTCTTCTAAACTATCTTAGTTAGGGAATTCTTAAATGCTCCCTCACTTCCGTAGTTTCTCCCCATGGTCTATAACAAAGGATTCTTAATTTCCCTTTGTTCATGATCACCTGTTTTCTCTCATTTTGATCCTGGTTTAAGGATTCTTCATTGCCTTTTCTCCCTGGTTAGAACCACCTCATCCATGAAACCTGAAGATTTGCCTTTTGCTTTGCTAGCTTGCCCTATGAACATTCCCTTTAATGATATGGTCCAGTTAAGCTATCTTTTCATTGACTCCATAGCCCAATGGCTTGAAGACCTAGCTCTATCCATCTGTTCCAAGAATTCCACCACCCAACTTTCAATCAAAATCAAAATCCTCATGAACACTAAGAACAAGCCTAAAATATAATAGAAACAAAGTTAAATTATAAAGAGAGAGCCCTCCTTGGACTTATGTTGGCTAGAACTTGAGTCTAAAAGATTTGGTTTGTGGTTACCTCAGATTATTCATTCTTTTGATAACTTCTAGGGAAAACTTCTAAGTGATAACATAGTAAATGCCCTGATGTTGGTCACCTGACACTCGATAATTGTGCTCAACTAGTTTATTTACTGAGAGGAGTGGTTTGTGTGTTGAAAGAAGTGGTTTGTAGGGGTTTATGGGTTATCTTGTTGTGGTTCAAGGTTTCATTTTTTGTTTCTCGATGCTCTGTGGTTGTGGTGCACCAATACTAGGTATAGTTTTCTACTTTTCGCCCAATCCTAGATTTCAATTAGTTCAATAGTGGACATGGAGGTTTCACGTTCCAGTGGCTTTTTTCGAGGGAAAGTTCTCTTTCATGTGAATTGTTCATGAAAATTCAATTGGGTTGATGGATTTTTGTTGTTTTCTTGACACTTTTATGATTTGTGCTATAAGTAATCTTGGATGGGTTTACAAATGAGGTATGGCGAGGGTTCGAGGTCTTCAACATTGATGCAATGAGGTTTATGTGGCTTGGTAGCTTCATCAATGGTTGTTCAGTAGCATTTCATTCCTACCAGATGCTAAATTTGTGTTTGTAAACACATTTAAACCATGGGAAGTCTGTGCTCTTTTGTGTTTTTATGCTTAGGGGTCATCGTAAATTTTTCTTAGGTTTCACTAAAAAATTTGGTTGGGGTTCTCTATAAATTTTGGGGTATTTTGATGCTTAGGGTTCACTATAAATTTTTTCAGGGTTCACTATAAATTTTGTGGTGATTTTATGCTTGGGGTTCACTGTAAATTTTGTAGTGTTTTTTATGTTTGGGGTTCAATGCAAATTTTTTCTGGCGTTTAATCAAAATTTTTCTTGGGATTCACTATAAAGTTTTGGTGTTTTTATGCTTGGGTTTCAGTGTAAATTTATCTTTTGGGTTCACTTCCTGAATAAATTTCTTATCTTGGTGTCTATGGTAAATTAATGAGTTGAATTATTTTCTGAGTGTCTCAGGCTAATTTAATAATTCCACCATTAAAGTAAGGAGACCCCATGTTGTAATACTTTGTGCATTACGGGGATTTGCAGGTTTTAGCAGAGAGGATGGATGCAAAAGAATCAACAACTCTTATCCGGGTAGAAAAATATGGACGTATGGGGGATGGTATGCAATGGGGAGTATGTTGCCTCTCCAAAATAATCTATCTAAATCCATGATCCACTAATGCAAAGAAGCCAAATTTTAGAAAATGTTCTATGTAAACATTTTCATTTATATAAATCTAATTTTGATTCGTTTGGAGGCATAATCAGCAAACCCATTAAGAAAAAGCATTGCAGTTGTTTGGTAGCTTCATAGTTTCTATCTCCTTACTTAAGGCCTGTATTTGAAAAAGAATTGTGTATTTAAAAAAATAGAATTATTGTGAATACAATCCCTTATGCGGAAAGAAACGATCTCTCTAGTCCTATAAGAGGATCTAGCAACAAAGTAGACAAAAACATGCAAACTTTCCTTTTTCATGTCGGAAAATATAAAGTAAGGAAGATGACCTACCTCACTTTGATGCTAAGTGCTCGTCAATGTTGTCCTCGATTTTATTGCTTCCAAGTTCAATCCTCTTTAGGCTGTTGTGGATGAGTACCAGCAAGGAAGATCAAACAAAAGAGACAAGAGAATACATAACATAATTCATTCTAACATAAATTATATGAAAGATCAAGGAATAGCATACTAAATGAATACTGATTTATACACTTATGAAAATTAAACACATGATGTATTTATTAATATAAAATGAGGGAAGCATACAACCATATGAACCTTGATGTTGGAAGCCTCCTTTGGATGAGTTCCCAAGCCTAAGCCAAGACCTTCAATCACTCCTTCTCCTTAGTAATATGGGTAGCATTTAGGCATAGTTTCAACATAGAAATGCAACCAAGCAATGAACAACCAGTTGGGGATAGAAGGGATTTAATTTATAGGGAATGAGAGGGAGTTAGGGATCTAAAAAAGGGGGAAGAAGGTCCACATATTAAGGGGAAGATCCCTAAAGGTAGGATCAAGGACTTAAAAGTGGAGAAATCAACCATATCCTTATTCAACAACATCCATATCATCATTCTCGAGGCTTCTAGTAAGAGAAGCTTCTCCCCAACTTTAGAAAAAACTACCAAAAGAGGTTCAGTGCAGGTTTTAAAAAACACATTGATCCTGAAAACTAGGTTTTTAATTAAGCCTCTTCATAATTATCTCAGGGAAACTTTTCTTCTCTTCCTGAGGTTTTTTTCTTTATGTGTTTCATGATGAGTACACTGACATCTTTCGTCATTTTGACACCTCAAGATATAGGATGAGAAGTGCGACAAAATATTGTGTAATAGATGCCCCTTAAAGCATGAAAGAACAGGGAGTGGTGGGTGAAATTATTTACAAGTCAAGTCAAGGACCCAAAGAAACACCATCAGGAGACCTGAAAATCAAGCATGATACAACATATATCTGACATCTTTGATGTAGATATGCCTAATAATACATCTTTCAATAGGCATCTAACAATACATGAATCCACAGGATGGGCATAACCATCTGAATAGAAGATATCATGTGTATGGGTCCATGACATGGACGAAACCATCCAAATAGAACGGATCATATGTATGGACCCAAGGTATGGTTGTAGCCATCTGTATAGAAGGGAACATGTAGCCTAGATTTATCAAACGAAACCCAGAGTCTTCATCTCTGTCACGATTGATTTGGATGTAAACGGGAATGCAAAAAATTATATATATAACCATAAATATAGAGATGCAGTATAAATAAATCTTCATTTCATTAATATCAAATACTGAATTATGCTTACAAACATAATGGAAATAAGACTATCTCAGGCGATGGTAGCTTATCTTTGGGAAGAGATGTGACATGTCTCTGAACTGTGTTACAATGAGGCTAAAAGGCTTATTTATTATTGAGAAACAATGGAAAACCATAAACATCCAAAAACCTAACCCTAGGAGATGAAGCGCCAAACTATGGGCCCTGTTTGGGTAAATTGGTACATCAACATCTCAAGGTTGTAACTTTGGCATGTGATATTCGTTTAACTCGCACAATACCTCAGTAGAAAGATCTAGTCAAGGACTACAAATTTTGAATGAAGAACATTAATACTTGACCCATGTTGGTCCTGAGTTTCCCAAAAAATGTCGTTTAGGGCCTCAAAACAGCTCCATAAGTTCAGGACCCAAAATACTGCCAAAAATAGTAAATTGTGCTACAAATAAGGAAGCTAAAAAAGAGAAAGAAATAATGGTGGGGTTCTAAGTGGAATAGGTGGGTGGCCACCAATAGCCACCTGGACAATTCCTCCCCCATTAGGAAGCACTGGTCCCCATTGCATTGAGTTTGTCCATGAGATGAGGAAACTTCTGCAAAACTTGGTCCCTCGTGAGCCACTTGCCCTGGTGAAGGAGTTAGCCTACTTTGACAACTTGATATAGTTGGATCCTTTTTTGTCAGGTGTTATTGACCTGTGTGTCCATGATCCGATCAATTATGACTTGTTCCATGCAATCTAGATTTAACTTTGTAGGAGTGAGTTGTTCTGCAATGTCTGATGTGTCTCGAAATGGTGGTAAGTATGGTCGAAGGCAGTCCACATGGAAAACTAGGTGTACGCAAAGGAATGGGGGAATGTTAAGCTCAAATGAATTGTCTCCCACATCCTTGGTAATGGTGTAAGGAGCATATCAGCATGATCTTAGTTTCCATAGGATTTGGTAAGGAATTTCTTCTGCAAATGCAACGAAACTTTCTCGCCCACCTAAAACTTGTGTGGAACCCGATGTTGATCATGTCGCTTCTTATACTTGGCATTTAATTTCTCTAGAATGTCATTGACCTGTTGGCGGATGGGTTGGATGTGCTCAATGAATTTTTTTTCCTTATCAGCTTCGGACTATACATGAGTCGAACCTGCCTAAGTAGCTGCAAATGGTATGGCCACATCAATGGGACATAGTGGGTGGAATCCCAAGCCCACCTAAAAAGGGTGGTGGAGAGTCAAGCTGTGGAGAGCCCAGTTATCTCTATGCTAGAAATAGGGGAGGCTCTCATCCCATGTGTGTGGATTCCTTGAGTTGTACATGCACAGAATGTGTATGATCATCCTGTTGACAACCTCTGTATGGCCATCAGTTTGGGGATCGAAAGCTATGGACTTAGTGAGCTTGGTGTCCAACATCGACTAGATATTGGACTAAAATGTATTGAGGAACCTGTTGTCCTAATCTAAGATGATAGACTATGGGATCCCAAAGTGTACCCACACTCATTCAAAGAAGAGTTTGGTAGTGGCTTCTGCTATGATATTCTCCTTGCAGGCCACCATAATGGCCATCTTCGAGAATTTGTGGACGACCACAAAAACACAGTCATTTCCATGCTTAGTAGAAGGAAGTCCGAACATGTAATCCATGGATATGGATTCACAAGGTCGACTAGGGGTAGGTAATGAAGTATAGAGGCCTTTCTTCTTTATGGTCGGTTTGGCAATCACACAGGCAATGCAGGATCTGATCTACTTCCCAATATCTTATCGAAGATTCATCTGATAGAAATACTTCTGCAGTACTATCACCATTTTCTTGACCCCGAAATTCCCAATGGATCGACTATAGTGTGCTTCCCAAATCATCATGGCATGCTCACGTGAAGGAACACAAAGGTGTCCCAGGTGGCATAATAGGGCATCCTAGAGGTGAAAATTTGGAACTTGTTGACCGTCCAAGAGCATTTGGTATGTGTGGCTGAATTCTGCATGGCTTTTATAGAGAAGTGGCCAATCAAAAGTCTCGTTCCCACAAGAGTTGAGCATAATGGTTAACGCCATGAGCGGTGGTTGGTTAAGGTAGTCTATAACATTATTTGTGTTGCCCTTCTTATACTTGATATTCAAATGGAACAGTTGCAAGTATGAGGATCACTTCTGATGGCAATCATTATACAACTTCCCTTGCATCCATATGAACTGCAAGGGTTAGTGGTCTATGTGGATGATCGTTTTCTTCCCAAAAATGTAATGCTTCCACTGTCAGCAAGCTTGCACAATGGAATACATCTCTTTGTAATAATTCAGATACTCCTGGACTATGTCTGAAAGTGTTTCATAGTGATATGCCACTACATGCCCCTTTTAAGTAAGGACTACCTCAATAGCAAAGTCAGAGGCATCCATCTTGATGTCAAACAGTTGTTGCAAGCTTGGTAATGTGAGCACTGGTACAGAGAAGAGGTGATGTGTCAACTCTACGAATGCCTTCTATTGAGACTCAGACCAAAATCATTTTTCTTTCGCTCCTACCTTGGTGACTTGACTCAAGCGCCAAGTGATATCAGAGAATCCCAACATGAACCTATGGTAGAAATTGGCAAGACCCAGAAAGCTACAGAGCTCTCTCAGAGTGCCTGGGGCTGGCCAATCCTGAATGACTTGGATCTTGGCTGGATCCACATGCACCCCACATTCATCAATAATGTATCCTAGATAATGATCCTGGGTCATGGAAAAAGTGAATTTCTGTAAATTGGCACACAACTTGTGTTGCTGCAATGTTTGGAGAAAATGTTGGATGTGGTGGAGGTTCTCTCCCCAACTTTGGCTAAAGATCATGATTTCATCCAAGTAGACCACTACAAATGAGTTGGTGAATGGCCACAACATGTCATCCATCAGCCTCATGAAGGTTGCAGGAGAATTTGTCAACCCAAAAGGCATAACCAACCATTCAAAAAGTCCCTCCTTCGCTTTAAAGGAAGTCTTCCAAACATCAGAGGGTTGGATTGGTACCTGTTCAATCTTGCTGAAATATTTCCCCCCCTTGAGTTGGTCCAAAAGGTCATCAATCCGTGCGATCGAGTACCTATTTCGGACAATGATATTGTTCAATGCCCCATAGTCAATACAGGGTCTCCAAGTCCAATGCTTCTTCTGTACCAACATGATCAACCTCCTACAGGGCGATGAACTCAGCTAGATGTGACATTTCTAGAGCAACTCCTAAATTTGCCTCTTGATTTCGTCATTCTCCAGTACGGAGTGCCAATAGATTGGCCCATTGGGGAACGATGCACCTCGGGTCAGGTTGATGGAGTGCTTGACCTGACAGTACAGAGGCACCCCTATGGGGGAGGTGAAGATGTCCTCGTACTCCTCCACAACCTTGTCCATTTGTTATTGTCATGCAGAGGGGCCTTTTCTGGAGGTCGTGGTCACCGTCTTCTTCTTTCCCTGAGGGCTTATCATCAAGAAAAAAAATTCCCAATTTTGGAAATGAGCTTACTGCATTGTTTTGCAATAACCAAAGAGATGGCGGTAGGTGGTGCTACCTCCATTATCCTATACAAATTATTTCCCAAAGAACAATAATAGTGCGAGGACTTGACTCATACACAACATGTTGCTTCCACAAGTATGGTTTGCCTAATAGTACATCACAAACATCAAGGGGAGTAACATCATATAATACCTCATCCGTGAAGGGCTTGATGTTGTATGGAAGGTGACACTACTAGCTGACACGAAGATCCCATCCCTGGTGAAGCCACTCGATGGTGTACAGTTGTGGGTGTGTCATGGTCAGTAAGCCCATCCACTTCACAACCTATGCTGAAATGAGGTTCTTTTGGCTCCCGCTTGTCAACAATGAACTGTAGCGAGGAACCATTTACCCACATATAGGAGTGGAAGAGGCACTTCTCATCCTCTGGATCTCCGGGTTCCTCCTTTTAGATCTTCGTGGCGGTAATGGTGGCGTTGGGCTTTGCATTGATAATCTACTTCCCTTTGTCATTCCCCTTAACAGGTTTTGACTCAAAGTGGGAACATGCATCTGATTTTGAAACCTTCAGCTCAACCACCAATGACTGTGTGCCCTGAAACTCACTTGTGTTATGATTGGAGCTCTCATGGAACTCACACCACTTTCCCGTGTCCTTCTTCGGCTTCATGGTGTTTTTCTTTACTTGTAGCTTTAGCAGGTTGTCCTCGGCCACCCCACCTTGGTTTTGTCCTTTGTTATGCGGTTGGGGGGCACCTTTCCCTTGCTTTAGATTTGCAGATCCAAAGTCTCACTTCTTCTATTTAAACTAATTCTTGATCTTGACAGTGTATTGGTATGCCGTGCCAAGCAACAAGATATCCAAGAACTCCATCTTGTCCTAGATGTACCTATGTAGGCAGCCACAGTACTTGAGTAGCAAATTTTTCTCGCAATCCTTGATACCCAACTTCGTGTGAAGGGTATGAAAAACATTGGTAAACTTCGACACATCTTGGTCCCTTTCGTGTCGCAGTGTTTTCCATTTTATGTATTTATCCTCATATCTCCTAACATGGTAGTGCTACTCCTTTATGGCATCCCAGAATGAATTCCAAGTGGGTTTGGCTGAAAACAATGAGTTTGTACTTTCATCCTTCAACTCATAGTAGGTTTCCCACCAGTCCCTGACATGGGGAGCGTCTTTAAGAAGAGAAAAAGAAATATTTTCTCGATTGGAGAAATCATGAATAGAAAAATATCCTTCTAGCAGATTCAACCATTTATCTACGACACCTACATCTATTTGGCCCTCAAATATGAGAATGTCAAAGTTTAGTTGTACCTTAAAAGGAGTGGAGCCTTCAGAGAGGTTGTTGGATGTGGATGCATCGCTAGTGGGAAACTGTTGAAGGATCTGGGGAAAGTTATCCATCATTGCGTTCCTTTATTTCTCGAGGCCCTCCTTGAGAAATATTTTGTTAGGATATCCTACCCACTCATCTTTATTTTCTTCCCCCATGGATGGTCGTCGGGGTTTGCGAGGCTGATCTTGTAAAGGTTCAACAAGATCGAGCCCTAACTCCTTATATCTTGACCTCGTTAGGGAGATGCAAATAAAAACAGAGAAAGAGAAGACCACTCTGATATCACTAATCTAGATTTAAATAGAAACACAAAAAATTATAGATATAACCATAAACATAGAGATGCCATAGAAATAACCCTTCATTTCATTAAAATCAAATACTAAAATGTGCTTATAAACATAATGGAAATAAGACTAGCTCGGGTGATGGTAGCTTATCTCTAAGAAGAGATGTGGCATCTACATGCCTCTGAACACTGTTACAATGAGGTTGAAAGCCCTATTTATTATTGAGAAATAATCAAAAACCATAAACATCCAATAACCTAACCCTAGGAGATGAAGCACCAAGCTATGGGCCCTGTTAGGGTAAATTGGTACATCAACTTCTCAGGGTCGTAACTTTGGAATATGATATTCTTTTGACGCGCACAATACCTCGTTATAAAGATCTATCCGAGGACTACAAATTTTTAATGATGAACATCATCCAATTACCCATTTTGGTCCTCGATCTCCCAAAAAACATTGTTTAGGGCCTCAAAACGGCTCCGGAAGTTTAGGACCCCAAAAATTGCCAAAAATAGTAAATTGTGCTACAAATAAGGAAACAGAATAACTGAAAGAAACAATGATGTGGGTTCAAGTGGAATAGGCGAGTGGCCACAAATAGCCACTTGGATCAATGATCCAATCAAATATATGAATTATACCATGTGAATGGATGTGTCGGGGTCGATCATGATAGAAAACCACCCGATTACCGGTCAATGATGTAAACTGTTAACAGGCACGAGAGAAGCCACCAATAATGAAAATGTCTCTCAACGTACAATAGCATAATTGATGAGTGTGAGTAAGGAATATGAAGTCAAACACCCATAAAATCATCTGATCGAAGGCCAATGATTTGAACCTATCGTCAAATGCAAAGAACTCGCCATTGAGACATGCAAGCTCTAAGGTACTGAAAGGGAGTTCCTATATCATCTTACTGGATAATGAGCTGAATTCGATAGGAAGTGATCCATCGAAGGAGGGACTTAATGATTACCACATCATCGACATGAAACAAAATATGGAACATCGTAGGTAATAGTGATTCAAGATTTTTGTAGAAAGTTCAGACAAGGTATGAGTGGTAAAAACGCAGATGGGACTTCTCTTGAAAATATCGGTGACAAGACTCTAGAGTTTGGCACCATTTGACTAAATCATAGGATCAGATATGATGATGAAAACAAGATATAATGAAAGTAAAATGGACTACCAAAACCCAAGAATGCAAGTGAGGAAGTGAGGATAATGCAAACCTGACACGAGTGACAAATAAGTGTCATGTTCCGAACGACATTTTTCCTTTACACAAAATACATGACGTGTTCGATTCCATTTTTCCCCACTATTTCTAACAAGTATCTCATTATTTTTTATCACAAGCTTGAAGAGGATAGCATATTCTTGTCATATAACTTCGTCCCTCAAATGAACCCATTCTAGTAATTTTAATGAGCCCTAAGAAGGAGTAGCTCAGTCTCTTCATAGTGACAATTCTTGCATCATTTAAGTTTTACGAGTTTGACAGAGGGGTAACTCGACATCTTTTTCATGTTTAGAGAGTTTGAAAAAGAGGCAAAAATGAAACTCTAGAGGTTACTTTTCATAGATAGTCTCTCGAACCCGAAAAGGTAGAAGACAATATTCGAGAGAACGTCTTAGCCACATGTAACCACGGTATTCCTTTTTCGTACAATAGTCAATCTCAGTCTGGAAAATAGCTAAACTTATATTGAGTAGACATCATTTCATTT
Source organism: Pinus tabuliformis (assembly GCA_031772625.1). Classification (NCBI taxonomy): domain Eukaryota; kingdom Viridiplantae; phylum Streptophyta; class Pinopsida; order Pinales; family Pinaceae; genus Pinus; species Pinus tabuliformis. The sequence continues at coordinate 385,405,106 of CM062810.1, read as the reverse complement.
AGTTTAATGAGTTTGAAATGACAAGTACACGACAATCTTTTGATATTTTGAGAGTTAGAAAAGAGTTGAAAGATGACTCCAGGGGATTCGTTTTTCATTTATTTTTGATGAGTCTGAAAAAGTGATGAAATGAAACGTGTTAGTTCAGTCAAAATTAATCATGGTCACCATTTATCCATGACTTGTCACTACCCATGTGAACACACATTAACCATTTCGAGAAAATATATCAAAATATAAGCAATAATGTGCTCTAAATGGTAAAAATCTTTCAAAAAAAATAGAAAAACTCAAAAAGTAAAAACACATTTACCATTTGACATTTGGTAATTTGTAGAGAACTTTTTACGCCAATTTTCCCTGATCTTCAGGCGATGAGTGCAACCAATCCATGACATTGTTCGATGATGTTGAGGGAAATTAGTGTGGGTTTTACCCATTGGACCCATGATTCTCACCCTAAGATGAGCTATTCCATCGAATTAGAAGCACTAAAAAATGGGAAACAATCGCATTGGCACCAAGTTATTATTTATTTTTTTTAAATCCTCCAAGATTAATGATTATTTCTCAATTTTTCTTCCATATAAGAAGATAATAAAATCTCTTTTTATGGATTTTCCACAGGTTATTCACTAAAAAATTGTGATTGAATGGAGGGAAGGAGGGCATGAAGCAGAAGATCAACAAGAAGCCCAAGCTCCAAATTGCATAAGGAATCTTCGGGATTGTGGACTACATAAATTCTTTCGTATCCCTGGGATTAGGACCTAGTTGGAATTAGTGCAACATTTGGTTGAATGGTGGGATGTAGACCACCAACTGTTTATTATGGGAGACCAAGAAATTGAGATAGATATTACAAATATCTATTTCATTACAGGTTTGTCCAAAATGGGACAACGAATTCATTTGTCTAGTTCTCATACTAAGGGAGAGAGTACAAATACGATGATAGTGAGACATTTCTCAGGATCTTGAAAAACAAAGAGTGGGAGAATATACATAAAAGCTATCACAAATATCCCACTAAGAACAGTGCTTCATACCATGGCACGAATAGCTAGAACTCAAGCTCTACACAAAGTGACTAAGGGTTGTGATGGGGTCCCCTAGGTCAGTTTTAGGGCAAAAACCCAAGTTTTGATGTAAAGTCTCCACAAATTGTGGTCGCGGAGCATGTAGCTAGTTAAGAGTCAAAAAAGGGGTTTTAAACTCTTTTATGTAATTTGAGTCAGTTTTTGAAGATCTACCGATGGTCTGTGAACCACGAATTGTATAAATAGGTGTGTCTTAGAGAGCCTAAGGAAGAAGAATTGAAGTTTGTCTATGGGTACAATGAAAGGAGTCTAGAGAGTTAGCGCAGGTGAGTAAGAGGAGAGGCTTTGCAACTAAGTGCATAGAGGTGTAGAGTAGTGTCCACAGGTGAGTATGTGGACTTCTGCAGTTGAGTACATAGGGAAGTCTTGAGTCTGTAAGCTTAACTGAATATCAATAAAGAAGATTGTTGCAAAAATTCATGTGTTTTATCTCTTTACTTCTGCTATGTATGAATGTGCTTTATGCTATGTTGAATAATGGTTTTATAAAATAATGATGTATTGATGCACGACTTTAGTTGATCTGTTTTTTTAACTGTATTTTTATTTTTATCTGCATAAAGAGGTGTGATGTTGCATCACTGGAATCTTACCAAGAAGGAAATTAAGAAGTGGTTGGATAGAAAGTTCCACGAATTTGCGATGCATCAAAACAGAAATCCATGCTTGACAAAATAACAGGGGTTGGAAAAATATTTATACACAGAAATACAAGAAATATTCTTTTGCACCTTCCTGATTGAACTATATGAGTGGATCGCTAAATTGGCAGGCGGCCAAGGAAGGTGGGTGCTTGATGATCCAATAGTGTGGACCCCAATACTAGTGCAGAGGTTCAAAGCTTCTGAGGATAAGATTGTGCACACTGTTGATCACTGGATTTATTGAGTCACAGGAGGATTTGTGACAGAATTCGTGATCGACACTTCAATCAGCAACAGTGAATCGAAGCGACGTTTCTTCAAGGGACTGTGAGGTAAGTATTTGAGATCTTTGTATACCTGGATTAAGATGCTCTTGCGTGAAAAGCGGGTTTTTCCACTACCTTGATGTTCAGAGCTACACCAAGTGGGAAGCTCTTCAAAGATAATTGAAGAACAAGCCCTAAATATAGCCCATTGATTGAACCTCCTTCGAGTGATAATGAGGGAGTGGTACAAGCCTCACTGGGAAGCGCTGTCCAGTTGATAAGGGAGGGTTTTCTCCGAATACATCATCCGCCCACACCACCTCCACCTTCACCTCCACAACATACACCTTTTCCCACACTGCCACCACCTTCGTCACCATTCAACATGTTAAATACAATGAATTTTCCCATTTTCAAGGGCTTAGGATGCGAGGAACCAAATCAATTTTGGTTCTTTGCAAAGGCTATGTGGACAGCACAGTAGATTACATATGATAATATAAAGAAGGCGTTGTTGGTTACTTCTCTAAAGGATTGTGCATTGACATGGTACATTAAGTACTGCACTGATAATCCATTCGCATCGTTAACAGACACCCAGATTGCTCTGAACAAAGAATTTGATAAGCCTAAGTCTGAGTAACGATCATTAATTGGGTTCAAGGAAATTGCGATGAGGGTTGGTGAAACAACTTGGGAATTAGATCAAAGAATGAAGTGCTAGATCCATGAAGCTAATATGAATCTCATAGATAGTTAGCACTATGATTGGTTTATAGTCGCGCTCCTGCCCCACCTAAGGATTGCTTTGTTGCAGCAAAACTTAGGAAGTCAGGCAGAAGCTCTAGAGATTGTGATGATATTACATGAAACGCTTATTCAAGAGGCTTCTTTGGGAGTTCAACATATTCACACAGAGTTGTAGAACCTTTTCCTAGAACTGTAGAGCTTGAAAAAGGAAAAAGCAGCTTAGTCGGAGGTGCGTGAAGAAGTTTGGTGCCTCAAGTGTAAAAGCGAGGGGCATGATAAAAATCAATGTCATGTTTTGACAAATTATATTACATGGGGAGAGATAATGCCCCTAAGGTAGGAAGTTATAGCAGGACCAAGTACAGGCCCCATGCTATGGTGCGCTATTTGTCAGGTGGCTAGAAAAAATATAAAGGATAATTGTCACTTGTTGTAAACATTTCCGCAGACACCACAACAATTATTCTGTGATTTCTATCAATAGGTGGGCCACGATGAATGTCATTGTCATAGCTACAAATTAATGATGGACATGATGCCCACGTATCGAATGCAAGTAGAAACTCAGCCTTTCGATCAGGGCACTGGGGACTGTGCAGAGGATATCAGGGGCGTGGACAAGGCCGAGGAGGAGGAGGACCTGGTAGAGGTCGCGGATAAGTTATTTTCTATAATTGCGGAATGCCATGACACTATGCACGAGAGTGTATGAGCCAGAGATGCCCATCATGTCAATACTACACTCAGTTATACCACACAATAGAAGAATTCCTTGTGTTGATAGCTAAGATGTAGGATAAGAAGGCGTATCCTCAACAACCTACCCAAAACTTATAGATGATGAGGGTCGAGCCTCACGAGGAGGATCCAAATGTGAATATCGTGCTTCAAAGTGGAATGATGACTAATGATGCTAAAAGGAAGCAACCTAAAGAAAGTGGGTGGGTCCACAAGGCCCCAGAAAAGGAGGTTGGATTCGATCTGGTACATGCGAATGAAACGTTCATGGAAGTGAAGAAAAGATTCACAGAGGCTTGTACCTCAGGAAATCTGGACAAGCTATCGACAGGGGTTGACCCCTATGTGCTTACCACCTTCTTGGAGACTTGTATGAAATTATTGCATGATATCAAGGTTGTGAAAGGAATACAAGAATTGATAAACAAGTGAGTTGGTAAGGAAAATGCTCCTGAAGGACACTGCGCAATCAGAAATATCGGCAAACATAAGATGAGAACAAGATGCGAGATGAGGCTCACCAGGTGAATAGGAGATAATGATATGGGCTAGGTTATTTTGGATTTCGGATCAGATGTGAATGTTTTTCCTAAACATTAATGGGAAAGAATAGGGAGACATGCGCTGCAGTAGTCTCTAATTCAATTGAGGATGGAAAACCAATAGAAGATTATCCCTATGGGGAGATTGAATGGAGTGACCATAGATATAGAAGTTGTCAGCAAACCAGCTAATTTTGAAGTGATAGAGGTTGTTGGTGATAGCAATCCATGCCCCACACTCTTGGGAATTGATTGGGATATCGTCATGAAAGGAGTCATCAATTTGAAGAAGTGGATAGTGTCATTTGAGAGGAAATTGCTCTGTGTAGTAGTACCATTAGACCCTGAAGAAGGACCGCGCTATACTGAACTAGTCCGCAACTATAAGGAAAGTGATGATGATTTGGATCAAATTTGTAAAATAATAGTGTGAGATGAAGATTGAGTTAATCTGATAGCTGATAGACAAATTCCATGGGATTATGATAGCTCCTGTACCTCAGATTCAGATGAAGAATTGAAGCATTGGCAGAATAGGTTGCACGAAGTATCTACGTTGCGCTGCAATATGATGACTATGTTGATCCACTGTGTGTCATTGGAGGTAAGAAATTTACCTTATTATGATGGTTTAACTGATGTAGATAAGTTTTCGGATGCGTTTCAAAGAGAAGTACCTGAGGACCATCGTCTTCAAGCACTGGATTTGCTGATGCACGCTAGGCCTGCACGGTGGTGGGGTATGCATAAATATAGCTTTGATGAATGGCACGATTACCAAAGAATAATGAGGTTGTGATTTTGCCACCCAAAAGTTCGGCTAACTAAGAAATACGATGGGAGAAACGATCCGTGATATCATGTAGCAAAGTGGAATAAGGTTTATTAAACAGAGCCGCAACTAGAGTGGGTGCATTTATTCTAGCACACTTTGGATATAATCCCTATGAATTGGTACCAGGAAATGGAACTCTGCCACGGCACCGCAGAGTGGGATATCTTAAGGGAATGGTTTTTGATGACTTTCAGTTTCGAGGATGGGTTCAAAAGCATTGGCGAGCCACTGCAAGAGGTTAAGGAAACAATCTTTAGAATCCTGCATGATCCTTTGGAATTATTTCAACCATATTGGAGCACCCAGCTGCACCATGTGCTAGAATTGTATAATGTGACTACTGAAGGGGAGGATGAGGATCAAGGAATATTAACATCATAGAAGAAGAAGGCCACCACAAGGTTGAGAGACCACAAATAGAGAATCCAGATATCACCGTGCCATTGATAACTAGGCAAGTGAACATTGGAATAGAAGCAGAACCAAAACTTGCAAAGAGTGGGGATTACTGGGACGATGACATAGTAGATAAAGTCGTTGAGTTTCTTCACGAATATAAGGATTTCTTTCCTACAAAAGTTTCAGACCTAAAAGGTATTATAGGAGACTTGGGAGTGATGAAAATTACCTTGAAGTCAGACGCGAAGCTGATTAAGCAGAGGCCATATCACCTTGATCCAAAATACAAGGAAAATTTCTGCTTGGAGTTGGATAAGATGCTTGAGGAAGGCACTATCGAACCAGTGGAGGAATATTATTGGGTGATCCTAATGGTAGTCCAAGAAAACAAGCAGAAGGGAGAGATATGGATTTGCGTAGACCTCAGGAAACATAAGGATGCTTGTGTTCATGATCCTTTTCCGACACCATTTACAGATGAGATACTTGATAATGTTGGAGGGCAGGAGGCCTCCTCATTCACTAATGGGTTGTCTAGGTACCATTAGATTAAGATCGCGCAAGAAGATAGGAGTGAGACCACCTTCACAACCGAGTGGGGTTGTTTCAAATATACAATAATGTTGTTTAGACTCAATAATGCGCTAGCTATATTCTCGTGCGTAGTCATTGCGACGTTCAAAGAGTTTATTCACAAATTATTGGAGGTATATTTCGACAGTTGGACAATGCTTGGGTTAGTAAAGTGCCATGTAGCCAGTCTACACTTGATGCAGGATACATGCCGAATGTATCAGATCGCACTGAACCTAAGGAAGTGCTTGTTTCATGTCCCTTTTAGAATTTTGATGGGTCATGTGGTGTGCAAGCAAGGACTAATGGTGGACCCTACTAAGATCACATGAATAGTTAATTTGGAGGCTTCAAGAAGTGTCAAACAATTGCGCGTAACACTGGGCCATACTGGATACTACCAAAAGTTCATCAAGGGTTATGCTTAGATTACCATGCATATGGAGAGTCTGCTGAAGAAGGATGTTGCATTCTTTTGGGATGAAGAATGTCAGCGTAGTCTGGATGTATTGAAAGAAAAGATGGTCATTACGCAAATCCTGGTCTTTCCAGATTGGAAGAAGGAATTCCATGTGCATGTTGATGCCTCGTGTATTGCACTAGGGGCAGTGCTGAAATAGGTTGGTGAAGGAAATATGGATCATCCTATAGAATTTGTGAGTGGAAAGTTGTCAAAAGATGAAAATAATTATTCGACGACAGAGTGTGAACGATTTGATATGGTGTATGCACTCCAAAAATTCAGACATTACCTATTAGGCAAACATTTCAAGATGTATGCAGACCATTATGCATTGAAGTACCTAGTCAATAAGCCTATGTTGGGGGGGGAAATATGCAGATGGCTATTATTATTTCAAGAATATGATTTTGAGGTAATTCTGAAGCCAGGAAGGTTGAATGAAGGACTTGACCATCTGTCATGAAATGAGACAGGAGAGGAGCCAACTAATTTGGAGGAAGGGTTGCTCAACGCAGCTCTTTGCGGTGCATGTAGCAGATAACTACTTTGTGGATATTATCCACTTCTTTACTATAGGGGTAGCTCTGCAAGGATACATCAGTCAGTAGAAAAAAGAGTTCGTAGTGCACATGGTAGATTTCTTAGTAATTGCTGGACATTTGTATAAGATGGGATTAGACAAAATACTTCGATGATATGTGATGGATTTTGAGTGAAATTAGTATCCTCGCTGAAGCTCATGGAGGAGCTACGGGAGGGCATTATGCAGGAATGCAACAACACAGAAGGTTTTGCGTGCTAGGTTATGGTGGCCAATGCTACATAAAGATTCTAAAGCACGTTATAGGGCATGCGATGCATGTCAGAGAATAGGCAGATCATCGTGAAGGGATGAGTTTCCTCTGAATCTGCAGGTGTCATTGTAGCCATTTGAGAAATGGAAAATTTATTTTGTAGGAAATATTCAGCCCCCAGGCAAGAAAATAGGTGTGCGTTATATCATCACCGTGACCGAATATCTGAATAGATGGGTCGAGGCACAACCCTTGAAAGCCTATAGAGGGCAACAACAACAAATTTTTTGTTTGAATCTATGTTGACCCAGTTCGATTGCCCAAAGGTATTAATGAGTGGTCATGGTACACATTTTCTTAATGAATCAATCTGCGCGTTTACAGAAGAGTTCCAGGTTTACCATTAGAAAAATACACCATATCATCCTCAGGCCAATAGAACAATTGAGGCTTTCAATAAGGTATTGGAGAATGCACTAATGAAGATTTGTAATGTGTAGGAGAATGATTGGGATGTGTGCATACCAGCATTATTGTGAGCATACAGGACTACTTGCAAAAATCTCGCAGGTCAGACACCTTTTCTATTAGTTTATGGAGTAGAAGCTGTGATGCCTATGGAATATATCGTGCCTAGTCTACGCATAGCGGCTCTCACAGGAATGGTGGACTACGAAGCCTTATAAGAAAGGCTCGCGCAACTAATGGAGCTCAAAGGAGATAGGTTTTTTGCTAGATTCCATCAGCAAGTTGAGAAGGAATGTGAAAAATCTTGGCATGATCAGCACATCAAACTACACCCCTTAAAGGTAAATGACTTAGTTTTATTATATGATAGTAAGTTCACTAAGTTTCCAGGAAAGTTTCAGATACATTGGCTGGGGCCATATGTCGTGAAAGAAACTACAAATGGCTGGGAATTCAGCTCACAAAATTGAATGGCGAACCATTTCTAGGAAGAGTAAATGGAAGCCGGTTGAAGCCATACATAGGGTATCCTACTCAATGACTACATGATGGCAACATAGCCTTAGTGATCCAGGCAGCTGCAAGGGAATGCGGGACTATAAACTACACTATCCAGTTTGTAGAACTATGCAATAAAGGGGCTGCGTGAAAAATGGTGATGTCATAGTACCAGAAGCGACGTGAAGGGAGTTTTGTTGTAGAGGGAGATGCCACATAACATAGCTAGAAAATGATTGTTACAGTAAGGGTTCATGATTTGAAAGCCAAGAGACAGTTAAGAGGAGTGGGGGGGTGAAATATAAGGTTGAAATCTTTGAAGATCTGCCACCAAATCAGCATTTACGGATAGATTTTTGGGGGAATGGTCGAATTTGAATTCAAAATCCCCTATAAATTTCACATGGTCATCCGACAGTAAAAAATTTGCATGCTTATAATTTGTGCATTGTGTTTTCTGTCGCTTATGAATCCTTAGTTTTCCGCAGATTTAGTCACAAGCTCTATGTTTGATACTTTACCCGAGGATACCCAACAATTTATTCACAGTATTATGTCAGGACTAGGTGAGACTGCAAGCACCAGAGGAACTATTACCTTTGAAGGAGTGGCTTCAGACATTGTGAGCATGGAGGCTTTGGCTCCTATGCCTATGATGCTGAGGTTGCCTAGGCCAAAGCCTACAAAAGTGCGTGAAACCCACAAGCCAAAGAAATACAAGAAGAAGAGGTCAATCCCTATGCTCAAGTCACTAAGAAATTACTCTGCTACCAGGCCCAGAAGAAAATTAAGCAGCCAATGAAGGATAAGGAGAAGGTTGTATATTTAGAGGCCGAAGAGGGTGCAGAGGATATAGATGCTGAGGGCATTGAGCCCATCTCGAAGTTGTCAGATTATATCCCTCCACATAAGGGAAAGGTGAAGGTCACTAAGGACCCATATGCAAAGAAATTCCTCATTCATATGCCCCTGCTACCTGAGAGAATCAACTTTGAAGGTCTGTGCCTGGCGCGAATTCCCCATTTAAAGATGGAGGATTGGGATCTGGCTAACCATGAGAGGGTCCCCCACCTCATGGGTGAGAACTACATGAAGTGGGTGTATTATAAAGAATTTGGTGTCACTGTGTTGGAGCCAGTGGAGTGGATTCATGAAGTAAATCAATCAAGGTTGTTGAACCTGTTGTGGGTGCCCCACTACCACCACTCCAATATCAATATCATTTGTATAAAGAAACTACTGACTCTAGTACATGATGGGTGTTTATGGCTGAGCGCGTCTATTCCCATCACAGATATGTTGATCCATTTGGTCATGCTCCTGCCACATTTAGGCTTGAATCCGACCAAGGCATTTGGTAAAAAGACAAGTGAGTGCGACTTGGTAGAAAATATGAAGAAGAAATTTGACCTAGTCAAGAAGTCACGCAAGTGCTCCATAACGTCCATCACTGACCCTGTGGTGAAAATTTCCATGCAGATACTAGCCAGTAAGGTCACGAGGAAATTCTATGCAGATGAGGATCTGACGCCTGTGATCACATTAACTAAATAGGGCATAGAGGGCGTGCAGTTTAACTAGTCATGCTACCTCTATAGCAAGTTCCTTGTGAATTGTTGTGAGGCTCAGGACGAGAGAAAGACCTTCCACTACTCATGGTTGTTTTTCTTCATCATGCCAGTTTCTTGGGAGCTGTCGAGGGATAGTTAGTTTCCTCCCTTGGAGAAAGGATTGCTGGAGGTTGCACATCTTTCCTCCCTTTGGGCCACAAAGGACTCCACGTGGGTCATGGAGACAAAAAAAAATTGGTTATGATGGAAGCGAGCCTTCACATGGCCATCAACCAGAAGCCATGGTTGACTGTGTATGAACAATTGTCAAAGTATGCAGAATTTAAGGCACACTTCCACTGCGTGTATATTACGATGCGAAAGGATCCACAACAGAAGTGGTTTTATCTTCCCTATCTTGCAACAGATGATTCCATTCAGGATGCTATAAAGCCCTGGCTAGCCGATTGGCACTCTCTGTCTGATCTGGCCATAGGTACCAACAAAGGCACGGGGAGTTCCGTAGAGAAGAAGGAGGAGGCAACGAAGCAGGTAGTCCAGAAGTTGGTCACGTAGTGAAGGAAGGATGCCAAGGAGAAAGCCCAACTGGAAAAGTAGTACACTACAAAGCAACATGCTAAACAAGAACAACGTGACTCTGAGTGAAGTGGTAAATCCCCTTTGCCCCAGACCGAGGAAGAAGAGCAGTCAGTTTAGGGTGGTGGCAGTGAGGAAGGACAAAGCACTCCATTTTGGGTGAAGAGGTACATGGAATAGTAGAAGGAGGGGTCTCGAAAGAATTCGAAAGTGACGATGCCACTTATGTTAGATTTTAAGCTTCTGTGGTAGTTTTTTGTAGTGGTATGATCCAGATTATCCACAGTCTCATGTTCATTCCGTCAACGTTTCAAACCCCAAAGGGGGTCCATCATCAGGACTAAATCAGAAAGAATATGAATGAAAACTTATTGAGAGGAGCTATAATGACCTGGGTATAAATAAACCTAGATCCCTAATTTTTAAGAAGCCGACACTTATGTAAATAATTTTTTCATTTATTTTTTATTTATTTATATTATTATTATTTTCAAATTAATTATTCCTATTAATTTACCTAGAACCTAAAATATTTTAATTGATATATCTGATTCATGAATAAGTTTAATTTTTAATTTCCTTCCAACTATTTTTATTAATTTAACAAATTTTAATTTTATTTAATTTTATTTGATTAATTAATTAATTAATTTAATTCTTAATTATTGTTTTTATTTTCATTTAATTAATTAATTTGAATTTAATTGATTAATTAATTTATTTTATTGTTATTTACCATTCTAGTTAATTAATTAATTAATTACTTTAATTAATTAGATTAATTTATAATCTTATTTTTACTTATTTATTTATTAATCCAATGTTAATCCTTGGTTATTATTAATTCTTTTAATTAATTGACTAATTTTATTTAATTTTTATTTAATTAGAATAGAATAACTAAATTAATTAATTTTGATTTAATTGATCTACTTTTTTTCTAGTGGAAAAATCGGTAACTTTTTATTAAAAAATGAAAAGTTACACTAGCAGATGCATTGAAGCATTTCCGTAATCTGCCCATTGGGCTCGAGTGCTTTCGCACCCCACACAGCGTTAAAAAACTAACGTGCAGATTGAAGAGAAAGAAAGGGAAATAGAGAAAAAAAGAGAGGGCAAGAAAAACTGAGTTTCGGTTTTACACATCAAGTTTTTCTTCCCTTTTTCTTTTCGACCTTGCGCCACTCTCCTTGGGTGGGCTCGATCGAAGCTATGACTAACTGTGTTTCTGCTTTCTGAGAACCTGCTTCCTTGTCTGAATCTGAAGTATCTGACTGGTGATGCCGTTTGATCCCTCCCATGCTTTGATCCTCGTTTGCCTTCTCTACCTGATTTGGGTGAAGCTGTGAGACCTTGTTGTCTAATGTGGTTCCCTTCTGGGTCTCCATTTCTTGGGATGACTCAACATTCTCTGCGGGGGTATCTTCTTCTTCTGCTTCTGATTCTTCATCTTCTGAGTTAGGGGGAGAAAATTGCCATCCTTTCCTCTGCTTCCCTTTCTGCTTTCTTTTGCCGTTTGCTTTCTTGGCTTCTGGACATGTGCTTTGCAGATGTCCTGTTTGCCTGCAGAACCTACATCTGAAAGCTGTGTTTTCATAGTCTAGTGCTTGCAACCAATTTTGTTGTTTGTAGATCAGCCTTATGTTTTCTGGCAGCCCTTTGCTTAGATCTACTTCCACACAAATGCATGCGAATGTGTAGACCCTTTCATCAATCCTTTCCAGATCTGTTTTGATGTATTTCCCTATGCTGTTCCCAATTCCTTCCAAAACTTGTTCACTCCAGAAGTGGAGGGGAAGGTTGTATAAACGGACCCAGACCGGTACTTTGGATACAGTCATTTTGTTTGGATCAAAATCTGGAAACCATGGAGTCATGAACAGTCCCGCCGTTCCCCAGAACCAAGGTCCAGCACTGATGATTGTATCCCTGACTTCCCTGGATGCAAATCTAACAATGAAAAACCCCTTGGAGCATAAATGTATATCACATTCCATGGTCCAACTGTTGAATATCCAGTGAAATAGATCCGTAGGTTTTGGCCAAAAACTGTTGAAGCGACAGATTAGGGCCTGCGTTTCATAGTCCTTTACGAAATCATCAATCCCTGAAGAATCAAAATTGAGGGTTGGAGTTTGCCCTAGCTGATCTACTATGTATGGCCTGGGTATATATCCGCCTTGATCTGGGGAGGACCCTGGATCTCTGTTGCCTTGAAGAATGTTTTTGTAGGATGAAACTCCTTTGGGTTGATGCTGAGGTGCTGTCTTTTTCCCCTTGTCTCCTCCTGAGAAGCTTGGCTGTCCCTGGGGCATAGCCCCTCCTCTCAGCCTGAGGTTTAAAACAATAGTTTCTTCTGGACTGATCTCATAACTTCCCAAAGTTCTACTGTCCTGGAGAGACCACCTGCCACTGACCAAATGTTGAGTCTGAACAGGATATCCGGTCAGTGCCCAGATTTGTTGTTTCAGCTGCTTGATAGTGCTTCCTGCATGTACCCATACTAACCAGGATTTCCCCTCAGGGGTTTTAATAAAAATCTGAAAATGAGTTGTTGTTACCTGAAGGCTGGGTTTTCGCTGAGTTCCTGATCTGCCTAAACCAGTGTCGCTGCTGATTGCCAAGTGCTTTGGCTGTAGGCTGTCTTCCAGATCTAACCTCTTATTGGACCTTTCTTCCCTTTGCATGTCAAGATCTGCTTCCCCTCCGCTCGGTCGATGCACAATTCCACCGATCTGCTGCCTGGTTTCTGAGTTCATGGTTCTAGGTTTTGAGTGTTCTCGAAAATTGGTCAGATCGGATAGATCCATTCCGGATCTGCAAGATTTGGCCCAATCCATTGTGAGAGGGAGCAGATCTGCAACATGCAGTCCCCCCTCTTTGATTGCAACTACCGAATCATTGTGAAAAACTACAGGCCCAAACCCTACCACGTCCCGGCGTGCTCTCTGATCTCCCCGGGTTCCTTCTCTTCTTCCCCTGCAGAAGATATCGTGCATCACGATGAGGTGAACCTCCACTGCGTGCAGACAAGGCGTCATATTCATACTCTGCTTCTTTTCCAATGCTCCCTGCACAGGATCCAGCCCATGGTCCATCGGAATCTGGCCCCATCGTATGATGAATCGAACCCTGGGCCTCAGGATTATCTTGCAGCAACGAGTGAAAGGCAAAGGATCGAGTCCTTTGCTTGCCGTTAGTGCAGATCCGCTCAATCTTTGTTCAGAGGGATCAGAAACCTTCATATCGACAACACGGTCCACAGCAACAACGGGGTTTTCTCTCACGAGATCTACGCTCGTGACATCTAGGGTTTGATTGCCATCATATTTCACATTGAGATTAAACTCCACCGAGCGATAATGGCACTGGGCATCGACGCCGCAGGTGTTGCAGTCACAGGAGAAACTCATTTCCATGGCGCGCTCTCTGATCTCCCCCCTTAGCCTGCGGACTTCAACCTCATCAACAACTTTTCGATTTAATTGATCTACTTAAATTAATTAAATAATTGATTTATAATCCTTCCTATTATTTTTATTTGATTAATTAATTAAATTAAATTTATTGATTAATTAATCTTATTGATTAATTAATTTTATTTTTATTTAGTTAGTTAATTAAATTAAATTTATTGATTAATTAATCTTATTGATTAATTAATTTTATTTTTATTTAATTAATTAATTAAATTAAATTTATTGATTAATTAATTTTATTGATTAATTAACTTTATTTAATTTAATTATAACCATAATTCTTTTTAATTAATTATTGATATTTACCATTTTAACCTATTAAGCCTTAATTGCCTAATTAATTAATTGATTAATTAATTAATTAATTAATTTTATTTTATTTTATTTTTCTTTTATTTTATTATTATTAATTATTTGAGAAATTCTATTTAATTCCTATTTAGAATTAATTACAATTTTTTATTTAATTAATATAATTAATTAAATAATAAAATTTAATTTAATTAATTAATTTTGATTTAATTAATCTAATTAAATTTTAATTAAATTTATCTAATTAAATTTTATTAAGAGACCCTGATACTATGCTTCCAAAGCCCTGGAGGGGTTTATTTGTCTGATCAGGGGAAGCCAGTTTCCACTAATTTCACTGCCATTGTTCCTATTGAGGTTTTGAGGAAATTTCATAATTTCGATGGCCTCTCTGATTTTTCTTTTGTGATAATTATCCTCTCTTGCAATCACTTTAGCATCCTCTAGACACACATGATGTTTGGTTTTGGACGAGTGTTCCGCAAGGGCCGATGTACGGGATCTCTCATTCTTTATATCAGCCACGTGCTCCTTTAGTCTTATTTTCAGAGATCGACCTGTTTCCCCAATATAACTCTTGCCACAAGAGCAATCAATCTTGTACACACCCTTGAGTTGTTGACGATCGATGTTATCCTTTACTGACCTGATCATCTGCCTTATAGTTCCACATGTTGTAAATTGAGTGTTTATGTTATTCTTCCTTAAAAATTTTGCAATTACACTCACTGTTGGATCCCATTACACTCACAAAAGGTGATCTCGATGAGATCGGAGATAAAGTTTGTGAAACCACTTCGAACTATTGCAATAGTTTGAACAAGAGAACCTGCAATCACTATCCATTATTCAAAAGGATCTGCGTGAACTGCAGATCTAGACTGGGAGGATACAAGTGAGCGCAGGGCAGGTGAGCGTTGCACAGACGAGCTTGGCACCAAGGACTAGTCAAGCTGTCGAGATGGTCGGGTCAGTGGATCTTTGGGTAGTCACACTACTGGACGGGTCCTTGAGCATGGAATCGACTGATGACAAGGTCATCGTGAGTTCTTTGAAGAACATTGGCCTCAACCTCGCAGCGCTCCCCAACAAATATCTTCACACGCTATAGACAAGTGTGACAATAGATTTAAGAGCTTGGGAGCAATGCGTTCTCAGCCTAATAAGCGAATATTGGGTGAATAATGAAAAATGTTCATCGAGAAGATAGAGTCCTTTAAGGCAAAGGAAACAATCCAGGCACATAGCACCTAGCTAGTGGTCACGGTGGCAGAGGTATGTAGGATAGTGTCGGAGTTGCACATACCTAAGGAGGCACTGCTTGAGGCCAACATCAGGAAACTTGCTACAAGCATCCGCAATGCTAATGCAGAGGCAGCCAGAGTTTAGTTCGATCTCAATATGAAATTCACAAAACTAGAGCTCAAGTCACAGCCTTCGACCCCACCCAAAGTTAGGGAACAGCATGAAGCTATTGTTAAGGATGGAATAGATACTATGGATGCCATGGTTGTGGACTGCAAAATGTTGTTTGAGCAAGCCATGGAAGTAGAAACCACCCTGCAGAGATTAAAAACATATATCTGTGAGCTTCAGCAGCAGTACGACAAAGTGTGGGCGATAGTGCCCTCAGTGGCTACAACGCAGTGCCTCACTAAGCTGCAGGAGGGGAAGAAACTCCTTCAACAAGTGGAAGTAGTGCAAAAAAAAGAGGCAGTCCTTAAGGCACATTTGGATTCTTAGTTGGAAGAAGACTATCGAGTCTCCAACAACATATAAAAAAAGTTGGTGAACCTGCAGCTTGCACAGTAGAAGATCAAGTAGGACAAGGAAGGACCAACCACAGAACATCTAGTCGAACAGGTGAAGCAGGCATCCATGTAGAGCATGGCTGAAGTAGAAGTGGTACTGGTGTTGTTGGGGGATCTTCATAGCAAGATATCCGCTCCAGCCGAGTGACTCGAGGTCAAGTCATGATCTTTGTGTTGGGGGCATGTTGGGATGGGGTCCCCTAGGTCAGTTTTGGGACAAAAGCGCAAGTTTTGGGACAAAAGCCCAAGTTTTGGGGAAAAATCCCAAGTTTTGATGTAAAGTCTCCGCAAATTATGGTTGTGGAGGTCGTAGCTAGTTAAGAGTGAAAAAGGGTTTTTACTCTCTTTTATGTAATTTGAGTCGGTTTTTGAAGATCTTCCCATGGTTCACGGACCATGGGATTGTACAGATAGGTGTGTCTTAGAGTGTCTAAGGCAGAGGAATTGAAGTTTGTCTATGGGTATGACGAAAGGAGTCTATAGAGTTAGCGTAGGAGTGTAAGAGGAGAGGCTCTAAAGATAAGTACATAGAGGCCTATACTAGTATCCATAGCTGTGTGACAAGACCCTTGCAGCTGAGTGTGCAGGGAAGTCTTGAGTCTATAAGCTTAACTGACTATCAATATAGGAGATTGTTTCATAAATTCTTGTTTTATCTCTTTAATTTTGTTATGTATGAATGCACTTTATGCTGTGTTGAATAATGGTTTTATAAAAAATGATGTATTGATGTGTGACTTTAGTTGATTTGTATCGTTATCTGAATGCAATTAATGTTAAGTGATTATGCGAAGATCATAATGCTTTCTATTAAAGTTATCAAACTCTTAAGTAGATCTGAGTAATTACTGATCTAAGGGTAATATAGGTTGGTGTAAGTAGTTAATTGACCTATTCGGGGTCTACAAAAGGCAGTCATAGACCTTCACGGAGGTCTAAAAATCATTTAATTGAAGTTACAACAATAGGCTGTAAGGGCCTAGAGGTCTGCGCGATGGAAGATCTAGGTCACCAAAGGGCATCACACTCATCTGTAGGTGTGGAAACTTGGTTCCATCATCCCCCCATAATTCTTCGGGTGAGAATTCAGTTTGCGCACTGTGGATTAGGGCCAGTAGTGTAGGGATTTTTTTGGCGCAGCTAACTCTCCACCTGGGTCAGGACCCACTAAGCCAGCACTAAGTCTTACTTACAGTGTGAAATAGATTGTCTTAGTCCCACAATTTTTAACTGGTGTGAAGGGTTTTGGTCAACATGAAAGACCATGATCCGAATTTTAACAGGAATGCAACAAATTACAAATATAATCATACATACAGAGATGCAGCAGAAATAATACTTCATTTCATTACTGTAAAATACTTAAATATGCTTACAAATAGAAATGGAAATAAACTAGCTAGGGTGATGGTAGCTTATCTCTGAGAAGAGATGTGGCAGCTACATAACTCTGGATTGCCTTACAATGAGGCTTGAAGGCCTATTTATTGTTGAAAAATAATGCAAAACCCTAAACATCCAAAAACCTAACCCTAGGAGATGAAGCGCCAAACTATGGGCCCCGTTTTGGGTAAAATGGTACATCAACTTCCCAGGGTTGTAACTTTGGGATACGATCTCCGTTTGATGTGCACAGTACCTCGTTAGAAATATATATCCGAGGACTACAACCTTAGGAAAATAAAAATTGGTCCATGGACTCATATTGCTCCTATTGTTCCCAAAAAATTGTTTGCATTTTGGCACAGGTGTGGCGCTATGGTACAGGTGTTGTCCTTGATGGAAACTCTCTTTGATGACAGATCTCAATCCGGACTACAAGAATGAAGAGAAATTTCATATACGCAGGTTCATTAAGCCCAAGTTGCGTATACACGCTGGTACGCTATATACTAAGTCGCGGATACGCAGGCTCGCTATATACGAAGTCGCGTATACACGCAGTTTCATGAACAGAAAAGAGCATACATGTCGAGAAGCTTTCCTTTGGTCTGTGGTAGTTAGTCCTCGGTACTTGAGCCTATGTTTTTGGACCAAGGTACCTCGACAGATGTGTTGATCCTTAGTTTTGAAGTTGATGGTATTGTGTTACTATGGTTTTGGACCGTGGTATTATGAAGGGCCTAAGGCTATATAAGGAGAAGAAGATCATTAGGCAAGGGCATGGAAAAAGTCTTGAATATCTGATAAAGAAAGAGATCTAGTATGCAGGTTCTGGGTTGCTTGATCTAAGCTAAGGAGAGATCACACCGGTTGATGGAAGACTAGATCTAAGGATAGATCGGGATCAAATGGTTTGAAATGAACTATCGGTATATGGTTGATTATGCGTATTTTTAGATCTGCATACTGACGCAAGGTTATGTTCTGAGTATGACTGATGTCTGGTACAGCTGCAAGTTATGAGAAATTATTTTTAGATCTGTACGCAGGTTGTCTTTGGTAAAAGCGTGTGTATACGCGGGTTGGTTTCATTGAAGTAGCATATATCTTTTGAAGCTTAACTTTTGGGGTTGCAGTTGGGTCTGACTGTTATTGCAGAGTTCTATAGTCTGCTCTGTGTTCTGGTGACTGGGTGTTGACAGGGTTTCAGTGGTTCAGTGATTCAAAGATTGATGATGCTAGTATTGGTTGTTTTGTGCTTCAATGATCTGTTATGAAAATTGATTAATTGTGGTCTTTAGATTGTAATGTTGTGCTTCAGGAATATCCAGTCTGAAAATGTATGAAAAGTGGTACCTGAAGGAAAGAAGATTGTAGGCTAGCACCTACGTACTAGTATCTTAGCTAGTACAAGAGCAAAGGGGGTTGGAGCTCCCTTCCAGGAGAGTCTTGAAAACGAGAGAAGGTTGTAGCCTTCTGCAGGTTGTAGCCTGCGTACTGGTATAAGGCTGCACTAGTACAAAAGATTGTAAACTGAAGTTTCTTATTAAAGAAAGATAGAGACGACTTGCAGCAGGTGGTTTTCACCCACATTGGGTTTCCACCTTATATCATGGTGTTCATGTGTGTGGTTTTTGTGTGATGATCTATTCTGTTATACTGCACCTGTTTACTATTAATATGGTTAATAATGTCCTGATGCATTTACTGAAGATAAGCTAACTGAATCATAAGATTTCTGGTTATACGCTGGTTGCTTTAGACACAGTAGCGTGTACACGCTGGTTCACTTAACTGAAGTAGCGTATATGTTTCTGAGTATGAAATTGAAAAAGATTTATTGATCTGATAATACTGATTCACCCCCCCCTCTCAGTATTATCCCCAACAATTGGTATCAGAGCAGGTCCTTCAGAGAAGCTTGATCGCTTGAAGGTAGATCGTTCATCATGAGCAACTACGAGAGAGAAGCATCAATCAGGCCACCAGTTTTTGATGGGACAAACTTCAATTATTAGAAGGTAAGAGTTACCGCCTATCTTCAATCTCTTGGTACAGAAGTTTGGGACATCGTAGAGAGGCTACACTTTTCCTTCAGCTACTCCTACAGATTCAGCCGAGAAAAAGAAATATGAAACAAATGCGAAAGCAGTCAGTACTCTATTGGGATGTATATCCCAATCGGAATTCATGAAGGTAATGCACTATAAATCCGCAAAAGAAATATGGGACAAAATTGTCACGAGCTATGAAGGAGACGAACAAGTAAAGCGTGCTAAACTTCAAACTCTCAGGATTAAGTATGAGACTCTCTGAATGTATAATGATGAAAGTGTGGCTAACTATTTCCTTAGGGTAGATGAGATTGTTAATTGCATGAAAAACTTGGGTGAAGAAATAAAAGAGGCTATTGTGATTGAAAAGGTTCTAAGATCATTGTCCCCCAAATTTGAATCTAAAGTGTCTGCAATAGAAGAAAAGGAAAATCTACGAACTCTTACTATGTCTCAGCTTCACGGAATTCTAACTGCTTATGAAATGAGAAAGGGAGGTCCATCAGACAGAAGAGAAGCTGCTTTCAAGGCTTCAGGCAAAGAAGATTATTATGAAGCAAGTCACGTACCATAAGATGAAGAAGAAGAATCAAATTTTGTCAGAAATCTTCAAAGGGGTTCTGGAAGGTTCAGAGGTAAGTTACCTTTTAAATGCTTTGCTTGTGGAAGAGTAGGTCATTATGCTGCCAAATGTCCTCACAAAGATAAGAATGACAAGGGAAAGGAACCTGTTAAATGGAACAAGAAACAGAATGAAAAGAAGAAAAGCTATTACACTCATGAAGATAGTGATGGTCTTTCAAATAGTGACGAAGATGAACAAGGTAATAGATATAAACTTTTAATGGCTTTTGAAGATGATGACTACATGGATGCTATAGATGTAGAAGGCTTTTGTGAAGAAATGAATAATCTCAAAGTTTGCTTAGAAGAGAAAAGTGCTATTATTGATTCTCTACAATGTCAACTGGTTGAAAAGGAAAAACATCTTGAAGAATTGGAATGTGAGATTGTTTGTCTTAGAAAGGAGATTGAGAAAACAAAAGCGATTAATCTTAAATTTGTTAAAGGATCTGAAACCTTGGATGATATTATCAATGTGCAGCGTTCTCCTCTGATCAAGACAGGTCTGGGATATAATGGAGAAACATCTCAAGCTTCTACCTCTAAAATTTATCTTGATGCAGCAAGGAGGAGTGAGCAAAGGCCAAATAAAAGTCATCAGGTGAATCAGGGACAGTTTACCTCAAGAACAAATAAAGACTATCAAGAAATTCGGGGACAAGCTGCCTTAAGGACAAACAGAGGCTACAATCAGCCACAGGTAAAATCTTCCCAATTTGCCCCAAGAATGGATGTCAATAGAAGCTACAATCGGTTGGACGATAGATCTGATTATCGCAGAAATTTCTTTAATCGCCAATGTTTTTCTTGCCATAACTTCGGTCACAAAGCAGCTCAATGTGTTGCCTACAAGACAATCATGACTAGAGAAGCTCAAAAGCAAAGAAGTATGACTAGAACCATGAAAAGGACTTATAACAACTTTTTGGTTCTTGAAAATGAAGTTGAATGCTCTATTTGTAATAACTTTGGTCATGAAGACTCTGAATGCAGGAGAAGGTTCTGGAAGACAACTCGGAAGGAACAAACCTCAAATGTCAGAACATGGAGAATAAAGGAACCGCAACCAGAAAGATGTGGGATAGCCTTTTATGCAGAGGGTCAAGAAAGTCTATGGTACATTGACAGCGGATGTTCGAAGCATATGACAGGGGACAAAGAAAAACTTGAATCATATACCTCATTAGAAAAGGGAAAGAAAGTTTCTTTTGGAAACGATATCTCTGCAGCCATAAAAGGAAAAGGCGTTGCTCCGTTGAAAGAGAAGGTCAAAGCTGGAAATGTTTTGTATGTTTATGGAGTGAAGTATAATCTTCTGAGTGTCAGTCAGATGTGCAATCAAGGAACAGAGGTAATATTTAGATCAAATGGATGTTGTGTTCGTGATCTTGATATAGTTGAAACAGTGATCAAAGGAAGAAGGAATCCAAATAATCTATACATATTTGAAGAAAGACAACAACAATGCTATTTAAGCAAGGATGATGAACACTGGCTATGGCATCGGAGGTTGGGGCATCTAAGCTTTTCACAAATAAGGAAAGCATGCAAATATCAGGCAGTTCGTGATCTTCCAGATGTCAAAATTCCAGACAACACCATATGAAAATCATGTCAGTTTGGAAAGCAAACCAGAACTAATTTTCCTGAGAAGGAAGGATCAGCTAGCATGCCTCTTGAGCTAGTACATACAGATACATGTGGTCCATTCAAAAAAAGAACACCTCGAGGAGAAGAATATTTGATATTATTCATTGACGATTTCTCCAGGTTTGTCTAGTTAGGACTTATGAAGCACAAAGATGAAGCATTCGAAAAATTCAAATCCTTCAAAGCCTTGGCTAAAAATGAATCAGGACACAAAATTAAGTGCCTCAGATCTGACAGAGGTGGGGAGTTTACCTCGAATGAATTTTTCGATTTCTGTGAAGAACATGGGATAAGAAGAGAATACTCTACAGCTAGAACTCCTCAGCAAAATGGAGTTGTGGAAAGAATGAACAGAATAGTCCAACAAATGGCTTGTGCTATGCTTGATGAATCAGGTACTCCCGCAACTTTCTGGGGTGAAGCTGCACATGCTGCGGTTATTATTCTCAAAAAAACAAATGTCCAAGTAAACAGCACTCAAACCCCTCATGAGCTCTGGTGTGGTAAGACTCCTTCGGTGAAGCACTTCAAAATCTTTGGGAGCAAATGTTATATTAAGAATACTGATGAGCAACTTGGAAAACTTGAACCAAGAGCAGATGAAGGCATTCTTCTTGGTTATTCTCCACATAGCAAAGAATACAAGTGCTACAATAAAAGACTTGGCAGAATTGTTGACAGCATTGATGTTGTGGTTGATGAGAAGGGATACATTCCTAGGCAAGTTCATCATGAAGACATCGAAGAAGATGAAGGCTACCCTCAAAGACAGAATGATGAAGAAGAAGAACCTCAAGAAGAACCAGAGGAGCAGACAAGAATAGAAGAGAAGACTCCATCCAGATATGTTCAGAAAAATCATCCAGAATCTCAGATTGTGGGGCAGAAAGAAGCAGGAGTACAAACAAGAAGAACAATTGCAGAAGCCTCAAGCTATTTGGCATTACTCTCTTCCACTGAACCACAAAATGTGAAAGAGGCATGCAAAGATGAATGTTGGGTCAAAGCAATGGATGAAGAACTTGAGCAGATCGAAAAGAACAACACTTGGGAATTGGTTCCTAGACCAAAAGATAAGAATGTCATAGGGACAAAATGGGTCTTCAAAAATAAATTGAATGAAAATGGAGAAGTAATTAGAAATAAGGCCAGACTTGTTTGTAAAGGGTATGCGCAGCAAGAAGGAATAGATTTTGAAGAGACCTTTGCTCCTGTTGCAAGACTTGAGGCCATTCGAATGTTCCTTGCTCTCTCAAGCTTTCAAAACTTCAAGGTATTTCAAATGGACGTGAAATCAGCCTTTCTGAATGGAGACTTAGAAGAAGAAGTATATATTGAGCAGCCAGATGGTTTCATTCTTGGGAATGATCCAAATCTTGTATGCAGATTGAAAAAGGCTCTCTATGGTCTCAAACAAGCTCCAAGGGCTTGGTACTATCGTTTGGACAAATATCTTCACCAACAAGGTTTTTCAAAAGGATCAGCAGATAGCAATCTCTATATAAAAGTTGAAAATAACAAATTGCTAATACTTGTTGTGTATGAAGATGATATCATCTTTGGTAGCAATGAAGAGGCTATGAGTCAAAACTTTGCCTTGGTTATGGAGAAAGAATTCGAAATGTCATTACTTGGAGAATTGACATACTTTCTTGTATTGCAAATCCAACAAAATGAAGGAGGTATTTTCTTGTCTCAAACCAAGTACCTCAAGCAGATCTTGAAGAAGTATGGCATGGAAGATTCAAAGCCAGTATGTACCCCCATGGTTACAGGATGCAGCCTTAGCGCAAATGATGAATCAGTAGCAGTTCATCAACCAACTTATAGATCCATGATTGGGAGTTTGCTTTATTTGACAGGTACCCAACCAGATATTATGCATGCAGTAGGAATTGTTGGAAGATTTCAAGCCAACCCAAAGGAAACTCATCTTCAGGCAGTCAAAAGAATCTTCAAGTATCTTCAAGGGACTCAAAACTATGGCTTATGGTATCCTAGAGATACAGATCTCACTCTTCATGCTTACACAGATGCAGATTGGGCCGGAAGTGTGGATGACAGGAAAAGCACAAGTGGTGGTGCATTCTTCATGGGTTCCAGATTAGTATCTTGGTTCAGCAAGAAACAGAGTTCGATTGCTTTATCTACAGCTGAAGCAAAATATGTGGCTGCGGCATCTTGTTGCACACAACTTCTTTGGCTGATGCAGACCTTGCAGGATTTTCAAATCATTTACACTCCACTTGTCTCTATCTTATGTGATAATACAAGTGCAATCAGCATTTCAAAGAATCCAGTCATGCATTCAAGGACCAAGCACATACCAATCAAGTATCACTTCCTCCGGGAACAAGTGCTTGAACAAAAGGTCAAGTTGGAGTATGTTTCTTCTAAAGAACAAGTTGCTGATATTCTCACAAAACCACTGCCCAGGGAGACTTTTGAATATCTCAGACAAAAGCTGGGAGTAGTTGATGCTTCATCCTGTTGTTGAAGCTTGTCTGTTCTAAAGAAAAGTTGGTATACGCGTGTTGTATAAGGGATATCCGCGTACATACGCTGATTTATGCAGGTGAAGTCGCGTATATGGAGTTCTGAACAGCAAGGGCAGACTCTGGTTGGAGAAGGTCTGAGATGGGTATGCCAGAGTCCTTCAGGCACAGTTTCAGGGGGTGCAGCAGGCACAGTTTTAGGGGGAGCAGCTTAAAGTCTAATAAAGCATTGTTGGCATTTAGATGCTTTTGGTTCTAGTTCACAACTGTTGTTGGTTTCAAGAAAAGGAGCTCAGAAGGAAATCTTGGTTGCTGATCTAAAATATGATTATCAGATGCTGCTGGTGACTTTCATAAGTCTTGGTCTAGATTTTTCGTCTCTATGTCATGTATCTCTTTTGTGATATCTCTTTTATGGTGTCAAGGTCATGTAACGGCCTATGTTGGTTTCCCCACTATGCCTGGGATGAATGATGTAATGTAATTGGTTGTTATATGTAAATTTTTGATGTATCCCCTCTTGGTTGGGAGTATGGATGTATGTATTGAGTCTTTCGGTGATAGGAAGGTCCTTTATGATGTATAAGTCTTGGTTCTTGTTTGAAGAACATCTTTTGCAGATCTTGCCTATAGTCAGGGGGAGCATGTTCAGCACAGTAGAGCAGAGATATCAGCATGTACTCAGGGGGAGCACAGCCCTTTGCCCTTAATGACAAAGGGGGAGAATGATTCTAAGGATCTTGGGGTTGCCATCAAGTCCAAAAGGGGAGATTGTTGGCATTTTGGCACAGGTGTGGCGCTACGGTACAGGTGTTGTCCTTGATGGCAACTCTCTTTGATGACAGATCTCAGTCCAAACTACAAGAATGAAGAGAAATTTCATATACGCAGGTTCATTAAGCCCAAGTTGCATATACATGCTGGTACGCTATATACTAAGTTGCGGATACGCAGGCTCGCTATATGCGAAGTCGCGTATACACAGTTTCATGAACAGAAAAGAGCGTACATGTCGAGAAGCTTTCCTTTGGTCCGTGGTAGTTAGTCCTCGGTACTTGAGCCTATGTTTTTGGACCAAGGTACCTCGACAGACGTGTTGATCCCTAGTTTTGAAGTTGATGGTATTGTGTTACTATGGTTTTGGATCGTGGTATTGTGAAGGGGCTAAGGCTATATAAGGAGAAGAAGATCATTAGGCAAGGGCATGGAAAAAGTCTTGAATATCTGATAAAGAAAGAGATCTAGTATGCAGGTTCTGGGTTGCTTGATCTAAGCTAAGGAGAGATCACACCGGTTGATGGAAGACTAGATCTAAGGATAGATCGGGATCAAATGGTTTGAAATGAACTATCGGTATATGGTTGATTATGCGTATTTTTAGATCTGCATACTAACGCAAGGTTATGTTCTGAGTATGACTGATGTATGGTACAACTGCAAGTTATGAGAAATTATTTTTAGATCTGTACGCAGGTTGTCTTTGGTAAAAGCGCGTGTATACGCGGGTTGGTTTCATTGATGTAGCGTATATATTTTGAAGCTTAATTTTTGGGGTTGCAGTTGGGTCTGACTGTTATTGTAGAGTTCTGTAGTCTGCTCTGTGTTCTGGTGACTGGGTGTTGACAGGGTTTCAGTGGTTCAGTGATTCAAAGATTGATGATGCTAGTATTGGTTGTTTTGTGCTTCAATGATCTGTTATGAAAATTGATGAATTGTGGTCTTCAGATTGTAATGTTGTGCTTTAGGAATATCCAGTTTGAAAATGTATGAAAAGTGGTACCTAAAGGAAAGAAGATTGTAGGCCAGCACCTACGTACTAGTATCTTAGCTAGTACAAGAGCAAAGGGGGTTGGAGCTCCCTTCAAGGAGAGTCTTGAAAATGAGAGAAGGTTGTAGCCTTCTGCAGGTTGTAGCCTGCATACTGGTATAAGGCTGCACCAGTACAAAAGATTGTAAACTGAAGTTTCTTATTAAAGAAAGATAGAGACGACTTACAGCAGGTGGTTTTCACCCACATTGGGTTTCCACCTTATATCATGGTGTTCATGTGTGTGGTTTTTGTGTGATGATCTGTTCCGTTATACTGCACCTGTTTACTATTAATATGGTTAATAATGTTCTGATGCATTTACTGAAGATAAGCTAACTGAATCATAAGATTTCTGGTTATACGCTGGTTGCTTTAGACACAGTAGCGTGTACACGCTGGTTCACTTAACTGAAGTAGCATATATGTTTCCGAGTATGAAATTGAAAAAGTTTTATTGATCTGATAATACTAATTCACCCCCCCCCTCTGAGTATTATCCCCAACAAAAATGTCGTCTAGGGCCTCAAAACGGCTCCGAAGTTCAGGACCCGAAAAACAGCTAAAAATAGTAAATTGTGCTATAATTAAGGAAACTGAAAAACTGAAAGAAACAATGGTGGGGGTCTAAGTGGAATTGGCAGGTGGCCACCAATATCCACCTAGATCATTCCTACCCCCTTAGGAAGTAATGGTCCCCATTGCGTTTAGTTCCTCCATGAGATGAGGAAACTTCTGCGAAACTTGGTCCTTGGTGAGACACTTGCTCTGGTGAAGGAGTTGGCCTGCTTTGACAACTCGATATAGTCGGATCTTCTGCTGGCAAGTGTGCTTGATCTGTGTGTCCATGATCTGATTAGTTGCAGTTTGTTCCATGTAATTTGGATCTAACTCTGTTGGTGTGAGTTGTTATGCAATATGGGATGTGTTTAGTAATGGTGGAAAGTATGGTCGAAGGCGATCCACATTGAACACTGGGTGCAAGCCAAGGAATGGGGAATGCTAAGATCAAATGAATTGTCTCCCACTACCTTGGTAATGGTGTAAGTACCATATCGGAGTGGTCTGAGTTTCCGATAGGCTTCGGTAAGGTGTTCCTTCTGCAAATGCAACCAGAATTTGTCGCGGACCTAAAACTTGTGTGGCACCCGATGTTGATCATGTCACTGCTTCTACTTGGCATTTGATTTCTCTAAAATCTCGTGGACCTACTGGTGGATATGTTGGATGTGCTCAATGAAGCTATTTGCCTTATCTATTTTAGACTGGACATGAGCTGAATCTGCTTGAGTAGCTGCAAATGGCATGGCGACATCAACGAGACATAGCGGATGGAATCCCAAGCCCACATGAAAAGGGTTGTGGCTAGTCGAGTTGTGGAGAGCCCGGTTATAGCTGTGTTGAACATAGGGGATGCTCTCATCCCATGTGCATGAATGCTTTGAGTTATACATGCACAAAATGTGTACGATCATCATGTTGACTACCTCCATCTGGCCATCAGTTTGGGGAAGGAAGGCTGTGGACTTAGTGAGTTTAGTGTGCAACATTGGCCAGAGACTAGACCAAAATGTACTGAGGAACCTGCTATCCCAATCTAATATTATAGACTGTGGGATCCCAACGTTTACCCACACTCATTCAAAGAAGAGTTTAGCAGTGGCTTCTGCTGTGATATTCTTCTTGCAAGCTGCTATAATGGCCATCTTCGAGAACCTATCGACGACTAAAAAAACACAGTAATTTCCATGCTTAGTAGAAGGGAGGTTCGACATGTAATCCATGGAGATGGATTCCCAAGGTCAACTAGGTGTAGGCAGCAGAGTATAAAGGCCTTGCTTCTTGATGGTTAGTTTGGCAATGGCGTAGGTAGTGTAGTAGCTGATTTTCTTCCTGACATCCTGTCGAAGATTCGACCAATAGAAATAATTTTGTAGTACTGCCACCATTTTCTCGACCTCAAAATACCCAGTAGCTCGACTATAGTGTGCTTCCCAAATCATCTTGGCACGCTCACTTGAAGGAACATAAAGGTGACCCAGGTGGCATAACAGGGCATCGTTGAGGTGAAAATTTGGAACACGCTGACCCTACAAGAGTGTCTGGTATGTGTGGCCAAATTTTGGGTCACTTTTGTAGAAATGTGGCCAATCAGAAGTCTAGTTCTCACAAGAGTTCAGCACGGTGGTTAACACCATGATCAGTGGTTGACTGAGGCAATTTCCAACATTATTGGTGCTTCCCTTCTTATACTTGATATTCAAATGGAACTGTTGTAGGTATGTGGACCACTTCTGATGGCAATCATTCTGCAACTTCCCTTGCATCTGTATGAACTACAGGAGTCAGTGATCTATGTGGATGACTGTTTCCTTCCCCAAAATATAATGCTTCCATTGTTCGCAAGCCTGCACAATGGAATACATCTCTTTGTCATAAGTTGGATACTTCCAAACTGTGTCTGAAAATGTCTCACTGTGATATGCCACTGGATGCCCATGTTGAGTAATGACTGCCCCAATAGCATAGTCAGAGGCATATGTCTCAATCTCAAATGGTTGTTGCAAGTATGGTAATGTGAGCACTGGTGCTGAGCAGAGGTGATGTTTCAACTCTAGGAATGCCTTCTATTTAGATTCAGATGAGAAGGATTTTTCTTTCGCGCCTCCCTTGGTGACTTGACTCAAGGGCCAAGTGATATGAGAAAATCCCAACAAGAACTACGGTAGAAGTTGGCAAGACCCAGAAAGTTGCAGAGCTGTGTCAGAGTGGTTGGAGATGGCCAATCCTGAATGACTTGGATCTTGGGTGGATCCACATGCACCCCCTGTTCATCAATAATGTATCCCAGATATTGAACTTGGGTCATACCAAAAGTGAATTTCTCCAAATTGGCACATAACTTGTTTTGCTGCAATGTTTGGAGAACTTGACGGATGTGGTGGAGGTGCTCTTCCCAACTCTGGCTGAAGATCAGGATGTCATCCAAGTATACCACTACAAATGAGTTGATGAATGGCCACAAGATGTCATCCACTAGCCTCATGAAGGTTACAGGAGCATTTGTCAACCTGAAAGGCATGACCAGCCATTCGAAAAGGCCCTCCTTGGCTTTGAAGGCAGTCTTCCACACATCGGAGGGTCTGATTAGTACCTAGTGATATCCTGACTTCAAATTGATCTCTGAAATATTTTCCCCCCTTCTGTTAGTCCAGAAGGTGATCAATCTGTGGGATACGGTAGCTATTTCAGAGAGTGATCTTGTTCAATGCCCGATAGTCAATACAGATTCTCCAAGTTCCATCCTTCTTCTGTACCAACACGATTGGGCTCCCACAAGGTGATGAAATCGGTCAGATGTGACCTTTCTATAGAAGCTCTTGAATCTACCTCTTGATTTCATCATTCTCTAGAACAGAGTGCTGATAGATTGGTCCAATGGGCAGTGGCGCACCTGGGGTCAGATCGATTGAGTGCTTGACCTGACAGTGTAGAGGAACGCTTGCGTGGGAGGTGAAGATGTCCTCGTACTCCTCCATGACCTTTTCCATCTGTAGTTATCATGCGGAGGGGCCTTCTTTAGAGGTCATGACCACCATCTTATTCTTTCCTTGGGGGCGTATCATTAGGAAAACAAATTTTCCATTTTTGGAAATGATCTTACTACATTGTTTTGTAATAACCAAAGAGATGGTGGTAGGTGATGCTACCTCTGGTATCCTATACAACTTATTTCCCAAAGTAAAAATAATAGCGCAAGGCCTTGATTCATACACAACATGACGCTTCCACAAGTATGGTTTTCCTAATAAGACATCAAAAACATCAAGGGAAGCAATGTCACACAATACCTCATTCGTGAAGGGCTTGATGTTTTATGGAAGGCGACACTTCTGGCTCACACAAAGATCTCGTCCTTGGTGAAGCCACCTGATGGTGTATGGTTGTGGATGTGTTGTGGTCGATAAGCCTAGCCACTTCATGACCTCTACCAAAATGAGGTGTTACACAGTAATTTGTCACTGCCTTCACCCCAGTCCTTCTACTGTGTCATGTGTCAAATAAACATGTTCATATCTTCCCACCAGTGTAAGAAGACTAAGAAAATGCTCTCTAATCCTGAAGATTGACCCTTTTTTACTAAGTTTCTACATCGTCGCTAGTAAACCCTCAAAATCCGCGATGATTCTTTGTCATGCACTATGTCGTTGCTAGTCCCTAGTTCATGAACCACGACGATCCAGATTTGGCGAATTAGTTCAAACAATTGACCTTCCGAATGTTTCTAGAGCTGGTTGTTGGGTCAGTTTGCGTTGCCTTTTCACCTCTGGGGTGGTGGTTCCACCTCTTGTGCAACCTCCCTTGAGGATAAGCTCCCTCTCCCTCATTTAATGGAGGCTCCTCCTCTTATAAAATCACTCGCCATTGCTATGATCTTCTAGTTCCTGAGTTGCTAGTTCTTTTGGTTGCATAGTGCTGCTACTGTTTTCGAGTTTGATAGATAGTTGGTGTGGGTGTGACAAGTGTGGGATTGCTTTATAGTTTGCAAGAAGGTGTGGAGTGCCCTTAATCTTATGTAAATCTTGTGAATGAGAGAGAGATAGAGATATTTCTATTTGGGAGACCCATCTTTGAGAGTGAATGCTTTGAGAAACACACTGGTTGGACCCTCTGAGAAGGCTTGCGACATCAAGACCTGGTTGTAAGCTTACTCTTGTTTCATTATTAATACAATCAATGATGTTTTCCTATGTCTTGTATGTAATTTACTTGATAGCTCATGACTTCTTGACTTTATGAGTAAATAGATCATTGTTGTTTTCTGATTACGTGCTTTGTTGTATTTCCTTTGCATTGTTTCAGGTTGATCACTCATTGAGGAGAAGGAAACGAAAGCTGGAGCAGTGCAATGGAACTCCATCGACCACTGGTTGAGGTAGGCCTCCAACTATGACTGTTTAAGGAAATCTATTGTTGATCTATCCTTGTTGTGACTAGACCCACTATAGGGCTAGAGCGGTTGCCTCTGTCCGCAGAGGGAACACTTTCCTGCATCACAAGTTGGCAACTACACTGGGGAGTCCTTTGTATTTTGATTCTCTTGTTTGATCTTGTTTTGGTTTTGATTTGGTGTATTTTGGATTTTGGGGATTAACTATCAGTCTTTTGGGTTACCTGGGTCGATCTGGAAAATCCCTCTATTGATTATAGGATTGACTAGTTTTTGTTTGGGAGTTTCTTGTTCATCTATCTTTGTTTTTAAGATGGTCACTGAAGATAGCCTAACAGTCGTGACGATGTCACTGATGTGATAGATTTGTACCCACGACGATCTCGAGTGGCTAGTTTAATTCCCGCGACAACTCTTGAAATCGGACCGTCGCAGAAAATAGGTGTACTTTCACGACCGTCTCTATTTGTCAGTGTAACACTAGCGAAAACGTCTCTAGTTGTCAGTGTAACACTTGCGACGATCTCTAGTTGTCAGTGTAACACTTGCGATTATTCCTATAAAGTTGTTTTTATAACTTTACCTCCTGAATTCATCAATCTTGTTTATCCCCTGTTGTTTCTTGTCTCTCATTAGCTTGTTTTAATTACTTTTGGATATGGTACTGTCTCTTTGATTTCATTGAGTGAGTCTTGTGTTTTAGTCCATGTGACCTGGCCCTTTAGAAGTTTCGTTGAGAAACCATTTTCTTGGGTTACTTGTCTATTCAAGGTTCATCCACAACCATCTTGTGATTTGCTTGAGGCTTTTTTGCTGCTTGTTTTCTTACTGGTTCGTTTTAGTGTCAATTATTGAACCAATTTTTTATGTTGATTTGATTTCTTCACTACCAAGCATAGATCACAATTGTTTGGATCGATTAGTTCACACTTGTTTGTTTGTATCTTTAAATTCAAAACAAAAGAGAAAATCAAAAGTTTGCATTCATTTAGCATACGAAAGTGAAAGTACATTTGCATTACGAATTTTCATGTTTGAGAAATTGGAAAGTGAATTTTAAATCTTTCATTAGTAGTATCGATGCATCATGAGATTAGTGTATTGATGCATTGTGTTTCTTAGTGTTTGCATTCATTTGTCTTGGTTTGGGAATGAACTGTCTACCTTTTTGTAAGTAGGTGTTCATTGAAATGAAAGATGCTTTACTCATTCTAGTTGCATCCTAGGTTTTTGATATACATACGGTAGGGCCTGGGAACTGAAACACAATTCAAGATCAACTCTAAAATGAACTGAATGAACTTAACAATGCATTGGAACATAACGCACACTATTTAGAGGTCTATGCTAGAGACATGCTTCGGCGTCGTTAAACCTAGTCACCATTGTTTTCACTCAAGGTTGGGTGATTCCTCCTTCTATGACTCAATAGTGGTCTAGCACGGAATTGTGCTCCCAGTACCATCGAGTATATGTTGGGAGAACCCACTAGGTTATCATCCTATATCCTTAGGAAGTTGTGTCTGCCACCTTGCCAACCATAACGCACCGAA
Organism: Pinus tabuliformis; assembly: GCA_031772625.1. Classification (NCBI taxonomy): domain Eukaryota; kingdom Viridiplantae; phylum Streptophyta; class Pinopsida; order Pinales; family Pinaceae; genus Pinus; species Pinus tabuliformis. The sequence continues at coordinate 385,372,770 of CM062810.1, read as the reverse complement.
CACAACATTTGGGAAGATTGATTGCCGTACGGAAAGTCCTTGGTTTTCATATGATCGCCAAGGTGTATATGCAGTTTTACAGGTTGTTTGGTAAACGTCTTGCCTAGTTTCTCTAGAGTAGTCACTTTTGTTCCTTTTCAGACTCCTTAAAAGAAAAGGTCCATCTGAGAACTTGTCCTTTCAGGCTCATTAAACCTTGAAAGAGATAGAGTCACCTTTTCATCCTTTTCTCGACTCTTGAAACATGAAAAGATCAAGTTTTGTTCCTGTGTCATAGAAATTTATTTCCCACGAAATATTCCTAGTAACAGATAGAGTTCTTCATTATAGCTCGATTGTTTTCTAGGCTCGTTCCCGATGGCAACAGTCCCCTAGTCCACCAGTCAAGGTCTTCCCCCAGATGGAAATCCTAGTCTGTTTCCTCCTTTCGGAAATATCGGTGCTCCGTAAATGGAAACATTGTCTTTGCCTGGGTTAACCATCAGTTTTCCTGTGTGGATGTTTTCCACCCCGGTGGTCCCGAGTGTCATGACTTCTGTTCCACCATCTCCTTCGTTTGAATCATGAGACATTGATTCCAAGGTTGAGCCTATTCCTTCTTCCCCTGTTTCTTCCTCCTCCTCTCCTCCTTCGCCTGGTGAAAGTTCTGCATCTAGTAAACAGAAGACTAAGAAGAAGAAGAAGACGTCCGATAAATGCGTGGCCACCTGTGCAGCTATTGCTGTGAGTACATCTCAGGTCGGACAACCTTCTGCTCCTCTGCGGAAGGTTAAGTTTCCTTGTAAATTATTCAAGGGTGACCATCTTCTTCATGATGTCCTAGCATTCCTAGGATTTTAGAAGTATGGTCTCGTGATCTAGCTCATCCCTCATCGTCCTCTGAAGCTCATGACGATGCTACCATATCAACTGGTAGTGGTAAGAACAAAGGGAAGATTCGATTCCCCTATAGACTGTGTGAAGGCAACCATCCCCTTCACCTTTGTCCGCTCATGGATAAAGCTTCTGTCGTTTTGTAAAGTCTTACAGCTTCTTCACCCCAAATTCCTGTTGGTTATCAGAGGCTCTCTTCAGACCCTCTCCCCATTGACAAAGAGATTGAATTAGATTCTTCTCTTGTCCATCCTCCTATTTCCGAGCCTAGCTGTGCTAAGCCTATTCCAGACCAACAATTGGTCGGAGAGAGTGTCGACTTGGGTTCACCATCTGTTGATCAGTCTATTTCGGAAGAGCATCATGCTCGTGATCTTCCCGTCTCATCAGATTCTCCTGACTTCGAGAATGACACTCCTATCCCAGCTGATTCAGAGAGTCCTTCTTCGGTTCCTATAGAGCAGGGGGGCAATCATACTGTTATAGACATTTTTGTGCCTTACAGCTATAAGCATGAAATGTCCATAATCTAAGGGATCCAAAGTCCCTAAACATGTTGTTCCTACCCCTAGAGGAACAAGGCTAACAAACCACAACAATTCACAGAAGTTCTCCACCAGAAACTGCTCAAAAACAAGTCAATTCAGGATCAATTCAGAGGCTCCACTAGATGTCTGCGCTGAAATGCAAAGTCTGCACTGGTTACCTGCACTGCAACGCAGGTAGAAGCACTACCAGGGTGCGCTGAGCGGGAATTGACAAATGGCAAGTTCATTCAACGAGGTTTCAAGACCCTGGAAGCTTCCAGAATCTTCCTCAATGACACTTGCCTCAGTGAATTCGACTAGTGATGAGTAAAAGGTTCTCAACCTCCAAGTGGAAGCAAGAACCTCCAAGTGGAAACAAGAACTGACAGAGGGAGAGGACACTAGTCAGATCTCAAGCTGACTCATCCTCTCTCCAAACATCTATATATGGATCTCTCCTCCATGAGATCCAGAGGCTGGAATTTTGTTATTGCAAAGAATTGTTGTTGGTTTGAGACTGGAATCATTGGGTGCTTAATGCTTTGAAGGGAGGTGAAGATAGGAATTTCATTTGCTGGGAAGGAGATGCTGGATTGGAGCCCTCTTGGTTGTATCTCTTCCTGAACCTTGTTATTCATCAATAAAGCTATCTTGGTTTCTCCTATATACTGATGTATCTTTGATGTATGATTGCATTAGTATGTTTAGTTTATTTCTAATCCTGAACTAGTTATGAATATGAATCTATGTCTTTGTGTAGTGTTCTCTTCTTGTGATCTTGCAGGGACCCGTTGAAGCTGGGCGAGCGAGAAGGCAAGTAGCTGGGAACTCTCAAAGAGAAGAGAAACTCGATCGAGGGACAAACGGAAGACACCGGTTAGTCCATCCATCTCTCTTCATTCTTAATTCATAAAGGAAGAATACTAGAATAGCTGTTTCTGTTTGTTGCTAAGGCACTGTCACACCTTAGGTGGATAGGATCGTCCTGCATAGGCATTTTTCCCCACAACAAATTGGCGACTCCGCTGGGGAAAATTGGGATCTGTTTAGTCATTTTATTTGTCTCTCTATCATTGTTTGTTTCATAGACTCAACAACAACAATCGAACTGCATCTGCTATTCTCAGATGCAAAGTAGACAGCTGCTGCTTTGATCCAATCACTGGATTTGTCTATGATCTGAACAATGGACTCACAAATGATTTGATGATCCTTTGTGATAGATATTAGTCCTCCCTCAAAGCATCCCTTTGATTGTACCTTTCTTGTTGCTTTTATTTGGCCTGAAACCGTAGATTAATCAGCAAACTGTGACCCAGAACCAAGTGAGTAAATCTCGTTTCTCCTTCAGCGCAGACCCTGTGAAGAGGTTCTGCATTTCAACGCAGGTCCCGTGAAGGCTACCTGCGCTGAATGTCAAAACCTCTGTGTTAGGGGTGCATTGATCCAGTTAGGCCTTGTGCAGCTAGGGTTCTCTGCTCTGTTTTGCCTTTTTTTGATCTTTGATTTTTGCAGCCTGTAACCAGCATAGGTACCTGTCTGATAACTCCTTTTCTCTACTTAAATTCCACCTCCTTTTGTACAAAAAGACTGTGAGTGTTTTTATGTGTTTGTGGCGTCATTTACAGTTTTCCTTTGCAAGAGTGAAATAATCATCCTGTAGCCCTTGATTCAGATCTGTTGATTGTGATCTTAGGAGAGAGTTCATTGGCTATTTACAGTTGATTATACATTTAATTTTGCTTTTGGTTTGAGTTTGTCTCTTTTAAGTGTCGAAACAAGTATTCATTTCGAAAGTTGTAAAGTGTTGTATTCTCTTCTACCCTTTCTGATTTCGAAAAACTAAACTTGTTTGTTTTTGTCATTTAAAAGCAAATTCAAAGTTGTACAAAAAGCTTTCTTTTTAGGCATCAATATTAAGAAAGCGGAAAACAAACACCTGCATTGTGCATTTGCATCTTGATAGTTTGCATGCTTGATTTAGGAAAAGTGCATTAGAGTGTGCTGATTGCTGTTTGAGAAAATATGGTGTCCTTCTTTTCCCTTTGTAGCTAGGATTTTCATAGTTGAAAAGATATAAAAGCTTGCTTATCATCTTTAGACTGCATTTAGGAATTGTATCATACATCTCGTGGTGATCCAAAAAGGCAAACTTCTAAAAAGATCAACCTAAAATAAATCGAATGAACTTAACAACGCTTTGCAACATAACGCACAACATAGAGGTCTAGGCTAGAGACGTGTTTCGGCGTCGTAAAACCTGGTCACTGGTCGCCTCACTGATGGTTGGGTGATTCCTCCTGAGGGACGATTAGTACCAGTATGGATTGTGCTCCCATGTACCGTCGCGTATATATTGGGAGACCCCTATAGGCACAAAACCTTTATCCATAGGAAGCCGTGTCGGCTGCCCCACTGATCGCAATGCACTGAACACAACATTCTGGAAGATCGACCGCCCGTACCCTAAAAAGTATTCTGCGGTTTTGCGAAAAGTTTGGCACACCCTCTACCTAGAACTCTAGAGCAGTTCCTTTTGGCCTTTTTCAGACTCTATAACGGAAAAAGTCCATCCGAGCATTTTTCACTTCGGGCTCGTTAAAACATCGAAGGAGACTAGAGTCATCTTTAGCTTTTTCTCGACTCTTTAAAATTGAAAAAGCAAGTTGTGTCTAAAGCGTCTAAAAAAAAATTCATTCAATTCGGAAACACACTTTCCCCTTTTGTATTTTGGTTGATCAAGTAATCCGCAATCGTGGAAGAAAGTCAATTGAAACCCCGTCGTTCACAGAGGCTTACGAGTCAACCGTCTTTGTCTCCGGAATCGAAAACAGTACGGACAAAGCGAACTCGTTTAACCGGTTCAAAATCTCCTATCAAAGTTAGAACAAGTGTTCCAACAACATCTGAGATTCCAGTTACTCCAAACATTTCTGGAAACCCTGCCTCCACGGAAGAAGCTCAACAGCCACAGAGGGACAGTGATACTGATCCTAGTCTGAGAAAAAACACTCGTGTTACTGAACCAGTTCCATCTATAACTGGTCCAGAGAGTCTTGTTCTTCAAACATCTGTCGCTATTGATTCAACCCCTTCTTCGGCACCAGAAATATTTTATGGACCTGACGGTCTTCCCCTTCCACGTGGTTTGATTGCGATAGAGGAAATTGTAGAAGATCCGCAAGCAAGTACTCCAACACATTTTGGAGTTGGGGTCACTCTATTTCCTTCTACATCAGAAGTTAGTCTACCACAAGTGGAAGTTCCTGTAGAATTGCTAGGCAATCTATTGGATAGACTCAAAATGTCTGAGCAACCGTCAACATCTAGGACTGTGTCAAATGACACAACGACAGCAGAACTCCCTGCCGTCACCCCGACAATGTTTGCCGGCATACCATCTGTCTCGACTAGCTCACAACCGCTAGAAGGAGTCCACCCAGGGACTATTTCGACAGTGTGGTATGTTCCAGATTGTTCCTCCGGAATAATATCCGGCAACTCTTATGTTGAGACTCGCCAGATTGATCCATTTGGAGGTCAATTTGGGCAATCCAGTTCCCAAGGACAAACAATCCCCTTGAGTTCCGGATTGCCACCGTATGGGGGGCAGTATGCCCTTTCATTACCCCCTCCGGGAGGATATCGATACGGGAGTTCTCAATAGTATTCAGGTTATACTGGAGTTACGACAGGTGGTTGGGTACCTATACTACCCCAACAACCAAGAGTTGTGTATTCTATGCAACAATGTGTACCTATGTCGAACATCCCGACAACACCAGCTATTGTAACAGTGTCACAAGTTCAAACGATGCCTGTTGTATGTCAGCCTCATATTTCTCAGGTTGTAATGCAACAGCCCCTTGACCCTGTGACTCAACCACAATCGCCAACTGGTGGGGCGACACAGGTCCAAACGGGTACGATTACCCCACATCTTGGTCCGACGGTTAGTATAGCACAACAGAGCATGGCTTCACAACCGTGGCTGGTGCAATACCAACAACCACAATTCCAACAAGTATACCAAGGTTCTGAGCAGCAGATCTTTGCGAACAATGGACAACCGTACATTCAAAACGGTCAAAATCAACCACTTTACAGTGGTCAAGTCCACCAACCATATCAGTCATACCAACATCAATTGCATTATGCTGGTATGCAAAGGCCAACTGCTCAGGCAATTCCATCGTACCCTGGGTATGCTTCACCTAACCTGAATCAACAGTTACCATTCGTGGCAACTTTAGAGTTACCCGATTTACACCGGTTAACAAACGATCCAATTGCTTACGCCCCTTGGTGGCCAGCGATTCCTCACAAACTTCCATCGGACATTCCTAAATTTAATGGAAATCCAGGTGAAGACCCATCGAATCACGTGATGACATTTCATCTGTGGTGTTCATCAAACACCCTAAATGATGATTCGATAAGGCTTCGCCTTTTTCAGAGGACGTTAACGGGTCCAGCGGCTAAATGGTATATTGAATTACCTAGAGCTTCGTTCGACAATTTCAGCACCTTAGCCACGACTTTCTTAACCCATTTTCAATTACCGATAAGGTATGAAATGGGAACGGAAATCTTAACCAACTTCAAATAGACACTGGCCACTCATATATCTGATCATATACATGAGTGGCGTCATCGTCGTAGGATGGTGAAAACGTACGTTCCCGATCAGCTATTAGCTGAATGGTTTATCAAGTCGTTACTTCCTGCCATAACGGAAGATGTGGCCAAGGGGGGAGTCATAACGGAGGAGCAAGTTATTGCTCGTGCACAATATCTAGACTTAGTCTACACTCAATCTGGCACGCTCTACGACAAAATACCTGACGCCCCTAGACTGGAATTCTCAATTCCTCCTCCTCCTAAATCAAATAATGACTCTCATGCCGGTGACGGCGTGATTGGCACGACAAACACGAAATCGACAAAGGCTTCGTCCAAGAAAGCCTGGAAGATTTCAGATCAAAATGCAAAAGACGAAATTCTTGCTTCGGAAGTAAATGCCGTATCAGCAGATAAAGGCAAAGAAACCAAACAACCAGGAAGCAAGAAGAAGCAAAACAAAGGGAAGAAGAAGAAACAGGGTGAGTCATCTCCCAAAAAAGCTTCTTCGAACCCTCCTGGAGAAAGGAAACAAAAATATCCATGTCAGATATGTGATGAGAATCACTGGACAAGAGAATGTCCATACAAAGCTGAGCTTAAGAAATTCTTCAAGAGTTCGCAAACCTCAGCAGTGTTGACTGATCCATTTCCAAATCCAGGAACAAATCTGGTTGATAGTGGAAATGCTTCCCCGTCGCAAGTGCTAATGTTGTTGATTTCCAAGCAACAAAATGATGCTTTGATTTCGACAAGGAATAAAGATTACGGGAATCCGCAGCTGTCGAACGACAAAGCTAAAGTTCAACCAAGTAGTTCGACAACAACTTCGACAGAAGTTGTACCACCCATCATTCCTGAATTAACAATAAAACCACCAAAGGGAGTAGTACACAAGTCGACATTTAATCCTCGCACCAGAGCAGCGCAACATTATAACATAGTGGAAGATTTGGCCCAATCGCCATCCGCTATGTCGACTCTTGAAGTACTACAAAATTGTCCATCCCAAAGGCAGGCTTTGTTATCGGCCATTGGTGGGGTTGATCCTAAGGATTCCAATCTTGTATCCTTCGACCACAAAGGATACGATCCTCAGTTACCAGCACAACTAGCTTTCCTTATTCAAGTGAAAGCCCTCAACAAAACTATTCACCGAACGATTATTGATGAGGGGGCATCTACATGTATCATGTCGATGAGTTGCTGGAAAACTCTAGGATCTCCAACCTTGTCGCGATCTTCGATGACATTAAAAGCATTCGACGGAAGGACATATACCCCGTACGGTATCCTAAATAACTTGAAGGTTGAAGTAGGGGGAAAAACTGTAGAAATAGATGTTGAAGTCATCGATGGGAATCTTGATTACAACATCCTACCAGGAAGACCGTGGATATATGCCATGGCAGCTGTAGTGTCGACCTACTTTAGAAAGATCGCATTCCCTTTTCAAGGGGGGATTACGATCGTCGACCAACAAAACTTCCTCCCAAATGGTTCACAAGTTACGGGAAGCATTCCCATGATCCATGGAAGCCCTCATTCGCTTCAGAGTATCGGAGTAGGCCTACTGAAAGATCCTTTATTGATGGGAACTTTCACCCTTCCACCTCCAATCGATTTGGCGGAAGTAGCGTCAATAGGTACCTGCAATATGATATCTTCCACGAAGATCTCAGAAGACGATATCAACATGGATCATGCAATGGTTTTGCCCCCAAGCCCAATAGAAATATTGTAGCAATCAATGTTTCGGGCATGGGAGGCGAACCCAAATCAACACTCATCAACCGTTTGGGTAGATAGGTCTAGAGAATATGGTACCCCATTAGATCCTTGGTCGAGAGTGCACGGAACCGACGAAGGAATCCTACAATCAATGTTGATTGAGGGGACACCATGGAATGATTGCCACCATCGTTCCCTTCTTCCAGATTATGAAGAAGATACTCAACATGACCTTTATCACCCTTCAGTTTTTGAATTCCTATCAAATACTGTAAATACGGTGGATTCCGAGCGAAACTTATCCAATATTGAAGAGACTATAGCCATAAATATCTCGACTAAAACAAATGTTGTAGAGAATATTTATGTCGGCAAAAGTTGTTCTCCTTCAGAACTGGAAATATATAATGCTCTTTTTCGCCAGTTCAGAGATGTCTTTGCTTAGTCATATGATGAAATGCCAGGCATTGACTCGAGTATCGTTGAACACGAAATTAAGATGTATCCCGATGTCAAACCGGTAAGACAACGGCTCAGGCAGGTGCACCCCAAGAAAGCCGCTGCCATTAAGGCAGAAGTTGAAAAGCTTCTCCATGCTGGTTTCATCTACCCGGTTCCTCTAACCGATTGGGTATCGAATATTGTCCCTGTTATGAAGAAACAAGGGACAATTAGAGTGTGTGTCGATTATAGGGATGTAAACCAAGCTTGTCCAAAAGACAACTACCCTACACCCTTCATCGACCAGATAATTGATGAATGCACCGGATGTGAAATCTTTTCATTCATGGATGGATTTTCCAGGTATAATCAAATAAATATCTGCCCACAGGACCAGTCAAAGACTGCATTCATTTGTCCGTGGGGCACATTCGCTTATCGAAAATTACCCTTTGGTTTAAAGAACGCAGGAGCGACGTTTCAGAGGGCAATGAATTATGCCTTCCATGACATCAAGAACATCGTTCAACCATACCTCGATGACCTTCCAGCACATTCGTGAAAGCAGACTGATCATCCGCAGCATTTAAGAGCGATATTTCTACGTTGCCGACACTACAAGTTAAGACTCAATCCGCACAAATGTGTATTTTGCTACGGTTCTGGTCGTTTACTTGGCTTTGTAGTCTCTAAGGATGGGATTCATCTCGACCCTTGCAAGGTTCAGGTAATCATCAATTTGCCTCCACCTTCAAATTTGCTTCAGATTCAGAAACTCCAAGGGAAAGCAAACTTTCTGAGGAGGTTCATTCCAAATTACACAGAACTCGCTAAAGGTTATACACGTCTTTTGAAAAAGGAGGTTCCCTTCGTTTGGGATCAGGTTGCACAAGCTTCCTTTGACGCTTTAAAGGATTCCTTAATAAAAGCATCATTAATGTACCCCCCCGATTATCAAAGAGATTTTAATCTGTATCTGGCTACAGCGGATACAACCATCGCAATGGTTTTAGTTCAAGAAGTCGACGGAATTGAACACCCTATATATTATTTAAGTAAAAACTTAAATGATACAGAAAGCAAATATTCTTATGTTGAAAAACTAGCGCTTGCAGCTGTTCAAGCGATTCAAAGATTTCAACATTATGTCCTCTTTCGGAAAACTACCATTTTATCAGATTGCAACCCCATGACTTATATATTGTCGCGACAGTTGCTGGGGGGCAAATATTCAAAATGGATAGCGATCCTTCAAGAGTTTGGTCTGGAATTTGTAAAATCCAAATCGAAGAAAGCTCTAGTTTTCGCAGAATTATTGTGCGATCTCCCATCGTCGTCCAACGATGAAACATCCGAAGAATCAATCGTGGATGAGAATTTGTTTCTGATATCTACAAGCAATGAGTGGTATGGAGATATAATAATTTATCTCCAAACCCAAAAGTTCAGGCCTATCACCTCTCACTCTGAACAGAAACGTATACGATACCAAGCAAAAGACTACATGATCATCGGTGATACGCTTTACCGTCGTGGTATCGATACAGTTCTGAGAAGGTGCCTCACCCATGAGGAGGCCGAAAAAGCCCTGAATGAGTGTCATTCAGGCGCGTGTGGGGGGCATCAATCTGGATATGCTACAGCACAGAAAATATTACGAGCAGGATACTTCTGGCCAACCATGTTCAAAGATTGCATAACCGTAGTCAGAAGTTGCCATGCTTGTCAAATTTTTGATAGCAAAACCAGAAAACCACCCGCACCTTTACAGCCGATAGTTGCTGTTGGGCCTTTCGCCAAATGGGGCATCGATTTCATGACATGTAACCCCACCTCGACCGGGGGGCATGGGTATATCATAGTCGTCGTTGACTATTTTACCAAATGGGCCGAGGCGATGCCTACATTAGATAACACTGGTGGAACAACTGCCCTTTTCCTTTTCAATCATGTAGTCGCCAGGTTCGGCGTACCACAAGCTATAGTTACAGATCATGGATCACATTTTCGCAATCACATGATGGTTGAATTAGGTGCCAAGCTAGGGATATCTCACGACAGCTCTACCCCGTATTATCCGCAAGCCAACGGACAAGTTGAAGCGATCAACAAGGTCCTGAAGCGTATGTTGCAAAGGATGATCGGAGTTCACAAAAGAAGGTGGCACCTAATCCTGTACTCAGCCTTGTGGGCTTACCGAACATCGGTAAGGAATGCGACCGAGTTCACACCTTTCCAACTGGTGTATGGCCTGGAGGCAGTCTTGCCAGTCCAGTGTGAAATCTCGTCTCTTAAACTCGCAATTGATCTCCTCCCCAGAACTTCAGAAGAAGAGGCCCGTTTCTTGGAATTAATCCAATTGGATGAAACCCGTCGTGACGCCGCTTTGGCTAACGAAGCCCATAAGAAACGAGTCAAGGCGCAGTTCGACAAAAATGTCAAACCCCGTGTCTTCTCAGAAGGTGACTTGGTCTTGCTTTACGACTAAGAATCCGACAAATTGGGAGCAGGTAAGTTTAATTCTTTATGGATGGGCCCCTATATTGTTAAACGAGTGTTAGCAAAAGAAGCCTATGAGTTAATGGATTATGACGGAATTCCACTGGCGCAACCTCGCAATGGGTTGTACCTTAAGCATTACTATGCTTAAATAGTAACCAATGTGCTTTTGTTGTATTTTTTTTTCGCTAAAGTGGTTGTCTTGGTCGAGTAATCCACCTTTTTACATTTATTGCAGATGTTGAACCTTTTGGAGACATGTGTGGGATATGCTGACGGAGCGAGTCGTAGTTCGCGGAACCTGTCCTCCGCAGCCTGGGCCATTTTTGATCCAAGCGGCGAGTTAGTAAGTTTCAGAGGAGTATGTATTGGTCAATCAACGAATAACATCGCTGAGTATAGCGCGTTGATAGAACTGCTCTCTGATGCCATCACCCATGGTATACGCCGACTAATCATCAGGCTAGACTCACAACTCGTAATTCTAAAACTCAATGGTATATATTCCGTCCGCAACCCAACTATTTATCGCATGTTCCTAAGGGTTAAGATTTTGGAAAGACGATTTGGTTTAATTCAATACCAACATATTTCCAGAAACTTAAACACATTAACCGACTCATTAGCAAACTATGTGTTAGACAGACATTTGCGACATTTATAAAAAGAAACACATCATCAATGTTGTACATATGGATCATATAACTCAACCAGAATAAACCCCGAAAATCAAAATATATATATAAGCTGTTTATCGTTTACATATAATGTTCTGTAACCAAGACAAAAATCGGTCGCATGACCCAAAAACTCAAAATGCTAGGGGGCACCCTAGCCTAGTGATGCTCATGATAGCACGTCACGGCCTATGCAATCATGCGTAAGAGACGAGTCCATTGTCTAGGCACACCAGTAGTATGTCGCTGCAACTGTAGAGGTAACTCGTCAATCCTCACATCCGGAATGCCAAGAGTAAGGCTCTCAACCTGCTCCTGCACAGCTGTGAGGGTCTCGGCCACATCAAGGTCGCGAAGAATAACCCTCCCAGCAGTCTCCCCTGCTGGGGCAGCGGCTGGCACTCTCGGGCGAACTGCTAGACGAACAGGACCAACATCTGCATGCACACATGAGTTTGATTAAAGTCTTGATAGAATAAAGCACAAGGACATTATAAATAAAAACAGTAAACAGTGATATGGTCGAAGATTTTACCAATAGCGCCCCACTGTTCGCCATCCGGTAGTACCAAATCCGGATCACCTCGGAAATCCATGCCAACATATGGATACTCGGAATAGACCATCTCCTGACGCTCGAACCACCTGAAGAAGGTATCAGTGAAAGAAATATGAGATTGACCAGCATGCCTAGACATGTGATCAACCCATCTCTGCATGCGTGGCTCGGTAGGAGAAGGCAAGTCGAGTGCAATGTACTGAGGCTGCATCAGTGGTATCTTCTCCAAGGCAAAGGCAGTCAAAATAGAACCAAATCCAAAGTTCTTCAACTTCCCGTCCTTTACCTTGGTCAACTGACTTTTCATCTGAAGAAGTACTACATCACACCAGTTGAATATTTTCGGTTGGAGGCACTCCAAGGCGTGCTACACATAGGATCTATTGGCAACGTGAAGAGATGCACTACCGGCCATCCTACCAATAGTATACAAAATGGACCTGAGAGACCTGTCAGCAATCTCACGGATAACTATCTTGCCATCTCTGCTCGGCTGAGATCCTTCCCTGCAATACTGGCGGACATAATCTCTCACAGAGTCACTCCCTCGGGCCGAACCTGACAAAGAAATGGGGGCACCCCGCCTCGACAAGCCAGTCAAGAAGTAAATGTCTACTACGGTCAAGGGGATAGATTTGCCCCTAATCTGAAATACTTGGTTGATAGGATCCCAAGCATCAAGCATATACTGCAATAGGGAGATCTGCTGTCTCATACTAGAGATACGGAAGAACTTCAGCAGACCACAGTTCCGCAGCGCGTTCACCATGACAGGATCATGTAAAGCAATCATGTCCTCTTCTTCATGTTCTCGTTCTCGCCATGTAAGGGTCATTTTGCTCCAATAATCTCTGAAAAACAAACATGAGAGGAGTTAGATCCTAGATTTGATGAGAAACTGGCAAAATTTTCATCAAAAACTGTGCAACAAAACTATTTTTCTATGCCCAGCACAACTAGCCAGTGTTCCACCTGCATTGAAGGTCAAACTGCCTTCATGCAGCTTGACATTCAGCGCAGGTTTCGAGTGAACCAGGTGCACTGATGGCAGAGCGACCCAATAAAACCCCAGGAGCTCAGGAAAACAGGAAAACAAGCACAAAATGCAGAAAAGAAACCATGAAATGAAAGAGCTCAAGTTTAGCTCCTACCTGGTCTAGACAACGCCGAAAATTGTCCGCAGAATCTCCCAGAATCAGCTGATGAAAATCAAGGGGGAAGAGGCACCTCCAAAGCTCCAACAAACCAAGTTCAAATGAAATGGTAAAATGAGAGGTAAAAACACTTTTTAATTGCTTTTTACGTAGTTCAAAGCGAAATATTAGGGTTTTAATCTCATTTTCAAGCAAATGTTATTCATTTCTAACTAGTTTGATGCAGCAATTGAGGATACAATACTATCTTTGAAAAGGGCAAAGCTAGTTATAGTAAAAAATCAAAATTAGACCATGTTTTCGAGTAGTTTTAGCACGCAGTTCATGCTCGTTAAAAAATAAACGCAAGATTCGAGCAGTTTTAGCACATAGTTCATGCTCGTTAAAAAATAAACATAAGATTGAGTAGTGTTTTTCCACGTTTAAGCTCGTTAAAAAATGAACTATCTTCCGGTAAATAACCACTGTGAATGTAACATTATCAGCCATTAAAGCCTTGGTCGTGTTTGCACTGTCACCTCCACTTCTCCATTGGCCGATCGTTCACCTCAATATGATTGTTTACCCATTTTGAGGAACAGCTGCGAAGAGTGATTTCACTAGCCATCCTTGTGACACTGCCGTGATTGGAAAATTCCAACCCGTACCTGGAATCAGCTGCTAACCCGTTTTATCACTCGTTCCTCAAAAGACGAGTCTTCTTTAAGCTCTTTTCATCTGACTCGTAAAATATGAAAAGATTGCCGAGTTTTGGCCTTCCAGCTCGTTAAAGCGACCGTAAGTGCTATCCCTCCTCTAGATTTTAATCTTTTTGGACCTGAGGGATTATTGCACAAAAAGATCGAGCGCTTGTTTTATTCGGCTCGTTAAAACTATCGAAAACTCATCCCTTCTGTATTGTTTTATACTTTTTCGGACTTAAGGGATTAGATGACGAAAAAGGACTTTTGGAGTTGACTTTACGTACCTTTTCAGACTCTCTAAAAATGAAAAGGACCGAGTTATCTTTGTTGTTAGACTCGTTAAAATCATTAAATAGCGACAAACTTGTCTTTAGACGAGAACGAGTTTCACTATCGCTAGGCTCGTTAAAACATAGCGATGGGCTTGCCCGAAGGGCAAGTTATAGAACAAGCATATGTTATCCTCCTCAAGCTTGACAAAAATAAAGAGGTACTGGTCAGCAATGACTGGGGAAAATTGGGAGAAACTCAAGAAAACTTTGATGGTAGCAAGTCGCTCTTGAACATGACACTTTTCCTCCGTACCACAATCGGGTTGGGTTGTTTCATTCACCGGTCACATCACCATGGTCTCACCATACCATCCATATTTGGGGTAATGCTACCGATCCATCGCATAAGTGTCGCCATATGTTCAAGAGAAGTCGTTCAGAGAAGTCAACCGTGTCCCATCGACTGTCGTACATTATCCTTCATCCTTTCATGACCGCCACCCTGAATCATATGTCCTCAGATCGTTTTCACCTCCATAAAAATCATTTACTCCGTTCCGTGTCATTGATGTGGGATTCATTAAGGCCCTCCTTTGACGGATCGCTTCTTGTCGACATCAGCTCATTATCCAAGAAGTTGATCTAGGAACACCCCCTTCAGTACTTTGAAGCTTGCATGCCTCAATGGCAAGTTTCTCACTTCCGGCGACAGGTATACATCAATGACCTTCGACCGAAAGATTTTGCGTGGTGTTCGACGCCAAGTCCTTTATTCACACCACGTGAATTGTACTGCAGTACCTTGAGGGTCATTATCATTATCGGTGATTCCTCTCGCGCTTGTTAACGGTTTACCTCATTGACCGGTAATCAAGCGATGTCTTTCCATGTTCGACTTCAGAACATTTCTCACATGGATCGACTTGTACTTAGAGTGAAGATCGAACGAGTTTGAAGACCCCGGATCTAGTTTCATCCATCCGGGCTGCGATATATATTCAGGAAAGATAAAGACATTGACATGTACATCATTGCAGCAGATAATCATCCTACCCAAAGGATGATAATTTCATCAAAATTATCAGTCTACCATCAGACGATTGTCTGTTCTATGTACAGAAAAATGAATTTATAAAGCTGAGCATGGGAATGCCCGCCTCAGCTAGATCATGAAAGCAGTATGAAAAATAATGTATTGTATTGTATCTTATTACAGGTCTCTTCCCAGCATTGGATGAACTTCGGATCCTCCTAATAAAGCATTTCACTCGATAAACGACCTCATACTTTAGGGGGCAACTGTTATAGACATTTTTGTGCCTTACAGCTATAAGCATGAAATGTCCATAATCTAAGGGATCCAAAGTCCCTAAACATGTTGTTCCTACCCCTAGAGGAACAAGGCTAACAAACCACAGCAATTCACAGAAGTTCTCCACCAGAAACTGCTCAAAAACAAGTCAATTCAGGATCAATTCAGAGGCTCCACTAGCTGTCTGCGCTAAAATGCAAAGTCTGCACTAGCTACCTGCACTGCAACGCAAGTAGAAGCACTACCAGGGTGCGCTGAGCGGGAATTGACAAATGGCAAGTTCATTCAACGAGCTGTCAAGACCCTGGAAGCTTCCAGAATCTTCCTCAATGACACTTGCCTCAGTGAATTCGACTAGTGATGAGTAAGAGGTTCTCAACCTCCAAGTGGAAGCAAGAACCTCCAAGTGGAAACAAGAACTGACAGAGGGAGAGGACACTAGTCAGATCTCAAGCTGACTCATCCTCTCTCCAAACATCTATATATGGATCTCTCCTCCATGAGATCCAGAGGCTGGAATTTTGTTATTGCAAAGAATTGCTGTTGGTTTGAGACTGGAATCATTGGGTGCTTAATGCTTTGAAGGGAGGTGAAGATAGGAATTTCATTTGCTGGGAAGGAGATGCTGGATTGGAGCCCTCTTGGTTGTATCTCTTCCTGAACCTTGTTATTCATCAATAAAGCTATCTTGGTTTCTCCTATATACTGATGTATCTTTGATGTATGATTGCATTAGTATGTTTAGTTTATTTCTAATCCTGAACTAGTTATGAATATGAATCTATGTCTTTGTGTAGTGTTCTCTTCTTGTGATCTTGCAGGGACCTGTTGAAGCTGGGCGAGCGAGAAGGCAAGTAGCTGGGAACTCTCAAAGAGAAGAGAAACCGGATCGAGGGACAAACGGAAGACACCGGTTAGTCCATCCATCTCTCTTCATTCTTAATTCATAAAGGAAGAATACTAGAATAGCTGTTTCTGTTTGTTGCTAAGGCACTGTCACACCTTAGGTGGATAGGATCGTCCTGCATAGGCATTTTTCCCCACAACACATACGATTCCCCCACCAAGTAGTTCGGTCATTTCCTTTGACTAGAGTCACTTGACTACTTTCCGCCTTCCATCCTATGTGCCTTTCCAGATTACAGTACATACCTATAATAAGGTAGTACCTGGCACTGTCTTGGATGAGGATGCATCTATTAGTCTTATGCCTTCCACTACTTGGTAAGCTTTGGGGTCCCCACAGCTTGGGCCAATCACGCAGAATATGTTGGCGTTTGATGAAGGAACCAATCAACCTTTAGGGATCCTCCCGAATCTTCCTGTTACTTTGGGGGGCAAAACCGTCTATATAGACATTATGGTTGTCCAAGGTGCTTTAGATTTCAATCTTCTCCTCGGCTGTGACTATGTTTATGCCATGGGGGCCCTTATCTCTTCAATTTTCCATGTGGTTTGTTTTCCACATGACAGAAGAATGGAGACCATAGATCAATTATCGTTCTTTAGTCTCTCGATGCCTCCGACACGGCTATCATCCCCTCTCAGTTCTTACTTGCAAGCAGTACCTTCCTTGCCATAAGTCAATTATGTGGCTAGCCGTTCTGTCTTTGCCTCTGTTGATGATCATGCAAATGGTCTCGTACATCATGTACTGGGGGCATTGGAACCTAATTTGTCATTGGTGTATAATGACATGTGTTCCTCCTAGAGCGTAGCTCTTCCATCCTGTGAAGATCTCTTGGGAGCCATGTTTTCATATGGCCCATGAACAAGAGTCCTGAGGATAGTTTTGATCTTGTGTCAACCTCATTAAAAAATGAAACAAGGATCATGGAGCACAATTCGTTGTCTTGTGTCAAGCTCATTAAAAAATGAAACAATGAGTCTTGAGGAATGTTCTTGATCTTATGTCAACCTCATTAAAAAATGAAACAAGGTTTATGAGGAAAGTTCTTTTACTGTGTCAACCTCATTAAAAAATGAAACAACTCCCTTTCCAAATCGAGTCTTTGATTACGATCTCATAAAATCCAAGTCGAGTCTTTCCAAGATCTCGAAAGTTAACCTTCATTCCATCCACCTCGTTGAATGTAATGAAGCTTGGGGGGCATGTACCTCAATTTGTGTCTGTATGCTAGGGGCATGCAAACTCATAACGAGCATAGTTATTTGTTTCAAGCTTGTGTAAACATGAAACCGAATCCAAGCAGAGTTCTCCATGGTTCAAGCTTGTGTAAAAATGAACGCATAGCTGATTTACACCTCGTGATTGCCGTTTTGATCTACTAAATTCTGTTAGATGAGCCTTGGTTGTTTCATTCCATCACCACCATCTCTTTGGCTGATCATATGCTTTCACTTGGTTGTTTGTCCATTCCTAAGGAACCGCAATGATGGGTGGTTTTATTAGCCAGCCTCTTGACCATTACATGTTTTTAGCAGTTCCATCATTGCTGGAACCAGTTGCTACCCTTTATACCACTCATTCCTCCAGGAAAAGTCTCCTTTAAGCTCGTTTCTAACTCGTAAAATATGAAAATATTGACGAGTATTTTTCCATTTTTGTCTCGTTAAAGAGAATAAAAATGGAGGTCTGCTTTCATCTCTTTCCCGACTGTTTAAAGATGAAAATATTGCCGAGTTTTCCCTTTTAACTCATTAAATGGAACAAAAGGCAATCCACTTTGAGCTCTTTTCTGACCATGTAAACACGAAAATATTGTCGGGCCTTTGTCGTTTTGGGTTCATTATTGGTTACGAAACGACGTGATTTTGATCGCCTTTCTACTTTTTCAGGTCGAGGTCACTAATCACGAAAAGTAATCCTTGGTCGTAATGGTCAAGCAGTTCTCTCAAGTATTTTTTTATACTTTTTCGAGCTCGAGAGACACAAATCTACGAAAAATGACCCCCCTGGAGTTTTCTTTTCCGTGTCTTTTTCAAACTCTCTAAACATGAAAAAGACTTCGAGTTTTACCTATGTCGAACGCGTTAAACCCTGACGACATTGGACTCGTCACCATGACAGGACTTGAGATTCTCCTCCCTAGGGCTCGTTAACTTATTACTAGGTTGGATTCGACCGAAGGTCGAACTTATATTACAAGCACATGTTATCCCCTTCAAGCTTGTTTTCAGAAATAATTGGGGTACTTGCCAGTAATGGTGGGGGAAAATTTGGAAATCATCATTGTTTATGGCAGCTAGTCACTCTTGAACATCGACACTTTTTCTTCTTGTCAGGTTGGGATATCCATACATCGTCATTTGGCCTTTCGGGGTTTCGGGTTGCCATTTAGCCTCATTCCATCTGATCCGTGTTGTCTCCATTGAGCCTCTGATCCCTTTGTACCTGAATGCTACCACCCTCTAGAGCCGTGTCGCCGACATGTTCAAGACTATAATCCTTCTGTAGTTCACATCCTTACCACCTCTTCTAATACTCTGTTTTTCCATCTATCGCTTGTTCCTTATCTCGTGTTATTGATGGGGGAAACATTATGGCTCTCCTATGATGGATCATCTCTTGTCGACATCAACTCATTATCTAGGAGATTGATCTAGAGATCCCATTCGGTACCTTGGAGCTTGCATGCCTCAATGGCAAGTTCTTCACGCGTGACGATCGACTTTCATCATTGGTCATTGATTGGGTGATTCTGCGAGTGTTCGACTTCAGCTCATTCTCCACACTTCATGGATTGTACTGGACAGTACCTTGAGAGTCATTGGCCTTATTGGTGATTTCTCTCGCACTTGTTAAAAGTTTCATCATTGACCGGTAATCAAGCGACTTTCTACCATACTCGACTTTAGCACATTTGTTCGCATGCTAGAATTTGTACTATGATTGGTTGAGTTTCAAGACCCCAGACTAAGATTACATATGTTCGGGCTGCATGGATTGGTTCACGATTACATGACTCGTTGATGGATGGCTGCGACCATACCTGAGTCTTCATGGATGGCTGCATCCATACCACAGACCTAGTTCATATGTCTTTTGGATGGTTGTGCCCATGCCTAGACTACATGTACTTCACTATCAGAGATCTTAGTGGTACTTGTGTCCGCAGGTTCTTCCAGATGGCGTTCAAACTTAGACAATTTCATAAAGCATTTCACCCCTCCCACTCTCTCGGGGTTCATACTTTAGGGGGAATTTGTTACACAGTAATTTTTCACTGCCTTCACCCCATTCCTTCTACTGTGTCATGTGTCAAATAAACATGTTCATATCTTCCCACAAGTGTAAGAAGATTAAGCAAATGCTCTCTAATCCTAAAGATTGACCCTTTTTTACTAAGTTTCTGCATCATCGCTAGTGAACCCTCAAAATCCGTGATGATTCTCTATCATGCACTGTGTCATTGTGATGTCGTTGCTAGTCACTAGTTCATGACCCACGATGATCTAGATTTGGCGAATTAGTTCAAACAGTCGACCTTCCAGATGTTTCTAGAGTTGGTTGTTGGGTCAGTTTGGGTCACCTTTTCGCCTCTAGGATGGTGGTTCCACCTCTTGTGCAACCTCCCTTGAGGATAAGCTCCCTCTCCCTTATTTCATGGAGGCTCCTCCTCCTATAAAATCACTCACCATTGCTATGATCTGCTAGTTCTTGAGTTGCTAGTTCTTTTGGTTGCATAGTGCTGCTGCTATTTTTGAGTTTGATAGATAGTTGGTGTGAGTGTGACAAGTGTGGGATTGCTTTATAGTTTGTAAGAAGGTGTGAAGTGCCCTTAATCTTGTGTAAAGCTTGTGAATGAGAGAGAGAGAGAGAGAGAGATATTGCTATTTGGGAGACCCATCTTTGAGAGTGAATGCTTGGAGAAACACACTGGTTGGACCCTCTGAGAAGGCTTGCGATGTCAAGACCTAGTTGTAAGCTTACTCTTGTTTCATTATTAATACAATCAATGATGTTTTCCTATGTCTTGTATGTAATTTACTTGATAGCTCATGACTTCTTGACTTTGTGAGTAAATAGATCATTGTTGTTTTTCGGTTATGTGCTTTGTTGTATTTCCTTTGCATTGTTTCAGGTTGATCACTCATTGAGGAGAAGGAAACAAAAGTTGGAGCAGTGCAACAGAACTCCATCGACCACCGGTTGAGGCAGGCCTCTGACTATGACTATTTAAGGAAATCCATTTTTGATCTGTCCTTGCTGTGACTAGACCCACTCTAGGGCTAGAGCGGTTGCCTCTGTCCACAGAGGGAACACTTTCTTGCATCACATGAGGTTCTTTTGGCTCCTGTTGTTAGCAATGAACTGTAGCAGGAATCCCTTTACCCACATCTGGGAGTGGAAGAGGCACTCCTCCTCTTCTCTATCTACGGGTTCTTCCTTTTTGATCTTCGTGGTGGCAATGATGGCATTGGCCTCTGCATCAATAATTTGATTCCCTTTGTTATTCCCCTTGTTGGGTTCTGACTCAAAGTTGAAACATGCATCTGATTCTGAAACCTTTAGCTCAGCCACCAGTGATTGATTGGCCCAACACTCACATTTGTTGTGAGTGGAGCTCTTATCAAACTCACACCACTTTCCCGTGTCCTTTTTTGGCTTCATAATGTTGTTCTTTGTTGCGGCTTTGGCGGGTTTTCTAGGGCCACCCCACCTTGGCTTTGTCTTTGTGCAATTTGGGGGCACCTTTCCCTTTTTTTGGATTCGTAGATCCAAAGTCTTGCTTCTTCTGTTTAAACCTTTTCTTGATCTTGACGGCATATTGGTAGGCCGTGCTGAGCGAGGAGATGTTCAAGAATTCTATTTTGTCCTGGATGTACCTATGTAGGTAGCCACGGTATTTTAGTACCAAATGCTTCTTTGTATCCTTAATACCCAAGTTTGTGCAAAGGTTGTGGAAAATATTGGTAAACTCTGGCACGTCTTTGTTCCTTCCTTGCCGCAGCGTTGTCCACTTTATGTATTGATCCTCATAGCTTTCAACAAGGTAGTACTGCTCCTTGATGGCGGCCGAGAATGGATTCCAAGGGGGTGTGGCTAAAAACAGTGAGGTCGTACGTTCATCCTTCAATTTGCAGTAGGTTTCCCACGAGTCCTCAATTTGGGAGGAACCTTTGAGAAGAGCGAAACTAATCTTTTCCCGACCAGAAAAATCATGAACAGAAAAATACCCTTCTAGCAGATTTCACCATTTATTTATAGCATTTGCATCTATCTAACCCTCAAATATGGGAATGTCAATGTTAACTTGTACCTTAATGGGTGTGGTGCTTCTAGAGTAGTTGCTAGAAGTATATGTGTCGCCCGTGGGTAGCCGCTGAAGGATATAGGAAAAGTTCTCCATCATCGCATTCCTTTGTCGCTCGAGGGCCTCTTTGAGCAAGATTTTGATAGGATCTCCTACCCTCTCATCTTTCTTTTCATCTGCCATGGGAGGCCATCAGGATTTGTAAGGCTCGTCTTGCAAAGGTTCAACCATTTCAAGCCATAACTCCTTATATCCCGACCTCGTTGGGGACATGCAAAGAAAGACAGAGAAAGAGTAGACTGCTTTGATACCACTGATCCAAATTTAAACAGGGATGCAACAAATTACAGATATAATGATACATACAGAGGTGCAACAGAAATAATAATTCATTTCATTACTGTAAAATACTGAAATATTCTTACAAACAAAAATGGAAATAAACTAGCTAGGTTGATGGTAGCTTATCTCTTAGAAGATATGTGGCGGCTACATGCCTCTGAACTATCTTACAATGAGGCTCGAACGCCTATTTATTGTTGAGAAACAATGGAAAACCCTAAACATCAAAAAACATAACGCTAGGAGATGAAGCGCCAAACCATGGGCTCAGTTTTGGGTAAATTGGTACATCAACTTCCCGGGGTTGTAACTTTGGTATATGATCTCTGTTTGACATGCACAATACCTCAATAGAAAGATCTATCCGAGGACTATAACTTTGGGAAGAGAAACATTAGTCTATGGACCCATTGTTTCCTATCTTTTGCAAGAAACATCATTTAGGGCCTGAAAATGGCTTTGGAAGTTCAGGACCCGAAAAACTGCTAAAAATAGTAAATTGTGCTACAATTAAGGAAATTGAAAAACTGAAAGAAACAATGGTGGGGGTCCAAGTAGAATTGGTAGGTGGCCACCAACATCCACCTGGATCAGACTAACTCATGAAATACAAGATAGGGAAATTGAAACAATTCAACTAGGATCTATCTTGGCGACATTCTTCCTAGAACGTGTACCATTATTGAGGTATCAGTGGATAGAAGTGGAGGCTCCAGGGCCCAAGGATCCACGACTACTGAGGTGGGGTGATCTGATGCCTTGTCGTGGAGGTGATCAGCATATATCTTTTCCCCGAGTGTTCTTTGAATGGTTGCAAGAGCAGCTTATCATGGTAGATGATTGGGCTTATTCCTGTAAAGACTTTTGTGGATATCCAAACCTCCCAATTCCACCTAGCACACAATGGACGGATGTAGGTAAAAACTATTTTATAGGTTTTTATTTTTATTTTTTTTGATGTTTTGGTTTTATGTGCACTGAGATTTGAGACTTATGGTTTTTGCAGATGTTAGACCAGAGAGACCAATAGGGGTTTTGCCAAGAGCTAGGAGGGTGGCTCAGAAAATTGAGGAGGCACCCTATCAGGAGGGGGTTGATTCGATAGTAGAGGTTGAATGCAACCTGGAAGCCTTGACAAGAGGCATTCTAGATGTTGGGCGCAGGATCCCTAAAGGGACGTTTTGGGGGTTAGAGCCCAGATTTTGGTCAAAATTTGTAACTACAATGTAAAGACTCTGCATTTTGTGTGCACAAAGTGCGTACCTTCTAAAAGAGTCATAGGGTTGTCTGCCCTCAATTTTGTAATATAATGTCAACTATAGAGACCTACCCATGGTCCGCGGACCATGGGATTGTATAAATAGAGTGAGGCTCTAAGTAGTTAAGAGATTGAAGAATAATCTAATCTAAACATGGAATAGAAGCATAGTGGAAGAACAAAAGTGTAAATTCTAGTTTGGGTCATAGAGCAGAAGAAGGCTCTGTAGCTGAGCATGCAGTGGTCTAGTAGTTTACAGCTGAGTGTGCAGACCCCTGCAGCTGAGTGCGTAGGGCGAATCGAGTCTATAACAGTTGTGATCTGAAAATCGAATGTACTTGTTTAACGGTGCAAGGTATCCATTTCCAATAATTTTAACTGTGAGCTAGACACTCCAAATGACCTCTAAAAATGTATAAACTTCTTATTTCTTATACAGAGATAGACTGTAGGGGCATTCACCGGACATGTCACCTCTAAAAAGAGGATGAGTTCCAGAGGCTACCTGGCCCTCTACAGGCTCTGCCTAAAGAAATAACAAAGTAAACACTTAGAAGTCTTTGACATACCAATACTTTAAGTTTAAGGTCTTGCGGAATAAGACAAGTAACTTTCTGCAGCTGAACAGGTGATTAGGTGTGTATGCAAGTTATATTTATTTGTTGTTTAATACTTTATATCAGTTTTTTTTAGCATATCATCTTCAGCAAATAAAGACATAAAAATGATAAAGCAGTTCACCCCCCCTCTGGGCTACATCTGCTGGACCAAGCCTCTCCAACTAGACTTGTCCTCTTGTATTAAAATTGCTACAAAGGCTAATACAAGAATATGGATGTCTCAAAGGATAGATCTGACTGTAAATACAGAATCAGAAGATAGGAATTAGCCAAACATGCTCTTTCCCAAACACTAAACAGTGAATTTTGTACCTTATACAGTACTTTCCCAATTGGCCCTCGTGGCCCTTTAAACATGCATGGAGAATTTTGAGGTGAAGATGACCTCAATTGGTTCTGAAACCTCTTCCATTAGGCTCAGGAGGTCGAAAATAGCAGACATAGGCTTTTGAATCACCCAACACGGATGAACGGAGCCCCCAAACAGCTCAATCCCTAAAATGGCCCTGGTGGCCCTGAAAGCTTCCCTGAAGCTAAATAGTGAGAAGAATGCCTCAGAAGGAAAAAATAGCTATAGAAATGGATTCAGAATGCTGAAAACCTTTAGGAATGACCTTCATTCCACATTCACTGGCTGCACAATTCCCAATGCAGCTCCCAAACGGATTTTGCCCTAGTGGCTCCTGGAACTTCCACGAAGCTAAAACACCTACAAATGACCTTAGATGGTTGTGAAACCTATTCCAATGGCTTCATAAGGTCCAACATACCCAAAATCAAAAAAAAATTCGTCCAAAACGGACTTTCCTAACCAAAGTTATGGCCATTTACTCCCAACTGCCAGCTTGGCCTAAAAAAACTCTAGTTAACTTTAGTTATGGCCAGATAAACCCGCCAAATATGGAGCGGCCGCCAAATTTGGTGCCACCACAAATAGCTCCGCCATGCTAACTGTAGTTACAATAAATTTTTATGGACGTTGGCGGTTTACCTCAGATTTTTTGCCCGGCGGTTAGGGGGTCTCGGCCCTTGGTTTTGTGCCACGGTCACGTGTATGGGGGCTGGCCCCCTTCATTTCCCGCTGAAACCATTTTCAAATTTAAATAAGGTTTGTTTCGCATTCCTTTCATGTTCTGCTATTGTGGCCCAACGGTAAGGCATGGGGTTGTTATGAACCAGGTCGGAGGTTCAAACCTCTTCGCCACCACCCCAATTTTAATATGCACCATATAACTTTGCTGACATCACCTAGGGCCACGTGGCACCCTCTGGGATTGCCACGTGGAAGCCTTTGATTCGCTGGCTAAAAGGAATATTCCAAGGAATATTCGGTGGAATAATTTTTTTAATTTTTTTTTTTTTAAATTCCAAAAAGTAAGGGTTATTGGGCAAATTTTGTTTTTGGCATAACTTTCTCATACGGTGACCGTTTTTTGAACCGTTTGCGGTGCCGGAATCAGGAAGAAGAGCTCTATCCATTCATTTAGGTTCCAATCAGTTCTGAGAACTTTCATTTTTGACCATTTTACGACACTTGGTACTGAGCTCCTGATCACACCTCCCAAATGAGAAGGCTTTTGGTCCCCAAAAGCTCATTGAATCTCTGAACTGAACTGTACAACACTTGAGGAACAGAAATATCCTCTTCCATTCAGCCAAAAGAGCATACTAATGCCAAAATGTCCTGCCTTATCAACTGTCGTCATGGCGAATGTTGCTGCATAAACCAAGTACTCGTCGAATCCCGACCAAGCTTGTTCGCCAGACAAACTGAAAGTTTGTAGAAACCAGCAATGAAACTTTCTGATATATGAGCTGAAATATTCCCCTGAACATGTGGGCTTTCCAGCTATCACGATGCCCATCCATGGCACCTCCGCTCCAGAAGAAGAGCTGCCTCCCAAATGAGAAGGCTTTTACAAAGATGAAACACCTCATCATTTCTCCTCTTTACAATCTTGGAGATCAAATTAACTTTTTC
Organism: Pinus tabuliformis; assembly: GCA_031772625.1. Lineage (NCBI taxonomy): Eukaryota > Viridiplantae > Streptophyta > Pinopsida > Pinales > Pinaceae > Pinus > Pinus tabuliformis. Next base: position 385,347,003 of record CM062810.1, on the reverse strand, counting down.
CAAGTCAATATTACATTACATGCATGGTTAAAAACAAAGTAATCAACCCTTCAAGTTAATCACACATACATGTTTAAAATACAAGCAAATCATCATGATCCCTGTGCTCATGCATATCATTCTCATGCATGCAGTTTATCCTTCAACTTTCTCTTAAGTACAATCATAAGTATAATATCCTCAATCACATGTACATGTACTTTCAAAACTGAAATGAATATAACTTCCGCTGCAATAGAGTGAGTCTCATACTCAGCTTTTCCTTCCTGCAACTTGCATTCCTTTAACAAAGAAATGCATTCAATCAAAAGACATGCAAATTTAATTGGATAAGAATTCTAACCATTTCTTACCAATCCATTTCAAAGGCGCTTCCTTTAACTGTACATTGATATCAACATGCATATCATCCTGACACATATCAATGATGGAAACTTCCTTCCCATTCTTGCCATACTCTTTCTCCCATTTCTTCAATTTTCGTGGAAGCATTGTTGGATTTAGAGCCCAACACCTTTAAACATTATGTCCTTGCTTATGGCAATAAGTGCAACACATATTCATCTTCTTGACAACATGATTTTCATTGTTCAATGGAACTTTGGTTTCTTGCCTCCTTTCCTTCAAAAGTTTCCTGTAGGTTGCCATTCTTTTCCAGCATCTAGAAACATTATGGTTAACCAAACCACAAAAAGAACATGCAATTATTTTCCAATGCTTGTGTGGAAATTTTCCATGCTTTACATGATCAAAGGAAATATGATTGAAATCCGATTTATACCTTTCCCTTTCACCTTCATTACCTTCATGAGGAGATGAATCAAACAAAGAAGAAGCTCCTTTTGGAACACCATGAATCCCTTCAATGGTTTTAGAGCTTTCACAATTCTCTTGTTCAAGTGCATGCTTATGCACACCTTCTTCCTGCAAGGTATGTTTCAAACTATTGCATTCCTCAAGAATATAACCTTTACAACCTTGAGATAAAGAACCTGAAATGAAACTCCTTCTAGGAACTGTTTCAATTGCCTTCATGGCTGCTTTAGAACTTTCTTCACAAGATTGTCCATAGCCAAGACCCAAATTCTTAGGCCTTACCTCAACCATTATTGGCTCAACTATGCCCTGTGCATGTTTGCCCAATCCTTTTCCTTCATATCCCATTTTGGACATCAACTTGGACCCTATGCCTCTGGTATGTTTCTCAAAAGAACCAACATAAACATTCTTATTAGAATTTGAAGACAAACTAGAATTGTTTACCTCTTCTTCCAGCTGATACTTGGCTAAGGCTTCTTTGGCAACAAGGAGTTGTGTCTCCAACTCATGCATCCTTTCCAGCTTCATTTTTGCAATATGAAGTTGGCCTTCCATTTCCTGCAATTGGTTAGAAAGCAACTGATTCTCTTCCCTCATGGAATTCAACTGCTCTTGAAGTCTAGAGCTCTTTCTTTCATCCTCATACATTTCTCTCACCATATTCATCATGATGAAAAATTCTTGCTTCAAGCCTTCATCAAAGAATCTTGTGAAGGAGGACGATTTTGAGAACTCACTTATGGAAGTTGTCATTGTAAAAATGAACAAAAGAGCTTCAGCAACTCAAACAACAAGTAGTTTGCAGAATAATGAAGCAGTCAATCTTGAACACTGCTTAAGACACCTTTCAAGCTACACAATTAAGCTAGTGATGTCAATCAAGAAAACCTAGTGCTCTGATATCATCTGATCTGAAAATGGAATGTACTTGTTTAAGGGTGCAAGGTATCCATTTCCAATAATTTTAACTGTGAGCTAGACACTCCAAATGACCTCTAAAAATATATAAACTTCTTGTCTCTTATACAGAGATAGACTGTAGGGGCATTCACCGGACATGTCACCACTAAAAATATGATGAGTTCCAGAGGCTACCTGGCCCTCTACAGGCTCTGCCTAAAGAAATAACAAAGTAAACACTTAGAAGTCTTTGACATACCAATACTTTAAGTTTAAGGTCTTGCGGAATAAGACAAGTAACTTTCTGCAGCTGAACAGGTGATTAGGTGTGTATGCAAGTTATATTTATTTGCTGTTTAATACTTTATATCAGTTTTGTTTAGCATATCATCTTCAGAAAATAAAGACATAAAAATGATAAAGCAGTCCACCCCCCCTCTGGGCTACATCTGCTGGACCAAGCCTCTCCAACTAGACTTGTCCTCTTGTATTAAAATTGCTACAAAGGCTAATACAAGAATATGGGTGTCTCAAAGGGCAGATCTGACTGTAAATACAAAATCAGAAGATAGGAATTAGCCAAACATGCTCTTTCCCAAACACTAAACAGTGAATTTTGTACCTTATACAATACTTTCCCCAACTGGCCCCGGTGGCCCTTTAAACTTGCATGGAGAATTTTGAGGTGAAGATGACCTCAATTGGTTCTGAAACCTCTGCCATTAGACTCAGGAGGTCGAAAATAGCAGACATAGGCTTTTGAATCACCAAAAACGAATGAAAAGAGCCCCAAAACAGCTCAATCCCTGAAATGTCCCTAGTGGCCCTGAAAGCTTCCCTGAAGCTAAATAGTGAGAAGAATGCTTCAGAAGGAAAAACGAGCTGTAGAAATGGATTCAAAATGCTGAAAACCTTCAGGAATGACCTTCGTTCCACATTCACTGGCTGCACAATTCCCAATGCAGCTCCCAAACTGATTTGGCCCTGGTGGCTCCTGGAACTTCCACGAAGCTAAAACACCTGCAAATGACCTCATATGGATGTGAAACCTATGCCAATGGCTTCAGAAGGTCCAAATTACCCAAAATAAATAAATAAAATTCGTCCAAAACAGACTTTCCTAGCCAAAGTTATGGCCATTTACTCCCAACTGCCAGCTTGGCCTAAAAAAACTCTAGTTAACTTTAGTTATGGCCAGATAAGCCCGCCAAATATGGAGCGGCCGCAAAATTTGGCACCACCACCAACAGCTCCGCCATGCTAACTGTAGTTACAATAAATGTTTATGGACGTTGGCGGTTTACCTCAGATTTTGTGCCCGGCGGTTAGGGGGTCTTGGCCCTTGGTTTTGTGCCACGGTCACGTGTATGGGGGCTGGCCCCCTTCATTTCCCTCCGAAACCATTTTCAAATTTAAATAAGGTTTGTTTCACATTCCTTTCATGTTCCACTGTTGTGGCCCAACGGTAAGGCATGGGGTTGTTATGAACCAGGTTGGAGGTTCAAACCTCTTTGCCGCCACCCCAATTTTAATATGCACCATATAACTTTGCTGACGTCACCCAGGGCCACGTGGCGCCCTCCGGGCCTGCCACGTGGTAGCCTCTGATTCGCTGGCCAAAAGGAATATTCCCTAGAATATTCCAAGGAATATTCCATGGAATATTCTTTTTTTATTTTGATTTTTTTAATTCCAAAAACTAAGGGTTATTGGGCAAATTTTGTTTTTGGCATAACTTTCTCATACGGTGACCGTTTTTCGAACCGTTTGCAGCACCGGAATTAGGAAGATGCACTCTATCCGGTCATTCAGGTTCCGATCAGTTCTAAGCACTTTCATTTTTGAGCATTTTACGACACTTGGTACTGATCTCCTGATCAAGTTGAAAGCATTAATAAAGACAAGTTTCATATCAATTATGTGTATTTATTTCCTGTTTTATGCATTGAATATATCGGGTATAAGATGCACTTATATTTTTTATATGATGCATGAATACATATGATTGTATTGATTAAGTGAATGAAATATAGAATATACATTTACGCAAATTTGACTAACATTTGTAAGAAGATAAGTAAGATTCACAGTGTAGTTTGGGAAAATAGTGTAGTTCACTGCCATAGCAGCATGAAAACATCTTAGCCCTTGGTTAGGGCTGCATGAAAAACGATTATAATAGATCGCAAGGGTATCAAAGGTTAGAACAATGCACGAAGTAACCTGTGCGAAGATAGGAAAAGTTTGACTAACTCGACACCACAAACATCTCAATGGTGTAGAAACTTGGTTCTAGCATCCCCCCATACTGCTTCAGGTGAGCCTTCAGTTTGTGCTTCACGATTTGATGTCGAAAGGGCCAGTAGTGTAGGGATTTGTTTGGCTAAATAAATTCGAACTTGGGTCAAGCCCCCTTAAGCCAACAAATTGTTCTGTTGTCGAGACTGGAATCTGCATAGATATTTCTGATGTTGTATCATTGGAATCCAACTAAGAAGGAAATTGAACGCTGGTTGGACAGAAAAAGTCATGAGTTTGCAGCATAGGAGAACATGAACCTGTGACTATCAAAAGAAGAGTTGTTGGACTGCTACCTGTACATGGAGTTCCACTAAATCTTCTTCGTGTCCTTCCCTACTGAGATATATGTGTGGATCACGAAGCTAGCAGATAGCCAACGAATGTGGAAACTTGATAATCCTATTGTGTGGACCCCAGAGTTAATGTGAAGGTTGGAAGCATAGCAGGATAAGATAACACGTGCCATTGACCATTGGCTCAATCATATTATAAGAGGATTCATTACTGAGTTTGCGGTTGACACCTTAGTTAGCTACAACGAGGCAGAGTGAAGCTTTCTCAAGGGACTGCGATGTAAGTACGTAAAGTATTTGAATACTTAGATTAAAATTCTATTGTACGAAAAGAGGGTTATGGAGTTACCTTGATGTTCGGGGCTACGTGAAGCAGAAAAGCTTATAGGAATGAAGGAAATAAGGGACCAGAAACTAGCCCCTTGATTTCATCTCCGCGAGGGGATGAGGAAGAGCTCGTGAAGGTCTCACCACGAAGTGCAATCCATCTGATAAGGCAAAGAATTCCATGAATACCACCTCCATCCACATTGCTACCCACTTCACCACCATCACTTCCACCACCACCGCGATTCAGTATGGCACACACAGTGAAGTTTCTTGTGTTCAAAGGTTTTGGAAATGAGAATTTGGACCAATTTTGGTTCGTGGTAACGGTTGTATGAGAAGTGCAAGGAGTTACAGATGATAATATAAAGAAAGTGAAAATGGTTAGCACCCTGCAGGACCGCATGCTGACCTAGTATATTGAGCACTCCAATGATAATGAAAATGTGGGAATCGTGGATATCCAAGCAACACTAAATAGAGAATTTAGCAGGTTGAAATCTGAAGCACATTCGATCATTGGATTCAAAGAGATCACAATGCCTTAGAGATTTCTATGAGGCTACATGAGATCTCTCAAGCAGAGGCCTTAGAGATTTCTATGAGGCTACATGAGACCCCGATAAAGGATCCTAACTTAGGAGTTTAGCAGATTCATGCACAGCTGAAGAATTTATGCCTTGAGATGTAGAGTTTGAAACAAGACAAGACAACTCGACCAGAAGTGTGTGAAGAGGTATGGTAAGTACAATTCAAGGTTCAGGGTCATGACAAGGACCACTGCCTGGTTTTCACAAATTACCTCGTAGGAGGAGGATCCATGTATTTAAGACTGGAAGCGCAATCAAGAACTAGCGAGGAACCTACTAAGTGGTGTGTGATTTTCCAAATAGTAAGAAAACATGCCACAGACAATTGTCACTTGTTACAGAATTATACGCGAGATTTGCAACAATTGTTCTACAACTTTTGTAGGTCAGTGGGACATGATGAGCACACTTGTAGAAGCTATGAGTTAATAATGGATAGAACTCCCACCTACAGAGTTCAGGTTGAAACACAACCCCTTGACCAAAATGTAGGAATGGTGTAGACAAGATTTCAGGGGTGCGGATGAGGCCAAGGCGGAGGAGGACTTGGAATAGGTCGCGGACAATTGATATGCTACAACTGCGGAGGGCCAGGACATTATGCCTATGATTGCATGAATCCAACGTGCCCGTCATGTTTGTATTGCAACTTGTTTGATCATGAGATAGAATATTTTCCTACACTAATAGATAGGATACGTGACAAAGGAGCACTACCACCTCCCCCGAGTCAGAACCTGCAGATGATGAGGTCTGATCTGCGCGAGGAAGATCCGAATGTGAAAATTGTGCTCCGAAGTGGAATCCTGATAGGAGATGACAAAGGAAAACAACTAGAAGATAGTACTTGGGTTCACAAAGCTCAAGAGAAGGAAGCAGAGTTTGATTTGGAGCACACTCGGGAAACCTTCATGGAAGCCAAGAAGAGCTTTGTTGATGCCTCCACTTCTGGAAGCAAAGATAAACCAAACCTGGAGATGGACCCATCTATGCTCACAACATTCTTGGAAACATGTATGAAGCTACTGCACGATAGTAAGGTAGTGAAAACGTTGTAGGAACTCATTAATAGATGCGTTGGGACCACGCCAGGAGAACCGCACGTGGTTAGGAAGATTGGAAAACATAAGACAAGAAAGGGAAGAGAAATGAGATTGACTGCATAGATCAAAGAATATGAGATGGATCAAGTCATCTTGGATTTAGGATTGGATGCGAATGTTTTGCCGAAACATACATGGGAGCGAATGGAGAGACCTGTGCTGCAGTGGTCTCCAATTCAGCTAAGAATGGCGAACCAACAAAAATTAAAACCCATGGGGTGATTGCAGGGAATAATCGTGGATATGGAGGGAGCGAGCATGCTGGACGAATTTGAAGGGATATAGATTGTTGATGACAACAATCCCTTCCCGCGCTCTTAGGAATTGATTGGGCCACTAACATGAATAGGGTGATTAATCTGAAAAAGTGAAAATTGAGTTTTGAAAAGAATTCACTACATGTAATTATACCCCTGAACCCTGCTGAAGGATCGCGCTATACGGAGCCGGTGCGCGACTATGAAAGTGATGATGATTTGGATTGCATCTATAAGATAACAGTGTGAAAGCAAGATTGAATCCCACCATGGATGGGCAGATTGCGTGGGAGCACGAAAGCTCCTGTACTTCATATTCAAATGAGGAAACAAAGTGATGGCAGAATCGGTTACATGAGGTAACTACACTAAATTGTAATATGATGACAAGGTCGTTGCACTACATATCAATAGAAGTAAGGGACCTGCCTACTTATGATGGTCTAAGTGAGGTAGATACCTTCTTGAATAAATTTAAAAGGGAAGTGCCAGAAAAGCAACACTTCTAGGCCTTGGATTGGGTATTGCGCGATACGCTCACGAGATGGTGGGTACGCACAAAGGGATCTTTGACGACTGGCACGAATGTAGAAGAATGATGTGCACGTGATTTGGGAAGCCTAAGGTGCGATTGAGAGACAAATACAATGGACGGGATGATCCATGTGCCTGTCTAGCCAGGTGGGCGTAGGAATATGGAAAACAGCCTACATGGATGCACACGAACTCCGCGCTGAAATGTATGATCAGTAAGCATGTGTTGGGGGGACCAATGTAAAAATGTCTCTTAATGTTGTGATGACATTATGTAGAAAGAAAACTACACAGAAGGTTCTCTGGAATAGTTCAACAAGGTATGCCATAGGCTGAACAAAGTATTCAATGCACAATGAAGTGATTGGGACCTGTGCGTACCCGCAGTATTATGGGCTTATAGGCCAACATGTAAGAAACTGATGGGACAGACACCTTTTAGGCTTGTCTATGGAGTGGAAGCTGTAGTGCCTATGGAATACATCCTGCCTAGTCTATGCATAGCAATGCTCACAAGTATGAAAGACAGCGGAGCCCTCGATGAGAGTTTCGCATAGCTGGAGGAGCTCGAGGAAGAACTATTTTTGGCTAGATTTCACTAGCAAGTCCAAAAGAAGTGCGAAAAGGCTTGGAACAATCGACATATTAAGTTGCGCACCTTTAGGTGAATGATTTGGTCCGATCCATAATGATACACCCGAAAATACAACATTTTTTCTACTTGACCAACCATCGGGACAGTTCGATAAATTCCCAAGGAAGCTCAGAATGCATTGGCTGGGACTGTATGTTAATAAGGAGATCAAAGATGGTGTTGCAGTGTAGTTGGTAAAGTTAAATGGAGAACTCTTCCTAGGAAAAGTCAATGGCAATCATTTGAAGGCATACACAGGGGGCTCGGCCATTTGACTAGTCGACAGAAGCACAGTCTTAGTGCTCTAGGTAGATGAAAGGAGTGCGAGACTATACACTACTCTACCTGGGAGTTGCGCAATGTCGAGACAACGCGTAGTAGCGAAGTGTCACAGGGTCCGCGATAGCACGAGGGTGGTTGCGTGGCCGCATGGTTTGGTTGGAAAGTGACCATTACAGTTGCTATTCACCATGTGATGCTGGGTTTGAGACCAAATGGAGTGGGTAGAAGGCATTTAAGGCAAACTTTATGGGATAGATTCTTGAAAATTTTCCACCAATCGAGCATTAATGGATCGAATGTGGGGGAAATGGTCGAATTCAAATTCAAAAGGTGCTATAAATTACAAAGCGGTGTCCAACAAACAACACTTGGCAATTTGAGGAACGAGTTGTTGCGTGCAAAAAAATTCATAACCCAGAACTATTTGATCTTCTAAAGGCGAATTCGTTGTTTGAGCAATTACCCGAGTTGTTAAGATAATTGTCGAATAGCACTATGGAAGCTCTTGATGAAGCCATGGATACTAGAGTAATGACTACTGAGGAAGCCACACAGGCCATTACAGAAGTAGAAGTCCCAGAAAGTGCTCAGATAGTCATAAAAATTCATAAATCGTCGTGCACGCTGAGACCCAAGAAAGACAAGAAGGCTATGGTACCAGTGTGCATATCCCCTAAGAACTTGTTAAGGACTAAGCTTACCATGGAAGAAAAGGGGAAAGCTATTAATTTGGAGGTTGATGAGGAGGAAGAATTTGAAGAAATCCTAGTAGAGGAGGAGGATGTATAAATGGAGGTTGACACTGAGGGTGCGGACCCTCTTACTAGGCTGCCCACATATGTTCCTCCGCAGAAGGGTAAAGCTAAGGTGCCTAAAGATATAGATGAGAGAAAGAGCTCTCTGCAGACTCTGCTGCTCCCCAATGACATTATTTTTGAAGGAGCACACTTGGGGCAAGTGCCTATACTAAAATATGAAGATTGGGATCTTGTGGACCACGAGAAGTTCCCACATTTGGAAACCATGCAGCTAAGGCATGAGAAGAAAGATACGCCAACTGGAATAATAGAGTTGGAGCCACGTAAATGGCTGAGAGGTCTGTAGAAGGCATGACTATTAAACCTTCTCTGGGTGCCGCATTACCATCGCACCTCAGTGACCATTTTTGTCATCAGGAAGCTGCTTTTCTTGGTGCATGATGGGTGCTTGTAGCTAGAGGAGCCCATCCCCATCACAAACCACTTGATTCACATAATTACTTGGCTCCCTTGCAAAGGGAGGATCCAATGAACATCTCGGAGGGCAAGAGTGATGATTTGGCCATCACAAAGGCCATGAAGAAGAAGTTTAAGCTGGAGAACAAGAAGGGGGGTTACACCATTCCTAGCATCAACAACCTTGTGGTGAAAGTTGTGACATAGATATTGGCAGGAAAGGTTATGCAGAAGTGTCATGTGGATGAGGTGCCCACACCGGTGGTTTCACTAGTAGCACAATGTGTATAAGGGGTCTAGTTCAACTAGGAAAACTACTTATGCAGAGAGTTCCTTGAGAACTGCCACGAGGCATAGGAGTAGGGAAAAATGTTTCACTATGGATGGCTTTTGTTTTCCATAGTACTAGTGGCATGGGAATTGCCTGAAGACAACCAATTCCCAACGATCGCGTAGGACCTTCTAGAGGTAGCGAAGTATGCTTCACTGTGGGAAACTAGGGATGCACAAAGGATAAAGGACGGAAAACTTTTCTGGGTGTTCATGGAGATGAAAATCAGAATGGGGATTAATTGCAAGCCACGGTTATCACCCATGGTCTACAATAGTCTGCAGAGCTTCATGGAGTTCAAGGTATATTTCCACCACGTTTACATCAGGGCGCATAAGGACCCCGCAAAGATGTGATGCAAGATATTGTATCTGAAGACACATGACATCATCTTTGTGGTCCTTGAGTCATGGCCACTGGAGTGGTGCACTCCAGCTAGCTCTGCGGTGGAAGCAGAAAAGTCTGCCACACAGCGGAGAGAGGAAGAGGCGAAACTGCAGATGGAAAAGTTGGCAGAAAAATGTAGGAACAAAGCACTAACAGCTAAGGCCCAGGTGGCACATGACGCTTCGAAGCTGGCAGAAGAATAGAAAAAGGCCACTGAGGAAGAGCGCAAGGGAGAAAAGTCAACTTCGCCTGAACAGGATATAGATATAGAGCAAGGTGGCACAGATCCATAGACAACATCCACCCAGCTGAAACGTCCATGCCTAAGAGAGATGGTAGGGCCACAGAGGAAGTCGAAGGCTTCAAAGACTTCTTTCAACCCGATTACCTTCACTGCGGGGGATCTGCACGACATTGGGGAGACAGTGAGGGACATCACCGCAGAGACCCTCTAGTAGTTCGCGAAGGAAAACCAGATGGTGTTTGGGGCTCTCCAAGCCTAGATACAGGAGTTGCAGGTGCGAACCCCATAGGCTGGCACTATGTCAACCTGCCTCACACTAGGCACAGTCACAGCCAAGGAGATGTTGTGTGCCCAGATGACTAACACAATAGTGTTGCCAGAGGGAGAAGTATTTACAGAAATTGAGGCCAATAGGCCTATGTTCAGTGGGATGAAGGGAATGAGGATAAATATGCTTGCACTACCTTAGGAGATGCTCTATGTTTTGCAAGATGGAGTTACTATAGAACTGTGAGCTAGGGAGGGTCACGCTCTCAAGGTAATGAGAGAGCACTTGCATAAACATTGAACAATTGAGCCTACAGCACAATGAGGTAGTAGCGCAGAATGGACAGCTCTTATAGGTGGTGGAGGAAGCGTTCAAGAACGTCCTGGAGTTGGCCATCCAAGTAGAGGAACTAGTGGAGGCGTGCATCCAGAAATTAGCAACAGCAGTGTGTGAGGCAAAGGAAGAAATGGCCAAGGTTCAGCTTGAATTGAACCTTCAGATAGCTGAACTGCAATTGAAGGCGCAGTCTTCAACCCCACAGGAAGTTAGGGAACAACGTCCCAGCATGATTATAGTAGCAATAACAGAGGTTAACAGTGCAGTGACATACTACACAAAGTTGTTTGAGCAGTTGTTTGAGGTTATCACCACCCTGCAGGAGGATCTAAACATACAGTGCCTAGAGATAGAGGCGCGTGAGCTACATCATAAATATGAAAAAGCAAAAGGGACTACATAGATGGTTTCCCTTACATAGAGGCTCACGAGGATGCAGCAGGCGAAAGCACTCAAGGAACACATAGATGTTGCTCGACATAAGGAAGTTATTTTGAAGGTGCACTTATAGCCATGGATTGATGAGGCATACATCATTACTACCTCCTTTGAAGCAAATATCATGTAGCTATAGGGAACACAGGAAAAGGTCCAGGGCAGCAGTTTAGCTACATCAGTCTTTGCACAACAAGTCGAGGAAGTACATCGGGCAGTCATTCAGTGGTTACCGATGTTGTAGAAATTCAGGAAAAATTGGAAGGTCTTCGCACAAAGATCTCCACACTGATGGGGTGACTCGAGGGTGAGTCACAATTTTTTTGTCGGGGGCTTGTTGGGCACGAGATCCCCTAAGGGAAGTTTTGGGCTTATAGCCCAGATCTTGGTCAAAAATTGTAACTCCAATGTAAAGGCTCCGCATTTTGTGGGCGTGAAGCGTGTAGCTTGTAAAAGAGTCATAGGGTTGTCTACCCTCAATTTTATAATGTAATGTCAGCTGTAGAGACCTACCCATGGTCCACGGACCATGGGATTGTATAAATAGAGTGAGGCTCTAAGTAGTTAAGAGGTTGAATAATAATCTAATTTAAACATGGAATAGAAGCATAGTGGAAGAAAGGAAGTGTAAAGTCTAGTTTGGGTCGTACGTAGGAGAAGGCTCTGCAACTGAGTGCGCATAGGCCTAGTAGTCCGCAACTGAGTGCATGGACCCCTGCAGCTGAGCGTGCAACGCAAGTCGAGTCTATAATAGTTGAAAGCATTAATAAAGAGAAGTTACATATCAATTACGTGTATTTATTTCTTGTTTTATGTATTGAATATAATGGGTATAAATTTCACTTCTATTGCTTATATGATGCACGAATATATATGATTGTATTGATTAAGTGAATACAAGATAGAATATCTGTTTACACAAAGTTGACTAACATCTGTAAGAAGATAAGTAAGATTCACAGTGTAGTTTGGGGAAATAGTGTAGTTTGCTGCCATAGTAGCATGAAAGCGTCTCAGTCCCTGATTAGGGTTGTGTGAAAGGTGATTATAACAGATTTTGAGGGTATTGAAGGTTAGAACAGTGCGTAAAGTAACCTGCATGAAGATAGGCATAGTTGGACTAAATCAACACCAGATACATCTCAAGGGTGCAGAAACATGGTTCCAGCATCCCACCGTACTGCTTCGGGTGAGACTTTAGTCCGCACTTCGCGGGCTGATGCCGAAAGGGCTAGTAGTGTAGGGATTTGTTTGGCTAAATAACTTCGAACCTGGTTCAGGCCCCTTGAAGCCAACACTAGAGTATGCTTCTATTGATGAGGTGCCACTACAGTATCAGAGGCATATTGTAGGAGTGTTGTCCATATTGTGTCGGTTGTTGAAATGAGTTATTACATATTTTTTTTACTACCATGAGCACCCTTTTGGCAGATAGTTGTATCTCTAGTTTTCATTTTTTGTACTTATGTAGGCTTGAGAAGCCATGTGTCTCAGAACAAAGATTTTGATATTTTGATGTAACAAGCATTCTGCAAACTCTCTCTCTCTCTCTCTCTCTCTCTCTCTCTCTCTCTCTCTCTCTCTATATATATATATATATATATATATATATATATATATATATATATATATATATATATATATATATATATATATATATATATGCATGCTTTACCTCTTATATCTATTGTTCCTACTATGTGATGGTTTTATTTTTACATGCGTTGCAGATGTCTCTCTAATACATGATTCTCCAATGTATCTGTTAATTTATTTAGATGTCTCAGAATATGTTGATAAGTAATGTAATCAAAATTTCTTTCCAAGAGACGAGTACGTAAGTACATCCTTAAAATATTAGGGTTTCTGACTGAGTAATGTCCGTTTAATTGTAATACAATGAGTTTTGAGTCACGTTTAACAATTAACACCCTAATACCAAGGGAAATAGCTTCTGACAATAGTTCGACCACTGCAATATATTCGGCAATATTCTTAGTTGTACAACCTAGACATATGCCCTGTAAACTCACTAACTCACCATTAGGAGCATAGAGTGCCCCTGCAATGGAAGAGAGATTGTGTGTACTATGGAAAGTGCCATCAGAGAAACCAATATGAGGAAGAAGTTTCATCAACATCTACAAACCAAGTGGAACACATAGTAAGAAGGGAAAACAGGTTCATAAAAATGCAAATATTCGCACCAAAAAATGCACACTAATAAAACGCACACTAATGTACAAGGTATATATGCAAAATCTAGGAATAATTCTTTTTAGATTGAGCCCATTTCAGGAATTTAGTAATTTATGAAAACAAAATAAAACCGTTTCACCATTGGCATGATACGTAAGCATCAATGTGTCCAATTAGTGGAATGTTACACAATAATGACAATGCCCCCATGCCCCCTGGTCGAGTGATGGTTATGAGTCATAAATCAATGCCCCATTTCAGAAATGGTCAAACGGTAAAAATCTGGTGAAAAAGTCTAATGAAGAGGGACGCAAAAAATTTAATATCATCATGAGAAAAAGATGCTCCCAAGTGAAAGTTTTCGACAATGGCAGGTTTGAATGAGGTGTCTTTGGGCATGGATGCCAAAATTTTCCCTAAATTGCCTTTAGAAAACACTACAATATGTGTCTGAAATAGAGTAGTCATTTAAGGGCAAAGTAAAGTGCATAAACAAGTAGAAATTGATCCAAGGCTAGGAATAAAATAGGAACGATGATAAATATCATTCCAGGGGGATTCTTATAGAGTCATGACTTCAACAATTCTTTCATTAGTCAGGAACGTCTCATTAAAAGTATATTCAAAATTAGAAGAACCAAGCCAAGGAGTTTGTATATATGACTCTAGGGAAAATATCAATCGATCATGAGTTGTAGATGCAACCGCGGAAGCCAAAAGGATAGTTTGATAAGCTTTCTCAACTAGGCTAATAGGCATGGCTTCCCCAAAATCATCGATCTTGTTAGGACTAGAAATGATTCATAGATCATATCTAGACAAGATCGTGTTAATTGAAGCGACATTGAAGGGAGGATGAAGGGAAAAAGTTCCAATTAAGGAAGTGTCCTTGAAAAGGCCTGCTCCAACAATTTCATAAGGAATGCTGGTTTTCCAAACATAAGTAACATTAACTGTTGAAGAATGAGAGGAAAAGAAAGCCAAATGATCAAAAATGACAATTTCCCTTGGTGAGGAAAATTTATTACATGGAAAAGAGATGAGACCACACAAAACATTGCATGAGTCCAACTCTGACCAAGTGAAAGGTTGTAATTGAGATTAGCGTCAATAACTTCGACTTCTAAGTTAACCGTCTTTCCCTCCAACTAAATGTGTAAGGAGTTGAGAATACCATATGGGCGAAAACCTCGACCATCAAAATATTATAAAGTGTTTGGAGACTGGTTGACAGGAAGCAAACCAATGGATTTACAACATGATATGAACATGAGGCATGTGGGGGCTCCTTCATCAACAACATTCTAGTGGATAATATTTCCCATAAATAACAACTTGAATGAGAAAATCAAGTTAAGATGGTAAGTGAGGTACATGGTTTTTGAGATCAAAGGTAATCAAACTGGAATCTGTGGGATTAATTCCTCCAATAGATAATAGCAAATATTTCCTTTGTGACGTGGACATTTGAAGGACTTCCAAGGCCAACATCGCTGGGGTTTCTTGAGCCAAGTCTTCGACAATGTTGTACTATTGGGTAGCTCATGCATTCGGATTATAGGACGATTTCCAAAGAACACCTTTTAGGGGTGGTTGAATTATGGAATCAATGCTAGGCTTCTAGATATGGAGAGGAACAGAACTGGGTGGAGTAGAGGAGGAGGGTACATTAGTGGTATCTTTCTCCACCATAGGTTTCTTAGGAGGCAGATAATATTTTGATATCGTGGCTACAAAAATATGTTCCTAGTTGCTCATAAACACTTGAGAGATTTTAGAGGCTTGAGCATGGGGTTGGTCTACCAATTGCATCTACTAAGATGGGAAAGGTTCCTTCATCACAGTTGGTGTCCCTATAGTTCCTTTCATACGAGGACTTACTTCGACATGTCGGGGGAAATAGTTAGTGTAATGATCTTCATCACAAATAAGGCAATGATATTTAGGCTTTCATCTCGGTGTGTCATCAACTAATGGTTTTTGGAAACCTTATTTAGGCGTATATTTTTTAGCTTTTCCTTTACCCTTCATCTTTCCTTTCGAGGATATATCTATTGTGGTAGAATGAACAACATTTACCTCTGAGGGTTTACCAGGATTCTTGGATTAACAACAATGTTAGGAGTTGCAGCAACTGGAGTAGATTTAGGTTTTGAAGAGGTAGCCGAAGTACTAATAGATCGCTGAAACACAAATCCAATGTTTCCATCAATAGGTGGTGAATTTGCATGTTTAGAAGAGGCAGGGCTAGTTGAAGGTCGTTGAGAACCAAGTAAGAGTTCATATAATGTGCGAGATTGTGAATAAAAAAGATCCAAATATTGGGCACGGGTGATAGCTTGTTCTTTAGTCACACAACCACCCATGGCTATGTCCTTAACAATAGAAGGGATAAATGATTTAGTGAGCCATTCAGTCAAAATTTGATTTAGGATATCAAATTTGATGAGACAGTGCCTACGCCTCCATTCATGGATATGATCAAAGATATCAGTAAAATTCATCTGTTGAAAAGACGTTAGGAGGTGGGTTATAGTCTCATACCAGAAAAGCAACTAAAAATGTTTGAGGAAGTCCATGGCTAAAGTATTGAGGTCTTGAAAAGAACCACAAGAGAGCTCTATATACAATTTTGCGGCATTTCCCATTAGAGTGCGTTGGAAAACACGTAGTCATATAGAATCATCGACCCAAGAGTTAGAGGAACACCATAAATGGTAAGTCATAATGTGTGCTTTGGGGACTTCTCCGGATTTACCTTCGAATTTGTGGAAATCACTAGGAATTTTGGTTGGTATGGGAGGCCAAAACATTGAGTAAAGTATTGGGTCATTCATTAGCCTTGACACATTTGACAATTCCAATGTTTCCAAAAATTGCAGTTGTAGGTTGTATGGAGTATACGGTCTCTGGTATGTGCCAAACTGAGTATTCCAGCCTTGCTGAGTTTGCGCTTGCCCCCATTATGGTGGATCTTGTCCATAAGGTTGTTGACCATATGGAGGTTGACCATATGGAGGCTTATCATATGGGGGCTGGCTATATGGAGGTTGACCATACTGATTTTAGTGACCATATTCGACGTATGGAGTTTGCGAATAAAATTGACCATACTATTTTTGGTAAGGTCCTTGTTGCATCTACTACGACTGTGACAACGGTTGTTGGTAAGATCCCTATTGGGGTTGGTAAGGAATCTATTATTGTGGTTGCGAGTAAGGTCATTGTTGGGGTTGAATAGGAACTTGTTATTGTGATTTCTAGTAAAGTCCCTGTTGGGATTAGTAAGATACCTATGGCTATGGCTGCGGGTAGGACACCTATGGTTGTGACTACAGGTAGGACACCTATGGATGTGGCTACGGATAAGGTCCCTTCTGCGGTTGAATGGGAATTTTTGGCCACAGAGGATGATTACTAGTCCCATAAGGATATTTCATGTCAGGACCATACTTCATTTGAGGACCTGCCTGTTGATAAGGAGTTTGGATTTGTTGAGAGCCTATAGGAGTATAAGGCTGCTAGTAGGAAGGTTTAGTCAAAAGGACTTGGTGACCTTGTAAAGGGGTCCCTATAATGTTACCTGATACAAATGGAATCGACATTCCCCTTAGGTTAGAAAAAACATCAACGGGTTGAATTTCCCTTGGAGGGGGTGGATAGCTTCCACTAGAAGTAATAGGCACATAAGGTGGAGAATATTTCTCCCCAGACATTGGGACAAAATAATTTGTATGTTGTCACCTCATATTCGGGACCACAATTACTGTGGCTACATTAGGAGGAGAAGAAATATTAAGAGGAATGTGTGTTTCACTTACTGACATTGTAGGTTGGGTAGTTACCGACATGTTTGGGACAAATGAGTTGGTAGTAGATGCGACAAAAGAGGACCAAATGGGATTGTGAAAGAGTGAAGTGGTGCTAGAATTATCTGAAATAGCATTGTCGAGAGAGTTATAACCCAACGAAATGAATGATGTACTATAAGGAGGAAGTTTACTTGGACCTCTTGTCATGTAGGGAGTGGAAACAAAAGGAAATCCTTCAGGAGGAAGAAGTGACAAAGGATCAATCTTCGTACTGGGAATGTGAGTTCTAGAAGTTTCCACAAGAATACCTTGGGGTGTTGAACCTATAGGTGGGTTATCACCTTTTGTTTCCATGATTGGGAACCTGAGTCGCTCTAGGAGAAGGACTTAGAGGACTCAGAGGTACATTGGGAGTATCAAACGGACTATACAGATGTGGAGAAGATAAATAAACAAAATAATCTAATTCAAATAGTGGATTATGAGGAAAAAGAAAGAAATTCGAAATAGGTTGAGGACTAGCTGGAGGAGAGTCCTGGGATGAGCCTACCAACTCTGGAAGTGGTCAGGAAGCAAGGGGTTGAATGCTTAGGAGAATACCAAGTTCAATTCCATGTTTTCATAGGATTCAGCCTCAAATCATAGAAACATACAACTCTAGGTGAATCAGGTGCATTAGTATTTCCATAGATATCTGGGGTCTGCTTTGGAACTCTTGGTGGTTCTACCATGATGTATTTCTAGAAAATGAATTAGAAATGTTTGTTGGTCAATGGTTTGTGCTTAAATCCAGTTTTTCAATTAATCATTAACGTTGAGGATGAAAGCAGGTTTTTGTTTCATGGGTAATTGATGATTTTGTGGTCAATTAATTTTATTTATTATCAAAAAAGAAATAAATGAAAAAGGGGTAAAACTAGTCATGAGGGTTTACCAAGCAGCCATGAATTGCAATATACACCTTAGAGGAACCAATGATTTAATGTACGACATCCAATATCCCTCAACGATGTGTTTGGTGTATCATGGTATACAAGGTGAAAAACTCAGTTACCTATGGCTAGATAGCAACCAATAGGGGACTCCCAAAATATACATGATGGTACATGGGAATTCAGTCCGTAGTAATGTTTTCTAATGCATAACAATTCGATGAGAGCATTCCCATATACTTACCATGCATGGAGCACCTCCAATATACCCAAAAGTATTGGAGAACGGTCCTATACACTTCCGTACGTGCAACGAGATTTCACCCTAGGGATACAACACTGGAAAACAACAACAACTCCTACGTTTAACAATTCTAGAACACGTCTCTAGCCCAGACCTCTAAATGTTTTTCATTAATGAAAAATTCTCCTTAGATTAACTTAAGTAAATTTTATGTTGATCTTCAATTAAGTTTCGGTTTTAAGTCTCAAATATCGATGTCACGTGAACACCTATGATGCAACTAGCATGAAAAAATGATTCTTTTCAATTCAATGAAATCTATCTAACATAGGGAAGAGGTTCACACACTGATGCAACAATCAAGTATGCAAAAAACAAATTCTCTTAACTAGAGCTTTCACCTTCACTATTTCAATGATCCCAACAAAAGAAAAATGGGATATTATTCGTTAACATGCAGTGACATGAATCCTTCACTTTTCTTTTCAATTCAATCACAAAAGTAAAATGGAATTCGATTCAAATGCACCTACATGATTTTTTTTTTACATTTATTTTTGAATGAATGATAATGAAATTCTTTCATCTTTCATAATCAAGAAATGTGATCTTATGCTCAATTATAAACCAAAAATGACTTTTAACTGCAAATTAACCTAATGGAATTCAAAAAGTAAATTTTGAAGTAAAAGCTAAAACAAATGCAAATGTTGTTTCTTTATGATTTCCAAAAGAAGAAAAAATGATTATTCAACACTAAAATTAGTGTCCCAATGGCACAAACAAGCAGTAGGAAGTAAATCCAATAGACCTAAAACCATAATGACTCAATCAAACTTCACTTCCATTACTCCAAAGGAACGAGATGGATTTTCCAAATCAACAAGAAAATTAGTCACAATCAGTCAAAATACTGATGAATCCAAAGCATACAGAACAAGAGGATACCTCAGAGGTCAAGGCACACTCGACCCTACCGAAAAACCCTAAACTTTCTCAACTTTCAAGGATCAGCATGACTATGACAGTCAAAACACGTGTTGGAAGGGCATTCAACGCTATTGTTATTGAAAAAAATGCATTGAGAGCACGAGTGTTCTAGGAAAACATGTGTGAGATGAGAAAGACTTGGAAAAATAAAAATAATTTCAAATAGAAGTCCAAACTTAACACTCTAAAGGATTGACCACTCAAAGTGCAGGCCCATACACAATCTAAATGATTGACTACTAAATGGTTGGCTAAAAAGATCAAATAGACCTAACCCAAAAAGGAGGTTGAAAGGCTACATCTATTCCTAGTGGATTCACCATTTTATTGTCAAGAAATTCCCTTCCATAGACATAAATAATCTTTCTAGTCCTGTAAGAGGATATAGCAACAAACTAGACAAACATGTGCAGACTTTCCTAGTTCATTTTGGAAAATACAAAGTAAGGCATATAACCTACCTCACTCTGATGCTAAGATCCCATCGATGCCATCCTCGATCGTATCACTTCCAATTTCAATCCTATTTATGTTGTTGTGGATGAGTACCTGCAAGGAATATCAAACAAAAGGGACAAGAGCATAAATAACATAATTCATTATAACATAAAGTATATTACAAATCAAGGAATATCATACTAAATAAATAATGATTTATACACTTATGGAAACTAAACACATGATGTATTTATTAATATAAAATGAGGGAAGCATACAACCATATGATCCTTGATGTTCGAAGGCTCCTTTTGATGAGTTTCCATGTCGAAGCCAAGACATTTAAGCGCACCTTCTCCTTAGTAAGACATGCAACATTTAGGCATAGTTTCAACATAAGAATGCAACCAAGAAATGATCAACCTATTGGGGATAGAAGGGATTTCATTTATAGGGAAGGAGAGGGAGTTAGGGATCCAAAAAACAGGGAAGGGGGTCCACATATTAAGTGGAAGATCCCTAAAGGTATGATCAAGGACTCAAAATGGGACTACTTGACCATATCCTTATTCAACAACATCCAGCTCACCATTCTCGAGGCTTCTAGTAAGAGAAGAGTCTCCTCAACTTTAAGAAAAACTTCCAAAATATTTTCAACACGATCTTTTGTATCAAAAGCCATGCTGATAGCACTAGGTAAATATGTTGCAACAAGCCATCAACACCTGCGAGAATTAGTGCAAAACATGTTGATCCTAAAAACTAGGTTTTTAAGTAAGCCTCTTCAAAATTCTCTCATGAAAACTTTTCTTATCTTCTTCAAGGATGTTTATGTATATGTTTCATGGTGAGTACACTGACATCTTTCTTCATTTTGACACTTCAAGATACAGGACGGGAAGTGTAACAAAATAATGTGTAGCAGGGGGATGGTATGCAATGGAGAGTATGCTCCCTCTCCAAACTAAGCTATTGAAATCCCTGATCCACTAATGCAAAGAAGAAAAATTTTAGAAAACCTTCTCTGTCAACATTTTCATTTAGATAAACCTCATTTTGATTCAGTTGGAAGCATAATCATCAAATCAACTAAGCAAAAGCATTACAGTTGTTTGGCAGCTTCATAGTTTCTATCTCCTTGCTTAAGGCCTATATTTGAAAAAAAATCCTTAAAGAATGACCATGACATTAAACCTCGTTACAATTAACTTATGCCTAAAAGGATAGAATGTTATACAAAAAATATGTAGCTCAACCTAGGTGGCCCTATCTATATTGATAGGGAGGGGTGTACCTGTGGTTTTGCTTTTCGAATGTTGTCTTACACCATATAGCTTGTAGTATTTCATTGTTGTTTTTTTATACTAGATCCATATATTTATAGGGAGTGGCGTAATCGTGGTTTTTCTTTTCGAATGTTATCTTGCACCATATATCTTGTAGTATTGAATTATTGTGTGTGACTCAGTATACTAGAACCCCTCAACTAGATAAAATATGAGCCTATTAAATCGCTAAGCAAATGCCAAATTGTCATATGTAGATGAAAGTTTCCATTGTATAATGTGTCTTATTGTGATGTAAAATTGTGCTCAACAATTTAATCTACAATTGACATGTAGATTTAATCCACTTGTTTGTCTCGATATTGAATCATTATATACATTTTAGTTGACTATTAAGTATTGAATTAAGTTGTGGAGTTAAAAACACCTTGGGATAAACAAATTCTCATAGTTTTTAATAATAATGAAGTTGAGTATGAGTTCCTTTTTGGATTTGTGACTTTTCAACATGCCCAGATGCTTTTAGGATTCTTTCTTGTCATCCACTTTGTTTTGCCCACATTTTATTCTCTTGTTATAACAAGAAAGTTGTGAATCAGTTTGATTAAAAACTTTTGAATTTGTTTGATTCAATAGAGTCATGACAAAAAAACGTTTTTAATAAATTATTGTGGTATTCTTTCTTGTCATCCAATGTGTTTTGATCTCATTTTATTCTCTGCTCATAAGAAGATAGTTGTGAATTTGTTTGATTAATTTTTTTTGAATTTGTTTGATTCAATGGAGCCATAATAAATCAACTTTTATTCGATGTAAATTTTTATACGATTATACCCAATTGTATTAACGTATATTCAAAATTTTTCATCAGCGAATGCAAAAAATATCGGCCACCATTCAATTGAAAAAATGAGTGACCCATATGAATTTCCGTAAGGAATAGTTGTTGCTACATGACCACTATGTAGCGTATATATCATAGTAGAAATTATAGGGATTTCAAATGTATATAAAGTGAGAGTATGAATTAATCTTATTGGTATAGTTATATCAGTTAAACGTTGGTAAATGTTAATTGTAATTAATTTATAATAAGTATATAAATATTTGATATATAATACAAGTTATATTTCTAAACTTTTTAATAGAAGATTATAAAAACTAATTTTATTTTAAATTATTACTATTATTATAAATAAATAGTAAAAATGAGTAATATATAAATTTAAAATAATATGGAAAAGATTCTTAAATATTGTGATCTATCTCTTCTTTTATCTTGTAAATTCTTAATATTTAAATAGGCTTTATAATAATATTATGGGTCTATATCATGGCTTATTAATACAACATGCCCAAAAAATCATTAGTCATTTCATATGGAACTTGTTCATATAACACATTTTATTTTTTAATTAATGAATTTAAATAAAAGGGAAAAAATGAATAATTACTTCGAAGGTAAATCTCAGTTTTTGATTTGTGTATACTTCTATGAAAATTCTAGTATATTCTGTGAAGGTTAAATCTTTATCATACACCTAATAATTATTGACAAATAAATTATAATTTTGAAAATAGTATTCCAAAAGAAATATGATGTAACTAGGAAATGACTTTATATAATATTTTTCTAAAAAAATTGTCAAACAATTTAGATAATTCCCTAATTGGGGTGGAAAATGAGGTGAATCAAAAGCTAGGGGTGTGACCTAGCCAACCCACCATCAAACATGGCATTAATGAAGTGGGTGGTGTGGTTAGCCCCCTGCATGCATAAACATGCAAGTGATATTAATACATTTAATTATGGCGAGAAGGATCCTACGCTGAGGCTTCATTTTCAAGTCTAGGCTACTATGTATTTTAAATACGAAGTTTACCACATTGATGGTCATTGGTGGGATCTTTGTAGGGTTCTAGTGGCATCAATGGACTATTACATTCTAGACCTAGAACTTCTTTAGAAATATCAGTGTTGACCCCCCTGGAACAATAATGTTTTCTTTCTCTTTCCAAATTTGTGGTTAACTATGGCAGTCTCGGTGAGGGCCTCTTCTTGTAGAAACGTTTTCCTTGTGACTTGCTACAAGCATGGATTGGCAAGTTATAGAGGAAAGATGGTGATATGAACGGGGGAAATCACAAGATAGAAAGAATTCCTTGGAATTCAAAGGTGTGTGCTCCATTACAATATTCAGTACTACAACTCTAGCTTAGGGATTAGCTTTTAGTCAAGGGTAATTCTAGGTTCCTTAGTTTTTCTTGTTATTCCTTCTGACAGAGACTTAATTGGTCCATGTAGCATTGGTATTATAGCTAGTACTAGATTATGGTTGCATGGATGGTGTCCAAGGGCTAGTAATTTGGCTCGATTTCTTGAAAGGGTTGCATTTCTTGGTGTTTTTCTTTTAAAATCCAGCACCCTATGTTTGCATCTGTGTTCTAGTCTTAAGCATTGTCCTTCTTAGATTTTACTATCTATACAGGTCTTTTCTTCATACTCATGATACTTATTGTCTAGGCCCTATGTATCTTTCTTAGTCAAGTAAAATTCCTTGCCAGCGTATGAGAAGCGATCAAGGGGGCAGAGGTCATAGTCCCCAAGGTCGTAGTTGATCCCAATAGCAGGCACAAGAAGCTACTAATACTTTTCATTTTATTGTTCCCCCTTAAAACCACAATGAAATTTTTCATATTGTATACCATGCTGCTATGGATCAACAATAGTTTTCAAAATTAAAAATCCTAGAGGAGGTTTCATAATGGGTACTTGACCCTAGTCATACCAAGGCAAGAAGGAAGCAATACCTCTATTCCATCTCTTTACTAATCTAGGGGACCAATAAAGCGCTCAAAATTCAAAGTTTTCAAAAGTGCTAGAAACTAGTGCCAAACCGTAGAGCTTGCCAATCTGAATCCAACGCAACTATAACTACTCAAAATCGATATCATATGCTCCTAATATTGCATTTTGATTATTTTCCCAAAAATGTAAAATCTTTGTAGTTTGTGTGTAGGACTATTGATTGGATAGTCTGTATGATGACTCAGCAGTCTAACTGGACAAGCTAACTATACCTTGGTCCAATGGCAGGTTGCCAAGTGGCTTCATTTGATTGGTTTGATTTGGCAAGTTTTGATTGGTTATGGTGGATTTTCATGGCCCAATGATTGGGTGCCACGTGGACCAATCACAGACTGCCACGTGGCACCCTGGGGTTGCGCAATTAGTTAAGGGTTGAGCTGGCCTCCACGTGATTCAAACAAATTACCTCATGCATAGAAGTCAAGTGCCTTACCAATAGGTCACTGGGTGGTTCTAAACATACATACCAGCAAAATGGTATTCGATGTTTCATCGGATTCATGTTTTGGGAAGGGGACAGGGCTAAAACCCTGGCCCCTTGTCACTACCTAACCCAGGAGACTATGGGTAGAGCTACCAATGGCTTAGGGCTTATCCCCAGCCCATGATCTAAACATATACCATATAACTGGAGGCAGGGTGAAGGTTGGTGGCAGGTGCGAGGAGAGGGTTAGCCAAAGGGTCATATGTCGAATGCATGACTATAGCGGTAAGGTTTAAGAAATTTGATGGAGGGGCTATGGATAAGACCTAAGCCTTCATTGAATGCATGCCCACAGGACCGCACCTCTAGGCCGAAAGTGCCAAGTGGGAGGTGCTCTAGTAAGGGGGCAAACCCCAAGGTCACATGCCACCATATATGACCGTGCACTAAAGTTAATGCAGCCTGGTGAGAAGGGCAGGCAGTTAAGCCCAACCCCTAGACCCATGGCACCCACATGACTATAACCCCACATTTAGGGGCTTGACTGGTGAGAGCGGGCATTAAGGCCCAGCCCTTGACTCTTTGTGGCCCATACGGCCATGATTTTTGGAGTTAAGGGGTCAAAGGGAATTTAAAACTTTTGATAAATTGCATCCGAAACGACGCAAAACTCGCTAGTGCCGACTAAAAATATTGCTTGGCGGTTCCCAAAAAGGATCAATTCATACAAAAATTACCAGGAGAGTGCAGTTTGTAGAGTAGTAGCAAAACAAATTCTCTACGGCATAACTTATTCATTTTTTCACTAATTGAGCCCAGCAAGAGCCCAACTTGGGGCTTTTGAATGTTATGGAGCCATTGGAGGCATTATTTTTACATTATGAGCATTTTAAATCAATTTAAACTCAAATTTGAAGCACTTAATGAAAGAGGCCCAACATTGGAAGTTCGACTAGGAGATGTAGCCCAGGAGAGGGGTGAACTCCGTTATCATTTTGTTGTCTTATGTTTCTGTATATGATATATTTTTCTCTAATTTTATGTTGTTAAATAAGTTTTAAAACCATTATTTTATGTGTTCTTACAAAGTTATCCATTGGCTAAAAGACACAAATTTTACTTGCAAATTTTCCCATCACCTTCAATTTTTCATTTCAGGTCAATTTCGTATCAGAGCTCAAGGTTATTTTGAAGGTTTGATTTTAGTTGCATGTGTTTTCTAATGCTTACATGGTTGAAGCTCAAAAGAGGAGAAGGAGAGCTTGTGGAGCCAAGGTCTCAAATTTTTTCAAGGAGAACACACCTATCTCAAGCTTCACTAGTCATGGCAAATGAAAAAGGTCATGAAGGGATGTCTGAAGATGAGAGAACTTTCAGAAAATCTTTCTTTGAAATGTCTAATTGTGAAAGTTCTTTATGAGGAGAGGAACTCAAGGTTTCCAAGAGAGAGCTCAAAACCTCCAAAAGGGAATGGAGTAAATGGAGACAAACCTCCAAAATGGAATGGAGGGGATGGTTGCAAGCCACAACCTTCACCTCCATTCTCATCCTCATCTTCTTCTACTTCTACCCCTTCACAAACACCTCTGAATTCTCCAAAGGGACATGGTAAAACTCTTTTGTTAAATCTCGACTTAAAGTTTGAATTTCCTATGTATGATGGATATGTAAATGCTAATAAATTAGATATTTGGGTTCGTCAGATTGAAGTGTATTGCAGCATACAAAGAATCAAGGATGATGCAACCAAAATTCATCTTGCTTCTTTTAGGTTGGAAAGTACAACACTCATTTGGTGGGAGGAAAACATTTAAGAGGACATAAAGAAAAGTGGTAAGGTTTTATCCTCTTGGAATTATTTTTTTATTGCAATAAGAAGATAATTTTATCCATTAGCATACATGAAAAAATATTTAATGGATTAGAAAAACTTTAGACAAGCTAAGGGTCAAAGTGTGCAAAGATATACTCAAGAATTTAGGAAAAGAGCTTTGATTTTGGGTAGAGATTTATCCTCTCAAGACATACAATTCTCAATTCTCATGTTATTTGAGACACGCAATTCTCATGTTTAACCCTACAAAGCTAGATGAAGTTTGTGTACAAGCAACTCATTCAGAAGAAGGAGGGAAGAATTTTTCTAAAGAAACTAGCGAGAAATCATTTAAGTCTAGAGACAATGAAAATGGGAAGTTCAAAGGAAAGGATAAAAATAATGCTTCAATCAAGAAGGAGGGAGAAAATCTCACATGTAAACACTATTCAAAAGAAGGCCATGATGAAGACCATTGTTCGAAACTTCATCCAGAGATGACACCCAAAAATTTTAACAACAAGGAGAAAGAAAAGAATGTTTCAACTACACAACAAGACCTAGTATCTGATCCTAGAGATGAAACAAAAATCGTAGCCATGGGATTGAAAGGTAAGGATTATATTGCAAGAACTAGTTGTTATAGAAACCCCATTAAACTCAAAATGAAAGAGAAAGAATACATATTTTCCATATTAGATTCATCACATAACATAACAAAGTAGATATTTTGTTTGATAGTGGATTAAAAGAAAACTTTATTCCAGAAGACATTGTCAAGAAACTAAATTTGGAAACCATTCCTCATCCTAGACCTTATCCTTTGGGTTGGGTATGTGACAATGCCAAATTTCAAGTGACAATAAAATGCATACTTAAATTCACCATCACTGCAAATTCTACTTATGAGGTATAACTTGATATGGTACCACTTGACATATGTGGAATTGTTTTGGGAATCCCATATCTATATGATAGACAAGCCATCTTTCATCGCCATGAGAACAAGAATCATTGGTTTAAAAATGGGGATTGAGTACATTGTTAGAGAACATCGCAAGAAGTTGAATTTGTCTCATGTGAATGCCGAACAAATGAAGAGGTTTGTAAATTCTACTGAGAATTTTGCATTATTAATGATTAAAGATAAAGATGTTGAGGAATATGATGTTTTCCAAGGATGTGATGTAAAACTCAAACATGATTTAGTTGAGGTTTTTAACACGTGTGATAACATGCTTCAATAGTCTAAGACATTGCCTTCTAAAAGAGGAAAACAACATGAAGTTCAATTGTAGCAGGATGCATCAATTTTGAACATTGCTATGAATAATATGCCAGTGTTAGGGAATGCAAGGATCAAGAAACAGATGCAAGAGCTACTTGAAAAAGGGCACATTAGTTCTAGTATATCTTCTTGTGGGTATCCTAATGTTTTGGCTTTGAATAAGGATGGTGCATGGCAATGGCAGTCAAATTTGGTGAAGAGTCAAGCCAAGTACAATGCTGGACATGATAACCATCATGTTGACCATAGTTTTCAGGTTGGAGATGAGGTAAGGTGTTGCATCAACAAAGAAAAGCTTCAAGGTGAAGAGAAATTGAAATGGAATGGGCCTTCCTTGATTGAAGCTTAAGGAGAGAATGTTTTATATTCTTTCAATATAAGTTTTCACTCCTGAATATCTTGAAGAATTGCAGCAAGATCCTATCCTTGACAAAAAAAAAGAACTTAAAGAAGAGGGAACGTGAAGTACCTTCATATGGGGCTCAAAGGTACAAATATAAACAAATAAAAATGGGTTGATATTAGAAGCGTGAGGGAACTATACCCTCATCTGTTTGTTGACTGAAAATAGTTAATTGGAGGTCCAAAAGCTTCCAGTTGGAGGAGTGATCCAGGGGATTAGTGAAGTGTTCAAAATTCAAAGTTTTCAAAAGCTCTTGAAACCAGTGCTAAAGCGTAGAGGTTGCCAACGTGAATCCAATTCAACTTGAATAGTCCAAAATTGGTATTGTATGCTCATGATATCACGTTCTGATCATTTTCTAAAACAGGTAAAATTTTTGCAGGTTGGGTGCAGGACTAATGACTGGGAAGTCCATTTGATGACTCAGCAAGTTGACTGGATAGGTTGACTATACCTCGGGCCAATGGCAAGCTGCTAGGTGGCCTCATTTTATTGGTTCAATTTGGAAAGTTTTGATTGGTTATGGTGGATTCTAGTGGCCCAATCACGTGCTACCACGCGACACCTTGGGGTTGCACAAAATTTGGTTAAGAGCCAAATCCACATGATTCGAACAGGCGACCTCATGCACACAATTCAAGTGCCTTACCAATAGTCCATTGGATGATTATTAACATACATAGCAGAGAAATGTTATTCGAAGTTTCAGCGGAACGATGTTTTGGGAAGGGGTCGGGAGTAAGCCCCTGGCCCCTAGTTACTACACAACGCACGAGACCACGATCAGAGTGACCAAGGGCTCGGGGCTCAGCCCCAACCCACGGTCTAAACATATACCATATAACCGGAGGAAGGGCAAAGGTTGGCGATAGGTGCAAGGAGGGGGCCAGCCCCACAGTCATATGCTGACCACATTACCACAGCGGTAAGGTTTAAATTATTAGAAGGAGGGGCTAAGGATAGGACCTAAGCCTTGGTTCCATGCATGCCCATAGGACCACAACTCCAGGTCCAAGGTGCTAGGTAGGAGGTGCTCCAGCAAGGGGACAAGCCCCAGGGTCACATGACACCATATATGACCTTGTGCCAAAGTTAATGGGGCCTGCTAGGAATGGCGGGTAGTTAAGCCCAACCCTTGGATCCGTGGCACCCAAGTGACCACAACCTCACGTTTAGGGGCTTAACCATCAGGGGTGGGCATTAAGGCCCAACCCTCGGCCCTATGTGGCCCATATGGCCATGATTTTTGGAGTTAAGGGGTTAGAGGGAATTTAAAACGTTTCACAAATTACAGCCAAAACAACGCAAAAATCATCGACGCTAGGTGAAAATGCCACTTGCCAGTTCCCGAAAAGGCGCAGTTCATAGAACATTTAGCAAGAAAGTGAAGTTTGTAGAGTAGTTAGCAGGAAAACTTCTTTAAAGCATAAATTCTTCTACTTTTGGCCAAATTGAGCCCAACTCACTATTCCAGAGCCATTTGAGACATTAATTTTAAATTCTGAGCATTGTAAATCAATGTAAACATAAATTTGAAGCACTTAATGAAAGAGGCCCAACATTGGAAGTTGGACCAAGAGATCTAGCTTAGGAGAGGGGTGAACTCCTTTATCATTTTATTGTCCTGTGCTTTTCTATATGGTATATTTTATTCTGTTTTTATGTTGTTAACTGAGTTTTAAAACCATTATTTTATGTTCTTTTTCAAATTGATCCATTGCCTAAAAGCCATAAAATTTTACTTGCAAATTTTCCCATCACCTTCAAGTTTCCATTTCAGATCATTTACATTGGTACATGAATATCCTCTTAGGTGAGGTCTTAAAAGAAAAACATGAAGAAATATATGACATCTTTGATGCATCAAATGATAAATAAGAATTACTATTTTAACAAAAACAAGTAGAGGGAAAAATAGTTAATATCAGTGATCACGTAATCGCATAAGCCCCTTAACTAATCAAAAAGGACCAATTTGCTTACAAATTTCATGTAGTGTTTGACAATTTGTTCAAGGGAACCCCTAATGGCATGGTGAAGAAATAATTGATTGGTTTCTTTCCTGATTGGTTACTTGTGTGGTGGGTAGGATTCAAGAAAGATCCAACAATAAATAAAATTATGATGGGAACAATGCACTAGTGAGCGAGTAATTGGTTGTTGAACAGTCAACAACTATTTAGTGTAGGAGTCACTATAAATAATAACTATGTAGGAAAACCAGTAACTATATTGGTGAGTTTTGATAAATATATTTATAATCAAGTTTACTATGGTAAAAATCTATAAAACATAGGCATTTTCTCATTATCTAATTCAATATATAACTTATTCTGTTAAAAAAAATATTATAAAAAATAGATATTTTTTTACAAACTATTTTAACACCTAAATTTATTACATAAATGTATTTTGGATGATATAATCACTTCAGAGTTGATATTGTTTAATTTCATATAGTAATGATTAATTTTAAAATATCAGTAACATAATCTCAGGAATTTTGAATTAGATAAAAATTATACTTGGAGGATAGCAAGGTTAATATTAATAACCTATCAACATGATGTATATAATACAACATGTAGTTTAGGTAGTCTTATGTAATGGTGTATTATTCTCAAGAATATTGGAATTTCTACAAATTCACTATGGGGTATATCAAGGTCAACACGACAAACACTTTTTCTGGAAATAAAATCAATGTTTATT
The DNA here is from genome assembly GCA_031772625.1 of Pinus tabuliformis. Taxonomy (NCBI): domain Eukaryota; kingdom Viridiplantae; phylum Streptophyta; class Pinopsida; order Pinales; family Pinaceae; genus Pinus; species Pinus tabuliformis. The sequence goes on along the minus strand of CM062810.1, from coordinate 385,316,338 downwards.
ATTCTCAAGAACATTGGAAAGTGTGCAAACTGAATATGGGAGATGGAAAGGTCAACACTACCAATCAAACATGTCTTCAAGTTATTCTCAAGAAAATTGGAATGTGTGCAATTGAATATGGAGGCTTGGAATGTGTGGAACTTAATATGAAGGCTAGCAAGTTCAGCACCACCAAGAAACTACAATTTTGAGCAATGAAATCGACGTGCATTATTATCAAGAACATTGGATTGGGCACAAACTCAAAATGGAGGATGACAAGGTCAACATCACCAAGCAAACATCTTTTTCGACAATGAAATAAACCTATATCACTTTCAAGAACACTAGAATACCTAAATATGGAGAATATTAAGGTCAACACATTTGTTGACAATGAAAGGGACCTACATTATCATCAAGAACATTGGAATAAATTCAAACTCAATATGGACGATTTCTCAATCAACAACACCAAGCAAACAACTTTTCTAGTAACGAAATTGCCACAAGTAAGAAAGACATGTATGACGCAATCTCAATAACTTTGGAATTGGTTTTAACTCAATATGGAAGATAGCAATGTCAACACCACCAAGCAACCACTCTTTTTAATCATTGAAATCAAGATGACTAAGCAACACATACATGTCACCATTTCAGTAACTTTGGAATTGGCGAAACTCAATTTGAAGGATAGCAAGGTCAACATCCCTAAGAAAAATTTCTAAGAAACTTATGCCAACACAATGTCAACAACTTTACAATGGTACAAACTCAATATGGAGGTTAGAAAAGTCAACATCATTAAGCAAGCACCTTTCACAACAAGGAAATAGATATAAGGAAGCAAAACATGCATGAAACAATCTCAACATCTTTGAAATGGGTGCAATCCTAATATGGAGGATACCAAGGTTAGCACTACCAAGAAAATCATTTTTCTAAGAGGTGCATGGCACAACCTCAACAAATTTGGAATGAGTACAAACTCAATAGAGAGGATAACAAGGTTAGCTTCTAAAAATTCTACAATATGAATAACTGTGGAAATCTCCACTCTTAAGTTGCCACAGGTAATCAAAGCTATTAAGAAAATAACTATCTCAATGATAAGATCAATAATAAAAAATAGACTTTTTTCCAAGCTCATAGAAGATAGCTATACAAAATAAGGTCAACATCAAAAAGGCAAAGATTTTTCCGTTACGAAAATTTTCTCTAGAACTAAATACAATATTTATTATGTGATTTTGTCAAGTTATAATCTAATATGTAGATTTTGCACTCATATATAAATTTATGTTATGAATGAGGAAAGTCTTACAAATTTTATGTATCACTTTAATAAAATGAGTCTTTTAATTAATTATTTGTTGCATAATTTAGATATTGTAATTCTAAAACACGTTTTATTTGGATAAGTTAATTATATTTAGATTATTATTTTTGTCAATTTCATTTTATAGTAAAACTAATGTCGATAATTATTTAAAATCAACATTTAATAAATTTAACATAAAATTTTTAATAATAAATTAACACTGAGAAATATTTAATCGTGTGTTTGTGTGTGTGTGTTCGTGCGCGCGTGTGTGTGTGTGTTCGCACGCGCGCGCGTGTGTGTGAAGATTATATAATTATTCCATCATAATCCAACTTTAATCTAGTGTAAAGGATAAGCTTAATGAATTTTTCCAAACTTTAAAGGAAATTTGAGAATAGGAAGATTAAAAAATCATTAAATTGATTTATCCAATACAAAAATACAACAATATGTTTTTAATTTTAAATTTTATAGAAATATTGTAACAGAGTAGGCTAACTAATAGACAAAATAATTGTTTTTCTTAGACTCTAAGATTCTGATTTTTTGTTGCTTAAAATGTACTTTTGAATGTATATGTGGATTCAATACCCTAAAAATCCCCTAATAGACTAGAAGTTTACATATTAAACAACTTAATACATATGAATATTAAAAATATCTAGTGGATATTGCACAAAAAAAACCAAAAATGATGCCAGAAAAGGGTGATTTGTCTATTGCTTAGACTAAGTGTATCATAACACCTCAACTTTAAAACTTGGTTTTGATCAGTTTTAATATAAGTTCTACAAAAATTTTAAAAACGTCAATTCTAAGAGTCTAGTTTAAGCACATTTGACATTGATTCCCCTCATTTTAGGCTCTCTCATCGAGTTTTGTTCCACACCATAGGGCGTATATTTAATAAGTATATATACCACACTCTAGTTGATGAAGAGTCTTCTACCCATGTTATGTTATTGTCATGCTCGAAGGCTATTAGTTATTTAACACATGTTAAGTCAAGTACAACCTTACAAGCCCTTGAAGGACATTAATTTGTGCTTTACGATGTTCTTCCTTCATTTTCCATCGATTTAGGGGGAAAACTACATATTTCAATGTTGAAGTTGTTGATGCTCCCTTATTTTATAATCTACTCCATGCTCGTAGTTGGTTCTTTGATGCTTCATGTTCTTTTCTTTCCCCGTGAAGTTAATATTGTCACGATATATAAGTTTGATTACTACATAACATCGACCAAGTCTACCACTATGGGAAATCTTGTGCCAATCATTAGAGGTAACCCCACAACTTATGAGAGTTTTGTTGCGAGGTTTTTTAAAATATTTTCTCTTCTTCATGTTTTTCCTTAAATCTCATCTGGAATTCCTTCTTCTTTAGTTGATCTTATGCACGTGATCTCTTCTAACACCTGTGGACCCCATTTGTATACTAACCCTTGGGTGGTGCTTTCTCCATCAAATGTAGATTGGTATGCTGAGGATACACCACATTTAGAAAAAGATATTTCCACTTTGGTAGTCCTAACATTACCTCCTGACACTAATAAAAAACTCCATCCAAATATGGAATATAACCATGATACTTTCTCCACACAAGTCATCACTATGCCTCTTCAACATGACTCTCTCGATGAAAAGTCTCCTCCCTAGCATGTCATCTTGGATGTCATGGATCCTATTAATAATCCTAGGTAGATTATTCCTCTAGATGCATCTAATATCCCTAATTCAGAAAGGGTAGATATTGGCAATGTAAAACTTGAATCGACCCAGAGACACTTTCTCATTCATCCCTAAAAGTGTCACCCTTAGACCAAGTGAAATATTTGGTTTCAGATACTAAATTTACTAATGCATTATCCAACTCAAATATACTTGACAAATATTGTATTATACCAACTATATGTCTTTTACCCATTATCTCATGAGACCACTCACATTTTATGTCCTCAACTCATTCCTAATAATGTTATGGTTATAGGATTTTCGTGGTATCTTCAACCCTTACGAATCATGAAGTTCAACTTTCTATGGGATGACATCATCCTGGTGCACTATATGGTACCCATAACAGTCCATCAGTTGATCTAAAAATCACCCTATGAGTGACCTCAGTTGAAGATTTATTAAACAAAAGGGTATTACAGACCCATGTGCTGGTGTGTGTGTTCTATGTTATTGAAGCAACAGATCGATCGGATTGCCAATACACATAAAATAAATAGAAAGACAATAGAGAAATACAGTAAGCAACACAAAGACACAAACAGTTTTTGATAAGGAGTTCACCATATTCTCTAGGGCTACGTCTCCGGTCTAGCTTCAATGGTGGCCTTGTTTTATTGTGTCTTTCAGCAGAGAAATTACAATGCAGGGACTCAATATGAGTTCTCTTGAAGCAGATTTTGCTTGGCAGGGTGGTTCTTGGATTCCCCAAGCCACTTGGAGTACACAGACTCTTGTTCTTCCTACCAGCTCTGTGACCCTCGGTCTACAGTGAAAGAGCCAACTGTGATGCTCAATCCAGACGATTCCTCTATGGGAAGGCTTGATTCTTCAAGCTCTCTAGTGCTCGATGTTGCCTGTGTTCAGCTCGGCCCTCTATCTCCTCTGCTTGGCTTTACTGCTCTCTGTGCTCAGTCCTCCTCTCAGGGTTCACTACTCACTGTCTCTCTTGGTCGCTTGGACTCATCGCTCTCTCTTTCTTAATCCCCTTTGGCTGTCTATGTTCATGGATTTAGCCATTCGAACTCCATGCCTACTTGGTTCCTCTCCTTCCTGTGTCAATTCTCCTTCCACCTGTGTGTTGGGAGTTCCCTGTTTAACGTCAGCATGAATGCTCAGGAAGTAGCCACGTGTCTCCATAAAAATAGCGCCTGCTTGTTCGTCGATTCATTTCTTTCTCCACCGTGGCAGTCAACGGATTCCAAATCCCCTTAAATCACGGCTTAATTCCCTGTCAATTCTTCTCTATTTGTCGAACACAATCTCAGCCATCCGATCTGGGCTCCTCCAGATCCAACATCATACGCACGTCGAGCACGGTTGACTTACTTGACCGATAACGCGGGATCACGACGGTTTTTCTCTCACCTCCGCTGCCACGCGTCAATCGCTGAGTGTGATTGCTCAGTTTTCTCCAAAACCGCTTATCGTTCAAGGGCGCCCCGATCAAACCGCCAGTTTCCAGGTTGTGGGTCCCACCTTTGTACGATGGCGCTTTTCGTTTCTTTGCCCACGATCCTCTAGCTCCCAACGTGACCGAGTGCTTAAGGCTCTACCATTTCAGCCCTGTTAGCCCAGTGCATCGAAAATCAGCTCCTTTTCCCATTCCAGGGCTCCCAGGGGCTACATCGACATCCTGCACAGTCTCCATGGGCCTCGGTCAGCGCGCTTTGATTGAGGTCCTCGTCGTTCCATGACGGCTACCATGGCCACTAGTTCATGGTGTTTTTGATTGCTGTTTTGGATTCTTCAAGGATTTGTTTTGTCCTGATACAGTCATGGTTCTATGAAAGTCGTTTATGGATCCAATTTGGATCACAGCCTCCCTAATGAAAAGCTTTTGGACCACCAAAAGTTGATTTTTTTTTTTCAATCATCAACTAAGTGAGGAAACTGCTATCTCACTTGTCCAATCTCAATCCACTTCTCATTGCTCGGCTTCAAACCTTTAAGCCCAATCCTGAGGTATTCCACCTATCCACTGTGCGTCTTCCTTACCTTCCTATCTAGCACTGTATCTTCCTACAACTCATTAAGATATTCATGTAGCAGGTCATCAACAGAAGGCAATTGACTCTTCTCTTCAGGGTTCTCAATCATTGAAGGTTCAAACAACCTCAAGCAATCTACGTTTACGACTGAGTAGATGTGCATGTAAGCTGGCAGATCAAGGCGAAAAGCATTTTCACCAATCTTCTCAAGTATCCTGAAGGGTCCATACTTGATAGGTTTTAGCTTCTTGCCTTGACCTTGCATCATGTCCTTGCTAATATACAGCGAGACTTGGTCTCCAACTTGAAAACTATGCTCCATCCGATGCTTATCATGCCTAGCCTTGTACTTGGCTTGGCTCTTTTCCAGTTGTTCCTGTACTGCCTGGTGGATCTCCTGGATCTGTTCAATGAACCGAGTTGCCCCGTCCACATCACTGTGTCCATCAACCATGGTATCTTTACCGAAAACAAAATCCAAGGGAGACCTTGGTATGAAACCAAAGCAGGTCTGAAAAGGATATCTCCGGGTAGAAGAGTGTTTGGCCCTATTGTAAGCATGCTGTAAATAACACAAGTGTTCATCCCAAAGCTTAGGATGTTTGCTACAATATCCTCTCAGTAACTGGATCACTGTCTTGTTAACTACTTCTGTCTGGCCATCTGTTTGTGGATGAAAAGCCGTGATTTTCTTTAATTTGGTGTCCATTAGTTCCCACACACTGGACCAAAACTTTCCCACAGATCAGGTGTCTCGGTCAGATATAATAGAAGTGGGTAATCCAAAATGAACCCATACATGTTCAAAGAATAATTTTTCAGTTTGTTCAGCTGTAATCTGTTTACTACAGGGTATCAAAATACACATTTTGCTAAACCTATCCACAACAACATATAGATAATCATGACCTTTCCTAGATTTAGGTAGTCCTCCAACAAAATCCATGGAAATGCTTTCCCAACGGTGAGAAGGAACTAGCAATGGAGTGTACAAGCCTAGTTTTCTGTTGATGGGCTTGCTTTTAGCACACATAGCACACCCCTTTACATATCTAGAAACTGTCTCACTCATTCTTGTCCAATAGCAGAACCTTTGTAGCTGTGTAACTGTTTTACTTAAAGTGACCTGATATCAGAGAAGTGTGTGCTTCCCTAATTATCTTTTCTATCTCAGTTTGTGGAATGCAGAGTTTCTCACAATGATATAAGAGTCAATCCTTCACATGATAGTCCAATTCTTCTACTCTTTTGCCTCGACTCAAAGTTGCATATACATCTTTAAAGTCCATATCCTGAGCATACTGTTCTATGTAGCTTTCATGTAGCATAGAATTATGCTTAAGTATGGTAGATGCATTTATAATGGGTCTAGATAACATTTTTGCAACCTTGTTATGTATGCCCTTTTTATATCTGATGACTAAATGAAACTGTTGTAGAAAACCCATCCATCTGTAATGTCTTGATTGTTGCAACTTAGTTTGGGAGTGTAGGTATTAAGGTGGCTGATGATCAGTATGTATTACTGTTTCTTTGCCCATTGAGTAATGTTTCCACTTTTTCACACTCTGAACTAATACATACAATTCTTTATCATAGGTAGGATAGTTGACTACTGTAGGATTAAAAGTCTCAGAATGATAACATATGGGTTTACCGTGCTGTGTCAACACTGCTCCCATGGCATAGTCACTGGCATCAGTTTGGATCTGAAATGGTCTTTGTAGATCTAGCAGTGCTAGTATAGGTGTTGTACTAATTATTTCTTTCAAGGTGTTGAAGGCCTTCTACTGTTTGCCTCCCCACTGAAACACCCTCTTCAATCCTGTCAAAGCATGTAAGGGAGCTGCAATTGAGGAAAAACTTGAAATGAACTTCCTCCAATACTGTGCTACTCCTAAGAAGCTTCTCACTTCTGTAGCAGACATGGGTTTAGGCCAGTTTACAATGACTGCCACTTTAGAGGGATCTATTTTCAATTCACCTCCCCCTACTATATGACCCAAATAATTTAGAGAGGTTTTGCCAAATTCACATTTGGAGAGTTTAACATAAAGTTTTTCTCTTTTCAAAACATCTAATGTCTGCTTAACATGCTTTAAATTCTCTTCCCACGTTTTACTAAAAATCAGAATGTCATCGAGATACACAATAACAAAATCATCAAGAAAAGGTCTAAGTACATCATTCATCAATCTCATGAAAGTAGCAAGGGCATTGGTCAAGCCAAAAGGCATAACCAGCCATTCATACAATCCCTGTTTTGTTTTGAAAGTAGTCTTCCATGCATCTTGCTCTGCAACTCTAACCTGATGATATCCACTGTGCAAATCCAGCTTCGTGAAATAAACAACTTCCTTCAATTGATCTAAAAGATCATCTATGTGAGGAAGGGGATAACGATTTTTTATTGTTATCTTATTCAGTGCTCGATAATCAATGCACATTCTCCACGAGCCATCTTTCTTTCTCACCAAAACGATTGGTGACCCACACGGTGATGTGCTAGGCCTGATGAACCCTTTCTCGAGCAACTCCTGCACCTGCTTCTTGATTTCAGCATTCTCTAAAGCAGATAACATGTACATCCCAATGTTAGGCAAAGTAACATCTTGTTGCAAAATAATATCATGTACTATTCCCTTTTTGGGTGGAAGACCTTGAGGTTCTTGAAACAAGACATCATACTCTAAAATAATATTTTCTATATCAACTTGCTAATCAGAATTACAACCCTCAAATACATTGGTTTTATTAGTTTTCCTTTCCTTTACAACCATTAGTAAGAACTATTTGCATGAATTTATCATTCTTTTCATCTGGCCTGAGTTTATGAGAGTATAATTATTCTTGAGCTTATGAGCTCTTACAAAGTATTCGATTCCATCTTTAACAAGTAGATACTTGTTCTTGGCTCCATAGAAAATAGCCTTTCTATCATACAAGTACGGACTTCCTAAAACAATTCCACATATATCCAAAGGAATTACATCTAACTCAACCTCATCTACAAATCCTGACCCAAAAGAAAACTTGAGTTTGCGCTGTCTAGTCACTTGTAGTTGTGCTTTATCATTCAACCATCCTAATGGGTATGGCTTCTTATGAGGTGTAGTTGCTAATCCCAATTTCTTTACAATTGCTTTGGAAATCATATTTACTTGTGAGCCACTATCAAACAAAGTATCAATCTTTTGATTTTTAGAAACAACTCGAATATGGAAAAGCTCATGCCTTTTTATCTCATTTCTTCATCAATGACAGATTGAGAAGAATTACTAGTAGATGCTTCAGAATTCTTACGTTTTATACCTATGGCTGCAATGATTGTTTCATCTCCTGAGTCTGACCCCAAATCATTCTGAATAGCTGCAGTAGTCTTCTTCTTCTTGCCCTTGGGCTTCTTAGGTCTCAGCTCTGGATGCAGAATCCAACAGTGTTCATCATCATGCCCCTCCTTTTTATAGTGGGTGCATGAGGCTTTGCCTTTCTGTGCAGTGTTAGCCTTCCTTCCTTTCCACTTCTGCTTTCTTTTCTCCTTGCTCTTGCTTACAGTGGGTTGGGATGGTCCCCCAACTTCTGGATTTCCATTCTTTTCTCTAGCTTCTAGATGAGTAGCTTGTATAGATACCTGATCTATACTAGTGGGATTAAACATTAGGATGGAATGCCTCATGTAGCTGTGTAGACCACCAATGTACTTCAAAAGAGTTTCTGGTGAGTCTAATGAAATACCCAACATCAATGCTCTCTTTCGGAACTCTTGAGTATACCCTTGTACACTTTGCCCTTTTAACTACCGAAGAGTTTGCCAATTCATCATGGCTTATTGCATGTAGGCCAATGGATAGAACTGCTTTTTGATTGCAGTAACAAATTCACTCTAGACAGAGATGGTCTTACCATGCTTCCTCATATTAGCTTGGGTTCTTCCTTCCTACCAAACCAACACAGTGCCCCCTACGCAAAGGCTTTCCAGCTGAATCTTGCTCTTGTTTGAGTCTATATTTTGTAATCTGCAATACACATCAATTTTTCTAATCCAATTGTCCAACTTTTCAGCATTTAGCTCTCCATCATATATAGGAAGATCAAATTTAACATCTAACTTAATAAAAGATGCTTTCTTATTACACATAGGGCTACTAGGAGGTGTAGGGAAGCTTTCTTCTTTCCCCTTTCCTTTGGAGTGGTCATGGGAATAAGATTCATCTTCTTCTTTATCTTGCTTAGAGCCTGATGAATCTTCACCCTTATGCTTTCTAAAGTCCCTATACATTTCTTCTACCATGGACTTTATAGCTAGGAAACTTTCTATGAATTGAGGGTCTAGCCCTATAGAACCTTCTTCTAACATTGTCTTTCGAGAATAGACTCTCCCAATTTCAGGATTAGTTTCCACCAACTCTCCTTCTCCTAATTTGAGCTTTGATCTAGTGAGCATTCACAGCTAAACCAACACAAGCTTGTCCAACCTTACAGCCTAGAGCTCTGATACCACTTGATCTGAAAATCACCCTATGAGTGACCTCAGTTGAAGATTTATTAAACAAAAAGGTATTACAGACCCAGGTGCTGGTGTGTGTGTTCTATGTTATTGAAGCAACGGATAGATCAGATTGGCAATACACAGAAAATAAATAGAAATACAGTAAGCAACGCAAAGACACAAATAATTTTTAATAAGGAGTTCACCCTATTCTCCAGGGCTACGTCTTCGGTCTAGATTCAGTGGTGGCCTTGTTTTATTGTGTCTTTTAGCAGAGAAATTACAATGCAGGGACTCAATATGAGTTCTCTTGAAGCAGATTTTGCTTGGCAGGGTGGTTCTTGGATGCCCCAAGCCACTTGGAGTACACAGACTCTTTTTCTTCCTACCAGCTCTGTTACCCTCGGTCTACAATGGAAAGAGCCAACTGTGATGCTCAATTTGGATAGATTCCTCTATGGGAAGGCTTGATTCTTCAAGCTCTCTAGTGCTCGATGCTACCTGTGGTCAGCTCGACCCTCTGTCTCCTCTGCTTGGCTTTATTGCTCTCTGTGCTCAGTCCTCCTCCCAAGGTTCACTGTTCACTGTCTCTCTTGGTCGCTTGGACTCTTTGCTCTCTCTTTATTAATCCCCTTCGGCTGTCTCTATTCATGGCTTTAGCCATTCGACCTCCATGCATGTTCGGTTCCTCTCCTTCCTGCGTCGATTCTCCTTCTGCCTATGTGTTGGGAGTTCCCTGTTCAGCGTTAGCATGAACGCTCGGGAAGTAGCCACATGTCTCCATCGGAACAGTGCCAGCCTATTCGTTGATTCGTTTCTTTCTCCACTGTGGCGGTCAATGGATTCCAAATCCCCTTAAATCGCAACTTAATTCCTTGTCAATTCCGCTCTGTTTATCGGATGTAATCTTAGCCATCCGATCTGGGCTCCTCCAGATCCAATGTCATACGCACGCCGAACGCGGTTGACTTGCTCGACCGATAACGCGTGATCACGGTGGTTTTTCTCTCACCTTCGATGCCACGCATCGATCACTGAGTGTGATCGCTCCATTTTCTCCAAAACAGCTTACCGTTCAAGGGTGCCCCGATAAAACCGCCGGTTTCCAGGTTGTTGGTCCCACCTTCATACAATGGTGCTTTTCGTTTCTCCACCCACGGTCCTCTGGCTCCCAACGTGACTGAGTGCTTAAGGCTCTAGCATTTCAGCCCTATTTTCCCAGCTAATCGTGCATCAAAAATCAACTCCTTTTCCCATTCCGGGGCTCCCAGGGGCTACATCGACCTCCTGCGCAGTCTCCATGGGCCTCGGTCAGCGCGCTTTGACCGAGGTCCTCGTCGTTCCACACCGGCTGCCATGGCCACTGGTTCAGGGTGTTTTCAATTGCTGTTTTGGATTCTTCAAGGATTTGTTTTGTCCCAATATAGTCATGGTTCTATGACAGTCATTTATGGATCTGATTTGGATCATCAGTCCATGTATGGGAATCCTTGACTTCTGCCCAATACTACGCACAACTTGACGTGACCTATTATATTGTGTTGCTCATGTACATATTGTACATAAGAATGTGTGAGATGTTTTTATCTCTTTTTCAATGTTTTTTCATGTGTTGCACACACTATTTCTACCTCATATATGAAAAAATATGATTATATATATATATATATATATATATATATATATATATATATATATATAGATATATATATATATACTAATCCATGTTTTTCTTCTTTCATTATGTGATTCAACCATGGGTGTAGTCTTTTTTGAAGGTTTTTACAAGATTGGGTGGAATTTTTATTGTGGCATATACCAAACCTTAGGTGTGTTTCTCTTGAACTTAAAATATATGGGTAGTTCTCTCATTTCATCTCCATTATATTATTTGTCATCATTATTATCATAATTATGCCTTAGGTTCAACCTCGCCAAGTTGCGATATTAACCTATCTCTTTTATGCACATTGTAACTTGGCGGTAGAGCTTACCTATACATGGATACCCTATATTAGCACCTTTGCTTCATGTTGGTGTCCATGCAATGTATCCCTTCTTGGAAACCCTCATTTTGACCTATCATGGCTTAGAATCTAAGCCTTATTTTATCTTCTTCATTAGCTTCTAGCCTTACCCCAAGAGGATTCCACATTTTTATAGCTTATGATTTTTGTTACTTTTTCATGGCCTTCTGCTTGCTTTTGCTTGGTGTTCTTACCTTTTGTGGAAGGGCCATTGTGATGAGTGGTCTTATTTTCTAGCCTCTTTTCCTCCTTTTGCTTAGGGTAGTTATGTCGGCTCGAAACTAGTTTCTACACTCTATACCACTCATTCTACCATGACAAGCTTCCTTTGTGTTCTTCATATTCACATTAAACATTGAAAGGCACTAAGTATACTTGTATCTCTTGTTATATCTCAATAAAACTAAACAAAAAATGAACTATTGAGCTTACTTGTCTTCTCTTACATGTTTATTAACTATGAAGGAGAATAGAAAGTAAAAAAGGGAAGGGAATTATTTACTTAAGTTATCAATCAAAGTGGTAGCATCAGTCATATCACTTGAATATGGAACATGTTTGAGGCATGTCCTTATAATTTAGTTTTAACTTGCATAAGAGTTGTATCCTACATATGATACTGTCTACACCTTTGGTTGGTTACTCTTCTAGTCAGTACGGAGTGTGCTTAAATGCCTGCTATTTTTTTGCATGATATCACATGGTCCTCATGAGTCAATTCTACCAAGTCATTTTTTTGTCATGCCATTAATGATTATGTGTTCAAGGGAAGCTTCAATCTAAATGAGCCATCGAATGTAGTCCTTGTTGAACTTTTTGTCTTGGTCATCCCTATGTCAGTTGTATTTTTTCTCTTCATGACTTCATCCATTCACATTGTCTCTTGGTTTGTTTAGTGTTGATTGATGGGGGATACATTAATGTCCTTGTTCTACAAATATTATCCTATTAACCTCAACCAATTATCTAGGAGCTTGATCTAAGAACCAATAGTACCTTGAAGCTTGCACACCTGAGTGGAAGGCTTCCTCATGACCGAAAGTGTTTTTACCTCATTTACTCATAATTGGTCAATTCTGTAAATGTTCAATACTATCTGAATTTTCCACACTTAATGTATTGTGCTACATACCTTGAGGTCCAATTTTGTGATTGGTGGTTCCACTCATATTTGTTAATGATACCACTTATTAACTAATAAATATGACAATTTCTACTATGCTGAACATTGAAACTTCTATTTGCATGTTGTAGATTCATACCATCAAGATTTTGTAGAAGCCACTAGATTAGGGACATTTCGCTCTTAAATGACACCCTTCCTAGGTTACATTGGAGTTATGTATCATTTATGTACCTTAATGACTCTTAGGTACCTCATCTATTATGTTTCCATAGTTCTATTAACATATACTATGAAATAAATCCATATTGTATTTGTTTGTGACTATGATATTTTTGATTTGTCACATGGATCTATTGTGTATTATTCATTGCCATGTCCTAGCATTTTATGTCATGGATCCACGATGTATAGTTGGATGCCATGTTCAATTTCTTTTTATGACTTAGGGATGTTATTAACTCTCACTTAGCTTTGAAGTCCTGGCTCCTTCCTCCCTTTTTTAGCTCTATATTTTTGTAATGCATTTTTACCATCAGTTTCTCTTTTGATCTCATGCACTAGGGGACATCTATTATAGCCCTATTTGTCACTCCACTAAAGTGAGAGAAACCCAAGTTCGACTTACCTTAGTTTCTTGCCAGAATGCATCCATTTTCACCTTTTCTTTTACTTATGTGGGTCTTACAAGAGAGTTATTCCATGTTAACATGACAAAATTACATAATTAAGTAATTTATCACAATTATTGTCCCAAATTCATAATTTTGAGACAATAAATATTTCATAATTGAGAAAAAGTTTCTAAATTTTGTTATTCCCAAGGAGATCAACTTGACCTACTTATATATGAGTTGGTTAGGGGTCCATTATTGTAGAAGTTTCCTAAATTCTCAAGACTTTAAATGGCTAGATACATTTCCCCAAAACATATACTAAACCTATATAACCTGACCCTATCAAGAGGAAAGGGGCTAGATCCATTTCACATCCATTGAGAACTGACTATACCCATTTAGATCTACTTAGATCCAGTTAGAGTTTCATAACTAGTGTCCATATTATAGTCAAAAGCTCCATAACTTTGAGAGGCTAGAGGAAACCAGGTCGATATACTGAAGGAGAGGTTCATCATGTGCCATTTAGGTATATCATTCATGTATGCTATTTTAATATAAACCAAAACTGATTCTCTTTACTTTATGTTTTATGTATTTATGTTATTTACATGCCAGTCATGTTATTTACATGTTGTTGATATGTGAATAATCAAGAATTATCATGGTCACATTATCTTGAAGGAAGGTATTTAGGTGGTGTTTGTTGGTTGTGTATGTGCAAGATCTTGGCCTGGAGCTTAGAGACTAGGAGATTTGGTGTCTCCAAGGCTAGTTGCATTAATCGACTATTGTCTCTTCATTTTAAAGGTGTGACCTCCCCTCTTATTCTTATATTATATGTTATGGGCGACATGATTGGGAATTTCTTCGGAAACCCTTTACACTTTTGATTTCACACACATTTTTCTAGTGGTCCCTAGGATAGAATGATAGAGAAACAAAACACACAATAGTGAGTATGAGAGATATGATAGTAGTTATGTTTTGCTAAGAGATTAACCACTAATAAAAATAATAGGATAAGGAAATGTTAAGTTGAATATGATGGGTGGAAGTATTATAATACTCCTTATTGTTTAATACATCCCAATATTGGCCAAAAGTTTGATTTTTGTAAGCAAGATGAGTGATACATGTGTAAAAAAGGTGTTTGAGAAGGATACGTATAGGATGTTTTGGAAACCAATGGTATTTCTAAGAGAAGTTTAGATTGGGATCCTATATAAGATTTTAGGAAGAACTATCAATGATGGGTACAACATATCTATTGTTCCACAGGGTGGAACGTAAGAAGGAAACACTCCTTCAATCTCTACAGAAAATACTATGACATGGCATAAAAAATTGGGACATCTTATGGAGAAGAGATCTCGGGTACAACATAGTAATTCTCTCAAAGAAGTTATGTCTAATTTCTCTCTAGATTTTGATTTCTATGAAATTTGTTTATATTAGAAGCAAAATAGAGTGAGATTCACATCTAGTTCTGTGAGGTTAGATGGCATACTATAGTTGATGAAAAGTGGTGTGTTTGGATCTATGTCAATTCCATCATTGGGTAAATCTATGTACTATGTCTCATTTATTGATGACTCCTAAATAAATACATATTTATTTCCTTAGGAAGAAATCTAAATTATTTTACAAATTCAGAAAGTTTAAGCCTCTCATGGAAAACCAGACAAAGAAGAAAATTGAGGCATTGATAATAGATAACGGTGGATAATTTTGTGGGAATGAACTCAAAGGATTTTGTAAAGTGTAGTATTGCAAGGAATAAGACTAATCCATTCAAACCTCGATAAATGGAGTTACATAAAACATGAATAAGACATTGATAAAGAAAACAAGGAGAATTTAGGAAATTAATTCTTGAAAGGAAAAGCTAATGTATATATCTTTTAAAAAATAGATCTCTTAATCTATCTATACCCTAACTAACAATTTTTATATTAGTCATTTATAGTTCATAATAAAATAAAAAACCCACATTGGTCCTTATACACTTCATATTTATTTTTAAAAAACATGATAACCTGGCAAGTAAATAAAGAATGTATATTAAAATCAAATCTCATGTAAAATCCCTACTAAGATAATAAAATGCCTGCTTCAAATATTATTTGAAGCGATGAAAAATAATTTTTCTGAAAATATAACTATAATCCTTACCAAGATAATAAAATATTTGCTTCAAACATTATTTGAAGTGATGAAAAATAAATTTTCTGAAAATATAACTATTTAAATACAAATGTCAGCCAACACTCACTAAAATGACAGCATAATGTAGAATGGCACATTAAATATCAAATAATACACTTTCGATAACCAGTCCTAATGTCCCCATTTCAACATGTAAAGAAATCAGTTTGTTCTTTAAAGCAAAATAACTAAAGCATGTGTTTGAAGGGAAACCATTTACTATGCTAAATATAAAATATTTAAGAAAAAGGGAATATTTAGATCTCGATGGTACACCAGCAACACACGTAATAAAAGAAAAGCCCCAAAAGTCTAAGCATTCATCTAAAGATAATAAATCAACACTTGTTTGAAGTAGATCATGTGCAGGTTCCCACATGTGGAAAGGAACCAACCATCCCAGATTTCCACAATTCTTCTCGTGTGTGCCTAGTGGGTGCCTTATCATCAAAGCTTCCTCACTTCTTTCCACTTGACTGTGTTGTAAATCCCGCCTCGATCCACTTATCACCATGAAAATAGCCACAAAATTTTTGGTCATGGGAGGAATTATTATCAAATTTGACAAATTAAAGAACAATTAAACAATATTCAAAGAGAACTATATAGAACTATAGAGTGTAGGTGTCCTTATCATATAAAATCTTTGCCGGAAGCCTTAAAGCCATAAAATTGTCTCATTTCGACATTATTTATATGGAACAAAAAACTTTTTTAGTAAAGTTTTTGTGCGAAGCTAATAATAACTCGAAAATATAAATATTCATTCATACATATATATAACTTTTATGCCTATAGATATTAGTGAGCACTCCAATACTCCACACAAATATGAGGATGCCATGATCAAATATTAAATTGAAATTAATAATCATTCCCTTTCCAAATGTAAATAACCACAATTCATATTAATGCAATTTCAACGACCAATCATAATATTTCCACTTCAAAATAAATGGAAATTCATGTTTGCGCTACGTCAACTGTAATCCACATCCCAGGTGACGACTGGAACAAATAGGCGATCACATTATCTTTAGTCATACCATTCACAAAAATCCGATCACGCCATGTTGCAACACAAACAACAGATTTTATAGCTTCCGGAATAGAAGCTACAAATGTCGAAACGTTTTTCTCGGCATCATACTTCTTCACTTGTTTGTGCTTTTTAATGATCACGTACAAATTTCTACATGTACGAACAACATCAGAATCCTCAAGAGACCTCCATGCAATCCACATTTTTTCTAGTGTGTGCCAAGTGCCCGTCTCCTCATAAAAAAATCTCTCACGCTTCTTAAACCCATAAGCAGGAAATCCCTATTGTGTCCACTTATTACCATGAATTTCCCCTCTAGGTAAACACCTATAGAACTATGGGGGCTTTCTGTCATAGGAGCAAGATGTCCCACCGGTCAATATTTTCAATTCAGCAATTAATATAGGCTTTTGATAAGTTATTCATCTTCAACCCTTTAAATATCTCAAATACCAGAAATCTTTTTGATCGCTCAACTTTTATTAGGAGGGTGACTTTGTTCTTTATGTTAATATTTTTCGTAATATAGATGACAATTTCATATCAACTAATAGAAATGATACATTCATGTGACCATTGGTACACTTGTAACTATAGAAACCAGACATATAGCACCATATAAAGTTTTTGTCCATATTATTATACTAATATTATAACATAATAATATTTTGACACTATATTAAGGGTTACTATATAGTTTATGTCTATAGTTAGATTAAGAAATAGATTTACTTCAGAGATACGAGGAATGAAGTTAGTGGAAAACTTTGTGAGTTAAGCGTTGTAGCAATGGTGGGTTGGTAGGGTTTGAGAGTTGCTAAGAAGTATATTGTTCAATCCGAGTAGTGTAGATGTACTTTGGAAAAGAATTGTGTCCATGTCGCTCAAGCCAAAGTTACCAAGATAGTCGTCCACAACGAAGGTGCCATAAAAAAGTATAGTGTTCACGCTGGACAAGGTAAGGGCACCATGGAAAGGTATGTGGTTTGGGATAGGAAGGAGTCTGTCACTAGGTTAGACCTTCTGAGCCTTTTTCATATCTCAATCAGATCCATCTCTTGGCATTTGATGCTTTTTTGGGTGAGATCTACGGATCTCGTTGAAGACCTCAAACTATTGCTAAAATGGGAAACATGGATACCCTATAGATTACAACACCCTCTTTTCGAAGGTAATCAAATGGAATATCTCTCTCCTCTCTCGGTTTATAATATATGCAAGGATGTTACAATTTTCTTGGCACTTCGATTGCATGGGGGGGCTTTGGGAAAGTATTCCTCTTCCCAAACCTTCTCTTACAAAGATGTGATCCAAAACTAGGTTCCCCAAAGTGCAATGTTGCCTCAAGAACATCTCTTGCCCTCAAGCAAGTTACCTCATGCCCACATTGCTCTAAATTATTTTATAGTGGACAAAGTTGAGGATGTCCCTTCAGACGAACTCACTCATCCAAATATGGAGGAATTTTAGAAGTTGTTGGCAACAAATGGCCTCATTTGTTGTCTCAATGGGCTGTGGCCACAAACAATAAACCTTTACCAATGGATCCATTCAACTTGGACCAAGGACTGTAGGGTCCTCTTCTATTCCAAGGGTTTCTTCATCATTGTTTCTATCAATGACGTAGATTATCAAAATGTAATTCCCAAGGGCCACTGGTTTGGGGAAACGTTGGACTCTTCTTAACACCTTAGTTCCCAGATTTTGACCCCTACATAGCTGTGATCACAAAGCTACCCATTTGGGTCCAGCTCTCGAATTTGTCGGCCCATCTATAAAAAAATTCAGTATTCAAGGGTACTGGAAACACCTTGGTTCGTTTTTTGGCCACATATCCTTCATGAGGCCAATGTGGAGTCTACACTTATGGATGGATTTATGTTGAACTTGACATCAACAAAGGATTTCTTGACAAAATTAATTTAAAAGTAGGTGATTTTCATTGGACCCAATAGTTGGACTATGAGAACAGTGCTTTTCAGTGTCTACTATGCCATCAAATAGACCATCTTCAGAACCCTTGTTCTCAAAAACCAGTCAAATAGAAGCATAGACCTAAAGCATGGATGCCATGCAACCCACCTCCTTGAGAAGAGGAGGATTTTTCATCCTCGGACCAAGAATATGATCAGTCTAAAGGCGACATAGTCTTATTAGACGAGATCCAAAATGAAAATTTTCAAAAGCCCCATGAAGAAGGCAAGGAAATCCATTTTTTTTCTAGCAAGAAGAGGAAGTCAGTAAGAATGCTCCGACGGGTGCCATGAAGCATGCCCATCAATTAACTTCCTTGGACTCTAACAAGGGTTCCTCAATAGATTGTCAAAACAATATTAAGGTATCTTCGGTAACCCCACCTTCAAAAGGTTGGGTCAAAGTAGTTAAAAATAAAGGCAAGAAGGGAAGTACTAGATAATCAACTCCAAATTGGGTGATTACGATATATCTCTCTTGATTTTTGCATATGTTTTTCAGTTTCTTAGTATGTCATACCTATTTGGAGGTATTATCTCCCATGTTAGTTTTTTTCTTTGATGTTAACTATATGTACTCACTGTAATCATTTTTCTATTAATATAACAATTTTGTATCATCTTACTAAAAAGAGAAATAGATTTACTTCTTACTAACAAATAAGCAATGGTGTGATGGATGGCTTTAAATGAAAAGGTATTTTAATGGCTAACATGGATAAGGAATATAATGATATATAATAATTTTGAAATTGTGATCACAACATTTATGAAAATTGTAGTCCAATTTATAGATGAAATGGCATTTTTCATGACATTTTTCTCATTAATTTTAACCAAAATATGATAGATATTTTAAAATCTTGAGTTTAAGTTGTTTACTCTGTAGAATTCGAGTGCCCGAGGGGGTTTCAGGGTGTTGAATCTATTTACACATTCAAAAATGCATTTTAAACAACAAAAAATCACATCCTTTCTTGAAATTGTTTTCCTGAATTCCATCATACTGGTCCAATGGCATTGGGTCCCTCCATAGGATGCCCTTTGCAACTCTCCCAAAGATTGGTGCATGGCTTTACTGACTTGGAAACCATGGATTGGTGCATGGATTTAATAATGGTGTTATTCTTGCTTAGGGATTGTTGTATGGCTTTATTATTGGCTTTACTATCAAAATTGAAGCTGATAATCAACTTCCCTTTCGAGATATCCTTTTAACTAAAAATGAAGGAAAACTTGGTTTCCAAGTCTTTAGAAAGAAATCTCACATCAAGAGATATTTTCATGCTAATTCCCATCACCACCCTAAATAGAAAATTGGAATCATAAGAACCTTAACCACTAGGGCTGCTCGAATATCTGACCTAGACCATCAAAAATTTAAACTTAACCATCTTCGCAAAGTATTTGAACTAAATGGTTACAATAAGAACACCATTAGTAAAGCCATGTTCCAATCCCTAAGCAAGAATAACAATAATAACAAAAATAAAGAACAAAAATCTTCAATCACTACTAAAATTTCTCTTCCTTATATAAAAGGTACCATCGAAAAAATTACAAAAATTCTTAAGAAACATAATATTAATGTAGCTTTCACTCCCCCTAACACCATCAGACAATTATTTAACTCTGTTAAAGACTCCATAAACCCTAACCATCAAAAATTTATTTATATTATACCTTGTCCATGGGGTAAATAATATATAGGTGAAACATGGAGATCTTTTAACATTAGAACCAAAGAGCATACCACTGACTTATGAAGAGAAAGGACCTCAAAATATTCATTAGAGGAACATCACACTGCATTTGCATGGAAGAAGCCAAACTAATTAAAAAGGTGGACCATTATCTTAAATCAATGAGGGCATTGAAATAGAAAAAAGAAAAAAACAACTTGAATTGGGGTGATTGAGTAAAACTAAGGCAATACTTGGAAACTATCACTAGAAATCATAAAAAACCAATAATTAGCTCTCATAATATAGGTCCTTTAGAAATAAGTTAGGTCTCATATCCTATTTAGTTCCAATAAATTAACTCCAATATTGTGCATTTATATTCAATTCCATCCTCAATCATAAAATATAAAAACAATATATATTAGATAATTTAATCCTAATTCATAGATGCAATTATTGAGTAAATCTAATAATATCCATAAGACTTGCTCATCCTCAAGGGTCATTCTTTTAATTTTATTAAAAAAGTATAAAGCAAACATAACAACTCAAACAAAAAGTCAATACAATGAAGCTTAAAAAAAATGTACATACTATTTGTATATTATTAATTATCATCTTATACCCTCTAAGAAATCCATTGAAATAAATTTTAAAGATTGTAGTAAGATTCCTAATTTAAATCAATGTAAAAGGAAACATTAAAAAATAAAAAATAAAATCTTATTTCATAACAACCCTAATAACTAATAAACCCTAATTTCATATCAAATCAATATATTCCATTGGTGAGTAATATTAAATCTAATTAAAATATCAGTAATAATATAATTTCCATTTTTAATTAAATTACTAGTGATCTAAACCTCAATTCTATTATTATGTTAATAAACTATTTAAGAATATGTAATTCTACCCAAAATAACTAATAACCCTCATCGACTAAATCATTTCATATTGTTCCTTCCCATAAACTATATATATACTTAAGATTATCGCTATGACACATCGTTAATATCTTCTTAAACAATTGGTGTATCCCCTGGCGATGGACTCACGTGGAAGTCTGAAATGTTGGGTTAAATAAACTTTATGAACAGGTTATTCCTCTATTATGTATAAATAAAAATGATATTTTATTATTATTATTTTTTAATTTAAAATATCATTTTATAATCACTAGACCATATAATTTATATGACGTCTCCCCATCCTAAACTAAAAGAAAGTGTTGGATGCAATCACAAATAAGAAAACATGCTTACTAATCACAACTTCATTTACATCGTGTTTTCTCAATTGCTAAATATAATATTTAAAAAAAAAAACAACAACAACAACTTATCATTATGTTTTTCTAAATATAAAAACAAAACACATATACCATTTGGAATAGTTTTCGAATACACTTAAGCATCATAATAATTGCATACATCTAACTCCTTTTACTTTCTTGGAGTAAGAAAAATTCAATGTCCACATCCCAATAACCAAACTTCAGTGGCAGATTGGTCAATATGGCTATATGTTAGGTGGCATCTAATCCTTTTTAGAATCTCATTGCTACTACCGTACGATGAACGTTCAAAATTGAACATGCCACAACCATTCAAAGGGATTCTAGCATGTTAGAGAAGTGCCATGGAAAAATTACATGGAAAAAAATTACGTTTTGATTTTTGCAGGTTTTAAAAAATATATAAATAATATTATAAACTTCCCTAAGAAGCATTGTTATTCTGATGAACATTTCAAAAAATTATGGAGGGTTGGATATCCATTATCCTTGGAGGATGTACTCTGGTAGGAGGATGTTGTGGCAACGAATATAATGTAATGGAGGTTGTTGCAGTAATGAATATAACGTGATGGGGTTGCTGCAAGTTGTAGCTTGCATTGTCAATTTTCCAGCAATCATAATGGTAGTCCACCACGTTGATATTCCAAATTATTACCAGTTTTTTCATCCCATGTAGATTGTAACAGGAGATTCAGAACTAAGAGACTGATGAATGAGATTGTGAATGAATTGTAAATTGTAATTTGCAAGCCTGAGTGGATAACATGAATATAATATCTCATAATGGGCATAGTGGATTTCTTCAATTCTCTCTTTTTGAAATAGGTGATAAAGTAGGCTCCCAAGAGTTGAAAAATGGTTCTTCTTGGAAGCTCGATTTGATTACAATGAGTTTAACAAGTTTTGTTACCAAATTTGATTATTTGGAGCCATTTCTGCATGTGCATGTTGGGACTAGGCAATGGAATTCCTCTATAGCACAAATTTGGTAGGAAATGGTGTTCCTCTATAACATGAATCTAGACAGGATTCCAAGTTCCAACTATCACATATTCACATGTATTTCTGAGCAATCTAAGTCTACTCATAAAAAACTATTTTTTAAAAAGGCTCTGATTATATAAATTACGAGTTGTTACTACCACCTTTGGTGTTTACGAACAATAAAGAAGCTTTTTAATCTTCTAGTTTCTCACAGAAATCACCACAAGTAATTTTTCTAAGTCATACCCCTGGATAAATTAGTTGGAAATTTTCTACACTTTCCTTTATCTCTGTGCCCCCTCAGACTCAACCGTCGAATTATGCACTAAAATGAAAAAACCTTTTTAAATGAAAAATACCACCTAGGTCACATTGATTGAATCCTCAATATTTATCCATCTCCAGGGCATCATAGCTAGAGAGTTGTTGCCAATGACCAATCAAGGATAGCAAACCAATCAAATTCTAACCTCTCAGACTAGTCCTCTATAAAGCCAGTGATATGGGCAAGCCAATCTTTTTCTAGCGCATGTCAATCTTGTTGACGGAGATCTTCCCATCATTGTTACCATCCAAGGGGTCGAATATTCTCGTTAGCCTCACACTCTTCATGATATGGTTCAATAGCATGAAGATTCTCCTCCACCTAAAAAATGTTTCCTGTCATTACAGATATAAAAATCGCGAGACATACCTCAATTGAAATGGTGATCCTATGATCATTTCCATGAATCTATTACAATAGGGATACCATATCTCATTTCTAAAGACTAGATCTCATTTTCTCCCCTCATCGAAATTGCAATAGGTCCTTTGTCACCTTTCCATATACTAGGAACAACTCTCGAACAAGATCTACTTCTTCTTGAGCTTCTTCAAGGATATTAATTGGATTCAGAGACAGATAGACCTCCAACTTCCAAGTGACTATTAAGGCTATCGATATGAGTCTACATCATCACTTAAGTCAACATTAAACTCTGGACATCCAACTTGCACAATAAGAGGAACAATATAAAATTCATGACCAAGTAAAATGCAATGTAGTCATCTAAATATGGATCCTAAAAAATACAATTTGCTAAAAATCACATGAAATAAATCCTTACTCACGATCTAGTTGATGGTCCTACATTATTCTCTACTAAGCCTTCCAAATATTTTTCAACTAGGATCCTTGCTTCATAATATAAATAAAAAATCCACTCATCACCGAAAACATAAATGGCATGAAGAACCTGATGAGAGCTCCAGAGAGGACTTCAATGAGATGGGAAAAATGTAAAAAATTATATTTTAGATTTGACATCAACTTTTCACGCCATTGGAGGATTCTCCTATACTACAGATAACTAAATCACTTTTCCTTCAAGAAATTTACTGTAAATTTCAACCAAATTTGGAGACACCCTGAAAAAAATCTTAACTTCACATCAGAAAATTAAAATTCCACGGCAATCAACTAGAAAGTTAGAAAGAAATTAAAATCTTGTAACACATATATTTCAATTGCCTTAGGATTTCATCACATAAATGACAAAGCTCAAATGAAGATATACACACACACACACACACACACACACACATTAAGCCACCTCCAGTTCCTTACTCTTGTTTCTTTTATGGGTGAGCTACTCATGTTCAAACTTCGTCACAGTGAAAATACTAAGCGCAACTCAAGGAGGTATGAAAATACACACGGTTTGCTCAAGCTATAAACAATAGGTCCCGAAGACACTAGTACTTTAGTGTTGGTGATATAAACTACAATTTCAATAATGTTTACAATTAAGGTCACCTTCACCTCGTATAATAAGTAAGGATAACATCAAAGAAAAGTGCAATTGTAACAATTCTATCAATTTCACCGAATTTTCTTCCATAAAATTAGGTTCTAATACAACAAATAATTATGTTTCCGTCAATACAATTCACCATTAAAAGTATTAGTTTTAAGTAGGAAATTACCCCGAACTTATGTCAATGGAAGATTCTTACAATATCTTGGAATGTGATGTCTAGGAAAGAGGTCAAAGAATTGATTTTTTCTTGATACTCAGATTCAAGGATATTCCTAAAACTACAATCTTCTTAAAGATGCCTGAAAAATTAAGCAAACATACCTTGATTTCCATCTCTCTAAAACTGGAAGGAGGAATGAAAAGAAAGATGGAAGAACAATACAAAGCAATAATATGAAAGGAAAATATCAAAGATGACTACGACCGAATATATAATGGTCAAGAGTTTGAAGCTTGCTAATAACGCAAGGGAAGGGTTGAGTGCACTTAAAAATCGTAACTTTTATACAATCACACTAACAATCCAACACGACCAAATAGAAGAAGCCACCTGTGTTAGCCGCCCTTCCAATCACGCATCTAAACATGAAATCGGAAGTGACACATTGAAAAATCATCACCAACATCCATCACAGGCTCCATCCCTATTTTTTTTAATTATGATATTACCACGATTTTACCTGATGCTACCTATTGACCCTCCTTTGAAATAGCACCTATTTTCACATTTTTCTCTCTAAATACATTCGTAAAGTGAAAATGACTCACATCATGTAATTGATCTTGTAAAGGAAAGTAATTCAATTGCCTTTATCTCACTGACTACGAAAGTTGAATCACCAAAAACTTGTATTATGTGACATTATTATCCAAATCACACTTGAGAAGTGTAGAAATTCTGCAAATTCTCTACAAATCTCACTGTAAGACCATGTAGAAAATATGACTATATATTAACCCGATAATGCGATATAGATCAAAGCAAAATACTATAACCTACTTCTACTATCAATTTGCGGAAGCTTAAAGATCGAGTTGAATCAAAGCTGAACAATATAACAAGAAGAAGAAAAATCAATGCACATGAAACACATAAAATTATCAGGGGAAAGCTTCAGCTAAAAACCCCACTATCTGTATTATCATACAAAGTGGAAATACATCAGAATTATACGAAGCCTTAGCTCTCACAGCTAGCCAGCTCTCTGTACAATCCTCCTGGATTCTCACGGGCAATCAAAGCTTCTCAAAAGCCTTCTCCTCTACCCTCCAAGCTCCTATTTCCTTATGCAGTTCCTTTGGGATGATCTCCTTCACCTAGCGGAACACTGCTCTAACACATTGTCAGAACTGCGTAATCCTCAATGAACCTTACCTTGACTGCATGCATGAGTTTCCTTTATAGGAAAACACATGCAACTGATAGTATATTTTCCTTGAAATTTAGTTCAACTGGGTCTTTCTCAGAATAGATATACATGAGTTTCTGATGAGGGAATATTTAGTTATCTGGAGTACACTAGTTGAGTGCATGAATGCATCAACTCACTCATAACTCACAATTAGTTCCTCAAATAGTTTGAACTAATTTAACTAGACTTAACTCAGTAAACTGAGCTAACTAATTACAACACAAATATAACTCAATCTTATCTCCTTAATTAAGCGATAACCTCCTTAATTTAAGGGATAACTTCTACATCAGTGCAAAAAGACTTCTAACTTGAATTTCTCGAACTAATTAATTCAAACTGAATTAATCAATTATTTCTAAGTAGTTGGTAAGACTAAATTCGATTTTAATTCACAATTTTAATTCAAAGACAAATTAAAATTGAAATATTCTTGATTCTATTTTTATCATTTCTTATTGCTATTTTCAACAAAAAAAAATAGCATTACTACTTTGATTTCTTCATAGATTTTTAATCCAATTATTGAATCTAACCACTATAATAACATTTATATGCCAACAAAATACATTTAACATGAACCACAAAATAAAATCAATCCCCATATATCTAACTACTCATATTAGAAACTACAAGAGTCAAATTATGAAGTTATACGGATAATCAAACTAAATAGTCTCATGATTCATATATTAAAAGTTGTACTTGAAAGTCAATCGCTCCATCGTTTTATGCTTCCTCCTTGTGAAAGATCTAAGTATTTTTAATTTTATGAATGAGGCTTTTCATATATTTTTAATATAAATATTTATGTTTTACCAATTTCATCAAGATGTTGTGATGTATATATGTTTATCTTTGGTTCTTATTTTAGACTATACGAAAGACAAAATATTATGGAATGTGAAATTTGTTAGTAAAATTTGACTCTCAAAAGAAATTGGGTATCTTTTGAAAACTTTATTATATCTAAAATATGAACACAAAAATTGTCTTTTTTTAATCCTTTCTGAAAATAAAATATAAGGATAATATATTGTTTTCCATTGAAATGTTTTTCATTATGAAAAAATTATATAAACCTATGTCTTTCTAATTGAAATTAAAACTAACTCTTCAAATTTAATCATTATATAAAATCAATTTTATTTCCACACCAAAAACCACATCAGAAGAGTAAAACCCCATTTTCACTCTTAGTCAATGATCACCCACAATTTGCTTGGTAATATCAGCACTCGTATATTTTTCTAACAACATATTGTTGTTGTTGCGGAATTGAGGTTAAATCTTGATTTGTATTAATTAAAATGGTTTTTTAACTGCATATTTGAATTCAGCACCCTGATGATTTGTATTATTTAAAATGGTTTTTTAACTGCATATTTGGATTCACCACCCTGAAAAACCCAACGAGGTCCAAACAACGAGAGAAGCTCTCCAATAAGTTGGCCCTATTTCCAACTGCACCGCGTGGGGGGGCCGCACCCAGCCTAATGGCCTCGGGATTCCACTGGCCTGCGCCGACCAGGAATTCCATCAACTGCAATTTATTACGCAGATTAACCATGTGAGACAACTGCCACATGCAATTCACTATTACAATCTCCCCCTCACGAAAATTATATCCTCACAGAACTTGCTTACTTCGACAGCCTTCTTCCAGTGAGCCCAAAGTAAAGGAGACATTCTTCCTTTCAAATACAAATGTCTTCCTTTCAAATACAAATGAAGGTGTGTATCCAGAAGGCTGACCATGAAATAAATATAAAACTGAAAATATGATAAAAGTTGAAGATAGAAACTACTGAATCACACTATAGGACAGGATGGTGATATCATATTTCATAAATTGGAATGTTAAATAGTCTGATTTGATTCTAGAAATAAAGCGTCTATATAATTCTGGTGAAGTGAAATTGAAATATGAAAGCTGAAAAGAGGAAGGTTTCAAATTCGTATTCTGAAATGCCATGAAATAGTTGAAAATTTATTAATAATCAGTCAACGTGGTTAAATCAGCGAATCATTTAAAGATTCAAACTCTCGTGAAATTGTATTTTCAAATTCCATAAAACTCTACAATTTTATAACAAGTAACATTGATCAAGAGGATGCACATGCAATAGAAGGAAACCCAATGGCGTGGCGAACAAATCATCGATTGTTTTCTTGTGTGATTGGTTCCTTGTGCGGTGGGTAGGATTTGAGAAAGATCCACGGTCACTACACACGGGTCAGGCAGTAGCTACTTGCTCGAGAATCAGTAACTATTTAGTGTAGCCACTCATTCTAACTATTTAGAAATAAATTGATAATCAACTTGAATCGCCAAACTACCCATTTTTTCTAATTTTATTTATTAAGTAAATATATTTTTTACCAATAGATTTTATAATCATTTGAGATTGTTTAATTTCTTATAATAATGATCAATTTTAAAATTTCAATAATTTTGAGATGAATGAAAACTACACTTACATGATAGCAAGGTTATTATTAACTGATGAATGAAAAGTATATTTTAATAATGTTGAGATGAATGAAAATTATACTTAGAGGACAGTACGGTTATTTTATCAATCTATCAATATATTGTATTTAATTTCGCATGTAGTTTATGTAGTCATATGTAATGGTGTATTATTCTCAAGAATATTGGAATCTGTGCACATTTTATATGCATGATAGCAAAGTCAAAACGAAAAGTACATTTTTCTGTAACAAAATCTACACTTCTTATTCTCAAGAATATTGGAATGTGTAGAGTAATGGAATGTGTCCAAACCAAATATGGGAGATTACAAGGTCAACACTACCAAGCAAATTATGTTTTTGCTCCTCTTTTCTCAAGAATATTGGGATGTGTGAAAACTTATATGCGAGATCGCATGGTCAACTCTACGAAGAAAACACATTTTAAAGTTATTCTGGAGAACATTGGAATGTGTGAAACTAAATATGGAGGTTAGCATGGTCAACACCACCTACCAAGCACATTTTGCAACAATGGCTTTGAATTGGCCTGTATTGTTATCAAAAACATTGAAATGGGTGCAAACTCAATATGAAAGATGACAATTCCAATAAAACAACTTTTTCAAAAAAGAAATGGACATGCTTAAACTCAATATGAAAGATGACAATGCCAACACCACCAAGAAAACATCTTTTTCAAAAATGAAATGGACATGCTTTATTTTCAAGAACATTAGAATTTGTGCAAACCCAATATGGAGAATATCAAGGTAAATACATTTACTGACAATGAAATTGATGTGCATAATTATCAAGAACATTAGAATGTTGCAAACATAATATGGGGGATAGCCCCGTGGAAGCAAGCACCTCTTTTAACAATGAAATTACCACAAGTAAGCAATACATGCATTTTTTAACAATGAAATTACAACAAGCAATACGTAACATTAGAATGGTTGCAAATATAATACCTTTTTTAACACTAAAATTACCACAAGTCAGCAAGACATGGATTTCCTAACAACTAAATTACCACAGGTAAGCAATACATACATGGCAAAATCTCAATAACTTTAGAATCAGTGCAAACTCAATATGGAAGATAATAGAGTCAACACAACCATGCAACTACCTTTTCTGACATTGAAATTTATATGAGTATGCAACACATGCATGGCACCATTTCAATAAGTTTGGAATGAGTGCAAACTCAATATGGACGATAGCAAGGTCAACATTGCAAAGTATCTTTTCTAAGAAATGTATGCCAACACAATCTCAACAACTTTAGAATGGATACAAACACAATATGGATGATAGCAAGGTCAACACCACTAATGAAGAACCTTTTACAAAAATGGAATAAATAGAAGCAAGACACACATGCATGGCACAATCTCAACAATTTTGAAATTGGTGAAAACTTAATATGGAGGATAGCAAGGTCAACACGAATAAGAAAGTATTTTTTCTAAGAGATGCATGGCACAACCTTAATAACTTTGGAATGGGTACAAACTCAATAAAGAGGACATCAAGATTCCCTTTCTGAAATTCTTACAACATGAAAGACTGTAGAAATCTCCACTCTTAGGTTGACACAAGTAATCAAGACCAACAAGAAATTAACTATCCCAATAATAAAATCAACAATAACAAAAATACAAATTTTCAAACTATGAAAAAAGAACTATATAAAATAAGGTAACCATTAATTATATGTTGTACAATTATGCTTTTGTATAATTTAGTTATTGAAACTTTAGAACGTTCTTTAATTTAGACTAATTAATTATATTTAGATTATTATTTTTCTGACTTTTATTTGATAATAAAAATAATGCTGATAATTATTGAAAATCAACATTTGACAAATTTAACATAATTTTTTTAATAATAAATTAATGCTCATAAAAATTATATATATATATATATATATATATATATATATATATATATATATATATAATGAAATGTTATAAATAAAATAAAATTGATAATAAAATTATATTTTTAAAATTATATATCAGTTTTATCATAATCCAATTTTAATATAAAGTAAAAGATGAAATTAATGGCATTTTCTAAATTTTAAAAGAATTTTGACTATAAGATTAGCATAAATTTAAAATTCATTAAATTTATTTATGTTATATAAAAATAAAAAAACATATATTTAAGTTAAAATTTTGTAAATATATCACAATGTAGTCTAATTGATAGACAAAATAGTTTTTTTTAAGAAAAATTTAGCAATATAATTTCAAACAAAGTTCTGATTTTTGTTTTTTAGAATGCAATTTTGAATATATCAACTGTTCAACATCCCAAAAATCTCCTAATAGATTGAGATTTTGTATTTTAAACAACTCTTAAAGAGGTAATTTAGTTTAATCATTTTTAATGTAATTTCTAATTAAAAAAAAAATGTTAAAAAGCTATCAATTATATATATATATATATATATATATATATATATATATAATATATATAAATATATATTTAATATTATTTTTATTATATTTTAATTTAAATTTAAAAAATTTAAAGATATAATTATAAACTAAATTTAATTTTACGTAATAAAATAAATTATAATGATGATAATTATAATTATTTTAAAAAATTGAAGTTTAAAATAATTCAAATTTGCTTAAATTTTTAATAATAAAAAAAAAATTAACAAATTATTTTTAAATAAATTGATAAATTAAAATCAATATAAATTTTTGATGATGATGATGATGGTGGTGGTGGTTAACGTCCGCAGAGACCAAACAATGATCTATCAGACCTAAATAAACAAATTATTTATTTTGATTTAAGATTTTATTCCTATGCTCAAAAAGCTTGGAGAGAAGCCTCTCGAGCTCACTATAATTTTGACATTGTAAAAGGCTAGGAAGGTCAGTATTGTAGCAAAGATTGTGAAATTGAGATCTAATGTGGTTATACGCAGGGCACTCTAAGAGGAAGTGGTTTTCATCCCCGATGCTCCTATTCTCACAAATATGGCAGATCCTTTCCATCCATGGCGTTTTAGGAGCTGCCCAACGACCTGTTTCACTATGGAGCTCATGAGAATTCGTTCTAATCTTTGCTATATTAATTTTCTTCTTTGAGCTAGTTAAAATAGAGAGATACTTTTGATCTTCAAGGGTGGGGTTGATGACCTTCTTATAATAACTTAATTTTCTTTTAGACGCTAAATCTTTCTCACACCACAATTTTTCTTTGAACTTAGAAGTAAGAATATCTTTAATGTTATTTATTTTTTGCAATGCATCATTCTCGTTGATCTCCCAATAGTTTAACTAGGCCCTTGTGTCTTTATGCCATCCTCGATTGAGCCTTAGGTGGTTTTGGCTGGAATTTAAAGCTAGTTTAGGAAGTTTATTATCGTCTATGTTATTGAGCTTGTGTTTGTACAACATAAACCTAAGCATAGATAGGCTCTCAATAGGGGAAAGACCTGCTTCTATAAGGAGAATAACATAGGGTGTATTACTTTTAATTTTCAGGTTATAAGTTATAAAACGCTTCTGGATTTGCTCAACCTTTCTCCATGATTCTCTGGAGATGCTGCAACCCCAAACCTCACAACCATATAAGATAACAGGAGTGACTAAAGTTTCAAAGAGGAACTTCTTTTTATCCCATGTTACGAGGTTTGCTGTTTTACAATTATTTTCAAGACCAAAATAAGCTTTCCATCCCCCACTAATCCTTTTCTCAATGCTATGGTTCCAGTTGAGCTTGTGATGGATATCAATTCCTAGGTACTTGTAAGAATACACTTCCTCCAAGTTATTATTGTCATACATAAAATTAGCGTAAGTGTCCTTCTTGGATTTGATAATTATAACTTTTTTTTGTCAGTGTTAACAGTCATACCCATGGTAGAGCAGAAATCCTTAAGAAGCTTGAGTTGCTTATCAAGATTAGAAGGGCGCCTTCCCAAAAGAACAATATCGTCAGCATAGAGAAGAATGATAACGACTATCCCAACTAAGATCGTGCCATCACATCCTGCTTCCTCTAAATAGCCTTCGAGCTTGTCGATGTAAATGCCAAATAGGGTAGGGGAGAGGGGACAACCTTGTTTAACTCCGATGTTACACTTAATATCTTTCGACCACCCCCCATTGCTCTTTAGCTTGGCAATTACATTCTCGTATAACCTTATAGCAGCAACTCTCAACTCAAGAGGAACCTTTAGCTCTTCTAACCTATTCCAAAGGTTGTATCTAGGAACCGTATCGAAAGCCTTTCTAAAGTCCATAAAGCAGAAAAATAAATTTGATTTATCATTACGACATTCCTCCACAATGATCCTAAGCGTAACAAGGTGGTCTGTTGTTGAGTGATGCCTTCTTAAACCTGCTTGGCCTTTAGACAGCTTACCTTCACTTTCAAGCCATACACTTAATATAATAATAAAATAAATTAATTAATTTCACTATATATTAATTTTGTTTTAAACTCTAAACTGGTAGAGATTTGTATTATTAAAAAAAATTGTATTGGAAGGCGAGAATCTTTACATATTTCAATTTTCCTTATAGTTTAAGTAGTGAGGCTCAATGCAAACTTTCAAATGAGTTACCAATGACACAAAAAATTCAATGCATTTCCAACTATAAATTTTCCAAAAAGCACCCAATATCAAGACATATTGTTGTTTTGATTTAGTTTGACTTGTTTTTCATATTACTTTCTCTTTTCTTCCCAGTTGAGACCAACCCATATTCTTAGCAGATTTCGAAGTGTCACTATTTTCCTGATCTTCCCAAGAAGTTTCCTTTCCAACATTATTCCTTGTGGTTTCTAGAGGGGATTTGTTTTTCAAGAGGGTTTGCTACTTTCTACTTTTGTTGAGTACGATGAATCTTCACTAGGCTTTGATTTTTAAAGATTAACTTATGTTGCCTCTAATGTATTTTCTAGGCTTTGATTTTTTTCGATTAACTTTTGTTGCCTCTAATGTATTTTCTTTGGCAATATAGTTTTCCAAATTATCTTCCCGTTCTTTCTTATCTTAATACTCTTCCTCTTTGTATATCGTATAGTGATTGCCATGAGCTCCTTCTGACTAATTAAAGCTTAGGTATTCTTTGCTATCTCTATTGCTCTGACGTTTGGGGAATTTTTTTACTACATGCCCCATTTCATAACATGTTCTATAGTGGAATGAAACTTTTTCATAGCCGACCTCTTTGGGCCAAACATAATTTGGGGTTTTCAAACTAGTCTTAAATCGGAAAACCCTTATTGAAGTCCATATCCACACAAATTCAAGCATAAGTAGTTTTATAATAATTTATTGTAGATGGGTTACGCCAACAAATATTTCCAAGAGCATTCCAAATAGAGGATAACAAGTGAAGATTCAAATGATGCAAAGGTAGGTTTAGAAGCCTAAACCAATCTAGAGTTGTGGAGATTGATGTCATTAACGGATCGAAGGTAGGATACCAGGGCTACATGAACAGATCAAAACTACCCTAAAAGCATGGTCCAGATCCAAAAGTGGCAAGTTTATCATCCTCAATATTTTCGAAAACAATAATGAAGAAACTCTAATCCATGGGATAAATTTTTAGATCATTTGATAAACAAATTTTCCATGTCTTCGAGATCCATTTATGCAAATCCATTAGCCATGTCCAAAATCCATTAAACATGATAACCAAATGTGGCTCCAAAAACAACTTTTCATAACTAAAATTTTCCTCATCCAAAGGAACATTGAGAGAAGGAACTTCTTGAACTACTGGGAGGTCAAATATAGATTTTAGAATGGAATTATGTGAAATTGAAGACAGGATTGCTTGTCTGGAAACAATTCTTGCAAAAGAAATTATCTTTATCACTGAATCCCTAAGATCCGCCATTGATCATATTTCCATACATATCTTCAAATAAATACATGTGATCTAAGTATAGATTGGTCAACTAGGGAAATACTGCAACCATCGCAAGGGTTTTTAGTGGTCCTCCCATATCGTCCTCGCTCTACTATCTATTAAATCTATTAAAAAAAATATGTTTTTATTAGTAAATTTAGTTCTTAAAACATTTTTTTTCAATAAATTTATCTTTTCCCCAAGGAAAAGTTGTAATTATCATTAAATAGTGCGAAAATTACATTTTGCAGATGCACTGTAGTACATTTAAAAATAGGCTATTATAAAGAAAACAACCATCCATAAAAAAATTATACAAAAAAGGCCTAAAAAGCCTTTTCTGAGTCAAATGCCATTGTGTGATGTAGGAGCATCTGGACTTAGCTAATAATGTGATGGTTTGTTCACATGTTGTGGCTAAATGAGTTGAATTTCACTAACCTAAGTGGTCGAAAGTTAGTTTTGGTAGAGAGGGTTGGATCTCTCAAAAATGATCTATACTTCATTATTGTAATAATTAGAAAAATGTATTATTTTAGACTAAGGGATAATTTGTTAGAGTGGGTGTGTAATATAGCTTAAAAATAGAGATTTGATTATTAGATTGATTAAAATAGAGATTGAGTTGTCAGTATAGTTAGAATAGGATTTGACTCATAGAAGGAAAAAAAATTGTAATGGAAAGAGATTAGTTGAAGTGATTGAGATTTTAGTGAGAGGCGAGAGTTGATTAATAGATAGGGTTTTTTGAGATTGAGACAAATGTCTGATGAATTGTTGTAATTGAGAAGAGAGGGTCAAGACTCTTTAACTACTATTATATTGAAGAAATTGATTCAGTGTGCAACTGTGTGTTAATTCTGGTGAAGACTCTCGTTTACCTCTGTGAATATACGTTGTGAAACTTAACCGAGTATTTTCTTTGTTTTCACACTTTAATTTTAAATCTCAGTGTTTATATGTTAATCGTGGCCATTTAGTATTAATGGTGGAGGAATAGACCGCGGGGATAGTAGAGTACGAAGTTTCTGGATTGTGACTGAAGCCCCATGCTCACTCCTAGTCATCGATCTCAATGTCAAACTTTTAGGTCCCAATCAATGAAGGGAGTTTGGCCTATATTTAACCGTTGTGCTAATTGAAGACCCAAAAGCCATAGGATTTGATGGCCTCTGATATATAATGGATATCGGGCCATAAAGAGATTAGTTTTTAACTTCAAAGTTGGACTCGAACTTTTATAGACCAGGGATTATATTCTTTACCGACTCCATAAAGGTGGTTAAGCGTCACGCAAGTTCCCCAACCGATATCGTTGTGAACCATTGGATCCATCGTGCTTTGATAAACAGTGGAGGATCAACGGATTGTTTTGTTGATCGAGGTGAGTGATGACCATTAGATCTGAAGAGAAGAGATTCACGATGTAGAGTGAAGCATTGTTTCTAAAGGGAAGTCAACGTTGGACCAATGTATTTAAGGGAAAGTTAGGACCCTCAGTGTAAAGTAACCACGTATAGAATCCGCTATAATGTATCTGATTAGTTATAAAGTAACCAATAGTCCATTTTTAAGACTACCACCTTGTTTTCATCAGCCTCCTGCACCATTTTGGTATTAGAGCCCAAAGATTGAGTTGACTGCAGTAAACATGCCGCCGAGGAGAGGAGCTAGCATAGGTCGAGGAAGACCTGAAGCAAATGTAGTTCTGCTAGAGGAGATCCGGATTCTGCGTACAAGAATGGAAACAATGGAGAATGCTCAAAGGAGAACACCTGATGAAGGAGTTTCCAGTGCTACAGAAGAATATTCTAAGGAAGAAGAAGAGGAGGAAAATGAAACTACAAAAGTTATCAAGATGTTGGCTAAAGTAGGTGGAAAACCAACAGTGGAAATTCCTGTTTATGAAGGGAGTCTCAATGCAAAAGAGCTAATGGATTGGATCAATTCATTGGACAAATATTTTGACTATGAAGAGGTTGATGACAAAAAGAAGGTGAAATTTGTAGTTACCATATTGAAGGGTCATGCAGCTATTTGGTGGGATCAGCTACAAACATCCTGAACAAGAAAAGGAAAGTCCAAGATCAAGCAATGGGACAAAATGGTGAGTAAAATGAGAGCTAAATTTATGCCAAAAGATTATCAGTTAAATCTTTTGAAACAGTTACAGAATTTAAGTAAAAAAGAAATGTATGTTAAAGAATATACAGAAGAGTTTTATAGATTGAGTATTAGAGCAAGACATGCAGAGGATGACATGGAGAAGGTAGGCAGATATATCAATGGCTTAAGATATGACATACAGGATGAGATCATCTTGCTGAGTCCGAAGACCATTGAATATACCTATCAAGCAGGTTTGAAGGCAGAAGAGAAGATGTTGAGAAAAAAAATCAGAGCAATAGAGGGAAAAGTTCAGTAAGGGGTAGAGGAGCTACTAGACCAAGGTTTCAGCAATGTCAGAATGAAGCAGGAAGTTCAAGTAGTAGACCACCACATAAGGGAGATTTTAATAGAGGAAGAGGTTGAGGAAGAGATATTCGGTGTTACACATGTGGAGAATGGGGACATGGATCATAGGATTGTCCTCATAATAGAACAACAAGTCAGAGGAATGTGAATGTAGCTGAGGCAAAGCAAGAAACACCTCAAATTATAGAAAAGGAAGAATCCCCTGAAGTAGGAGAATCCCTGGTTTTGAAAAGGGCATTACTTAAGGCAGAGAAAGAGACTGAAGAACCACCTCAGAGGAAGAGTTTATTCAGAACTACATGCAAATCCAAAGGTAAATGTTGTAAAGTGATAATTGATAGTGGAAGCACTGATAACCTTGTTTCTACGGAGATGGTGGACAACCTAGGATTAGTGAAGACAGTACACCCTACTCCTTACAATGTGTCATGGTTACAGAAAGGACATCAGATTATTGTGACAAAACAATGCAAGGTAGAGATACAGATTGGTACTTATAAAGATGTGATATTGTGTGATGTAATGCCAATGGATGTATGCCATGTATTGTTGGGAATACCTTGGTAGTTTAATTGGAAAGCTATTCATGATGGGAGGAAAAATACTTATACTCTGGAGAAGGATGGAAATAAACATACACTGCTACCATTAAAGGACGAAGCTGACAAAGGAGCACCTGGAAATAGTGTTATGCTGATGAGTGGAAAGGAGTTGTTGCAAGAGGTTGGAAAAGGTGAAGAAATGCATTTTGATGTCATAGGGAGACGTAAGGTAATTTTGACTTCCACAAACTTAGATGATTTACCTGAAGAAATTAAAACTCTATTGAATGATTTTGCTGATATTATTGTGGATGAGCTACCAAATGCATTGCCACCAATCAGGAGTATTAGTCATCATATTGATCTAATACCAGGAGCAAGTTTGCCAAAAAAAGTAGCTTACAGATTAACTCCTCAAGAGAATGGAGAAGTTGGAAGACCAGTGCAAGAACTAATGGATAAGGGACTAATCAGAGAGAGTCTTAGTCCATGTGTTGTACCAATAGTACTCAGTCTAAAGAAAGGAGGTGAATGGTGTATGTGTACAGATTCCAGAGCCATAAAAAGGATCACTATCGGGTATAGATTTCCTTTACCACACATGGATGATTTGATCGACTATTTGAGTGGGTCAAAGTATTTTTACTAAAATAGATATGAAGATTGGATATCATCAAATAAGAATTAGAGAAGCAGATGAGTGGAAGACTGCATTTAAAACAAACAATGGGTTTTATGAGTGGTTAGTGATGCCTTTTGGACTCACTAATGCAACTAGCACATTCATGAGACTAATGAATGAAGTCTTGAAGGAATATGCAGACAAGTTTGTTATTGTTTATCTTGATGATATTCTAGTTTTTACTAGAAGTAAAGAAGAACATCTAGAGCATCTTAAATTGGTTTTAAGAACTCCGCAGAAAGATAAACTACTGATAATTATGAAGAAATGTAGTTTCATGAAAGAAGAATTGATTTCCTTGGGATTTGTAGTTTCTAAAGAAGGGTAGAAAATAGATATAGAGAAATTCCAAGCAATTTGGAACTGGCCTATTCCAAGGAGAATATTTTAGGTAAGAAGTTTTCATGGTCATGCAAGTTTTTATATGAAATTTGTTAGAGGGTTTAGTTAGATTTGTGCAACAATTCTTGAAACAATCAAGGAGACTAATCAACCATTCAAGTGGATAGAAGCAGAAGATAGGAATTTTAAGTTACTGAAGAAGAAAATCGTAGAGAAACTAGTTTTAGCTTTACCTGATTTTGAAATGTATTTCAGGTTGAAACAGATGCTAGTGGAGTTGCGATTGGAGTAGTTTTGAGTCAGGAACAGAGACCAATAGCATATTTCAGTGAGAAATTAAATGAAGCTAATAAGAAGTATTCTTCTTATCATAGATAACTTTATGCTATTGTATAAGCCTTAAAAAAATGGAGACAATATTTGCTACCAAAGGAGTTTATATTGTATTCTCACAATCATGCATTACAGTTCATAAACAACCATCTGAAATTTAACCAGAAACATGCCAAGTGGGTAGAATTTTTGTAGAGCTTTACTTTTGTGATAAAACACACGTGTGGTAATTTAAATAAAGTTGTTGATGCTTTAAGCAGAGTAAATTTCATTGTGCAAGAATTAAAATTTGTTGTCGTAGGATTTGAAAAAGTGGTTGAAATGTATAAAGATGATGCACTTTTCAAAGATATTTATACCAGAGTACAAAATCCAATAGTTCATAATAGAAGTAAGTGTTTAGGTTATCTTATCCAAGGAGGTTTATTGTTTAAAGGTAACAAGTTGTGCATTCCCAAATGTTCTATGACGGAAAACATAATAAATGAGAAACACAGTGGAGGATTATCTAGTCACTTTGGACAAGAAAAAACCTTTGCTCAAGTAAATGATTTTTACTATTGGCCAAAGATGCAGACTGATGTTAGGATATTTGTTGAGAAGTGCAGGATATGTCAGCATGTTAAAGGGTGAAGCTAGAATACAGGATTGTACCAGCCATTGCCAATACCAGACTGACCATGGGATGCAGTTAGCATGGATTTTGTTTTGGGGTTACCTAGAACCCAAAGGGGGAATGATTCCATTTATGTTGTGGTAGGTAATTTTCCAAGATGGCACATTTCACTGCATGTAAGAATATTAGTGATGCAACACATATTACTAATCTATTTTTTTTCAGAAATTATAAGATTACATGGATTGCCTGTAAGTATTGTGTATGATAGAGATATAATGTTTGTAGGGAATCTCTAGAGAACTTTTTGGAAGAAACTAGGTGCTAACCTTAGTTTTAGTTCAACATACCATCCTCAAACAGATGGACATACTGAAGTGGTAAACAAAATCTTAGGAAACATATTGAGAAGTTTTGTGTATCAAAATCCTAAGCAGTGGGATTTAGCACTAGATCAATTTGAATTTTCTTATAATGACACTCCAAACTGAAGTACTAGAATGAGTCCATTTTAGATTATTTTTGGGATGAATCCAAGAGGTGTGTATGAATTCAGAAATTTGGGAAAACAAGAGACAAGAAGTGCAAAAGTTGAAGAGTTTGCAGAGCAGATGCATAGACTACAAGAAGATGTCAAAGGAAGATCGCAAGAAAGTAGTGGAAAATACAAACAAAGAGTAGATATGAAACTAAGAGAGAAATAATTCCTGCAAAGACTTACAATAAACTAAAAATGAAAAACATATGACCATGTAGAATTGTAAGAAAGTTTTCAACTAATGCTTATGAAATTGAATTGCCAGAAGGGACTGGAATATCACCTATCTTCAATGTTGCAGATTTGTATCCATACAAAGAGACAGAGATAGAGCTACAGGAGGAAACTACAGAAGATGAAGTTCAAACTTTGAACTAGGAAGAACAAATGCCAAAGATAGTTAAGAAAGAGGTGGAAGCTGTTTTGGAGAAAGGAGTATCCAAAAGAACCAGAGTACCGGTTTATTTTCAATATCTAGTCAAATGGAAAGGACACTAAGTGGAGGATGCTAGTTGGTTGACAAAAATAGAGTTGTAGAAGTATGGAGTAAACACTAAAAGTCTGGGTGATGATTCTTTTATTCCCTGGGAGTCTGATGTAGGAGCATCTAGACTTAGCCAGGAATGTGATGGTTTGTTCACATGTTGTGGCTAAATGAGTTGAATTTCACTTACCTGAGTTGTCAAAAGTCAGTTTTGGTAGAGAGGGTTGGATCTCTCGAAAATGATCTCTACTTCATTATTGTAATAGTCAGGAAATTGTCTTATTTAACTTGTGTGCTAATTGAAGACGCACAAGCTGTAAGATTTGATGGCCTCTGGTATCCAGCAGATATTGGGCCATAAAGAGATCGGACTTTAACTTCAAAGTTAGAACCGAACTTTTATAGACCAAGGATTATATTCCTTATTGACTCCGTAAGGGCAGTTAAGCATTGCACAAGTTCCCTGGCCGATATCATTGTGAACCATTGGATCCAATGCACTTTGATCAATGGTGGAGGATCAATGGATTGTTTTATTGATCGAGGTGAGTGATGACCGTTAGAGCTGAAGAGAAGAGATTCATGGCATTGAGTGAAGTGTTGTTTCTAAATGGAAGTCAACATGGGACCAACATATTTAAGGGAAAAGTAGGACCCTTAGTGTAAAGTAAGCACGTATAGAATCTGCTATAATGTATTTGATTGGTTATAAGGTAACCAAGAGTCTATTTTTAACACTACCACCTTGTTTTCATCAACCTTCTGCATCATTGTGTTTCACCAAAATACATATAAACATTATTGTAACTAAAAGATCCTCTTGTCAACAAAGAGAGAAGATATCATGATAATATAAATGTGCCATAAACAACTGAGAGAAGAGATCTATGGTCTCAATCTTGTATGCGTTCCACTGGAAAACCTTGTCTAAAAGGCTTGTAGGAGTACTCTTAAAATGAATATCCATTTTTATTTGTAATCTTGCATGTACCTGGTGCTTGTTGTGCAACTACTTTTGAATGATCAACAACCATGGAATTCCTCTCCTTGTAGATATGGCAATGGGAAATTTGATCAATTCTTCTTTTCAACAATAAGAGCTCCTCCACTATGGGAATGAGTGTGTGCATGTGATATCTAGAAACTTCATTAAACCAACTAATAATAATTAAGGAATCACCAAATATTTCTGGCTACTTGCATCTATTTTAAATAGAAAATAATAGTAAAATCTTTAAACTGATCATTTCACCATAATTATTTGAGCCCCAACCCAAGCCTCTTTGGAATTTAAATAAATGGTTTTAGTTTAAATAAAGTAATTCTCCTCCCCACTCTCACCTCAAACCTAGGAGACATAATCAAGGTAAGCCTAAGGATGGGACTGATCCACTTCTTTATGAGTGATACTCATAGGTTGTGGATAATGTTTATATCTAGGATGAGATCATATATAACCAGAGAATTAGCTTCCACATCTCTTCTCAGAGATAAGCTACCATCACTTGAGCTAGTTTATTTATTTTCTGTATGTAAGCATATTTCAATTCTCTAATGTTAGTGGAATGAAGTTTTATTTTTGTTGCATCTCTTTGTTTATGTTTATATCTGTGTTCTATTGCATTCCTTTTTCTCTTAAGGTCTTCTTTGAACAATATTTTGAAAGGATCTCCTCCTCCCTCATCTTTATTTTGTTCTGCAGTGGAAGGCCATTGAAAGTTTGCGAGGCTAGTCTTGCAAAGGTTCTACAAGTTTGAGCCCTAACTCCTTATACCCTCACCTCGTTGGGGATATGCAAAGAAAAACATAGAAAGAGTAGACCAATCTGATACCACTAATCCAGACTTATGCATGAACACAACAGAACACAAATATAAACATAAACATAGAGACAACAGAAATAAAACTTCATTTCATTAACATTAGAGAGCTGAAATATGATATGGAAATTACATGAAAATTTCATGGGCACTTTTAGGATGAAATTTCATCTAATGTAAGAATGCATACCATTCAAATAAGTCCATAACCTGTCTCTGAATAGTACAAATCTTTGAAATGTTTAAATTATTCAATTGAATGTATTATTATTTTTATTACCTTTTATTTAAATATGACATGGAAATTACATGAAAATTTCATGGGCATTTCTAGGTTGAAATTTCCTCTAATGAAAGAATGCATACCATTCAAAGAAATCCATATCCTATCTCTCAATAGTATAAATATTCAAAATATTTCAATCATTAAATTGAATGTATTTATTATTTTTATTACCTTTTCTAATTAATAAAAAAATATGTTTGTGGGTGAGGTTTTTTATGGAGACAGGGTCAACAAAAAAATTATTTTTGTAAGTTTGTGGAATTTAATTTTGACACCACCATTATGATCAACTCATTGATAAATTTTCAATAACATAAATGTTACCTCAGTTCAAGTTCTGAATGAAAATCTATGCTCGTTAGAAGTTTTGCCTATTAACATAGGCTTGGTAGTCATAAGGATGCCATGTGTCACCCACATGGCCTCCCCCATTCTTATGTGGCAAGACCACAACATTTGTGGACGGTTTTTAGGTTACCATGCCAAGTGAATATACTTCTACTCACAAGAC
The DNA here is from genome assembly GCA_031772625.1 of Pinus tabuliformis. NCBI lineage: Eukaryota > Viridiplantae > Streptophyta > Pinopsida > Pinales > Pinaceae > Pinus > Pinus tabuliformis. The sequence goes on along the minus strand of CM062810.1, from coordinate 385,273,630 downwards.
CTACACTTTAATCCAGTGCACCATGTTTCCGAGGTGGAGCCAACTAGTCCACATCATCTTGGTGTCTCAACATTGAAGGTTACTCACCTCCATCTACTCTAACCTTAATTAGAAAGCGCCAAGGTTCAAGGTCCAAGATCCAATGTGGAGCCCACTAGCCTACATCATCAGAGGGTCTTGACATTGCAGTTTCCTTAACTCCTCACACTTGAACACTTTGGGACCAATTGATAAGGACCGATATTGGCCCATTGACATCGAGTACCTACATAGGATGGCTCTTTCATCTCTCCTGAAGACCTAACGCCCTAATGGCATAGTTACCCTAATGGTGGTTTTGAATTTAGGGAAGGGGGGACCCTCAATTAATCTAAGTCATCAATCATATATGGGTTGTTTGGTGCTAATCAGAACTATGAGTATCCCTCGTAAATAATTGAATACGAGTGGGGGGCCTCAATCAATATTGATCATTGACCTCTAGGCCATTCTCCACTTAATTCCTTTAAAATATTGGTGGTCTGAAGACCTGTGAGCCCTACAAGGTCCACCCCAAGCCATGTCACCAAGCCATGTCACTAAACCATGTCACCATGCTACATCACTAAGCCATGTCACAAAGCCACATCAACATGTTTCATCACTAAGCCACATCGCGAAGCCATGTCATCTCGTGCCACATCACCCTAGGCTTCATCATCTTGGCATTAGGTTCTCGACCTTCCCTTTATTCCAACCTCAATTGGAAATGTCTAGATCAGAGGTTCGAGGTGCGAGAGTAGGGTTCCAATATTCATGGTTCCATCCCATATTTTGAACACTCGAGTAGTTGAATGAAGGGTTTCACTATGACACAATTTTACTATTGCTACAATCTTCTAGAACCAAGAAAAAACATGGTAATAATTGTATTCACGTTAATGAAAGGTGTGCACTGTTTTCCACCCTCAAATTATTTGACTCCCATATTAAATACCTATACAAAATATTAAGCAAAACCCCAACATTGTTCATGCTATGCCGGCCTCATGTGAAGGTTAGAAAGATGGTTATCCTAGCCTAGGAACATCGAGTCCTCTTCGAAGAGCGTGACCTCTTAGATTCCTAGATACAACCACATTAAAAAGGGGAAAATCCAACCTTCAAGGCCTTCGAGTTGGTTCTAGAGGAACTACCTCTTGTCATTGTTGGACCCCCAGATCCGTGAGCTCTACCGATGTGCTAAGGATCAATGAATAAAGAAAAATTTTGAAGGAAGAGGGAAATATCCCAACTGCCAAAGTTCTTGGTAGACATGGACTAGGCCTTGAAACTTGACCCTCAAATACCATGCTATGACCAAAATAAAAAACTTGGGGACTAGGAAGGATCAAAATAAACGAAAACAAGATGAGAGATAAGAGCATGCCCCTAACAAAAAATTTACACAAAATAAGCATTGATTTATGAAACCATATGAGACAGTATAGCCATGTTAGTTGTCGTAGGATGGTTAAACTTGTACAATCTATAATGTGTAATATACCTCCATTGTTGTAATGTTATTTTTGTTTAGATTGAATTATGTTAGTAGGAATGGTGAAAAAGTCATGAAGTACATTGAAATACTTATATAAATAAATACTTTTATTAATAAACAAATAAATGGGATTGAAAGTACTTGGGAATGGTACACCTAAATATGAGATTGAGATAACTCTTCCATGATCACGATTTCAGATAAGATTTAATGGATGGGAGAGAAAATCCATTAAATCACTTAGCTGTGGAAATATTCTAAGCTTGGATAAGAATAAAGCGTCGCAGAAGAGAAAAGTGGGCTTTTAAGGAAAAGCCTAGGCATTTGGACATTGAGGATGACAAAAGCGGGACACCATTAAAAGAAAAAATGAATCATTGAAGAAAGGTATAAAATACATATTGAAAGGATCAATAGAGGTTATTGATACCCTAGTAATTACATGTCATCTTGTGGTTGAACTAGAGGCACTCAATTTAAGGTTCGGTGTAGAAACATGTGTAAAATTCTCAATTGAATCCCCAACAATGATACTGGTTAGACTAATTATTATGTTATTATTTTTCCTTTTCACTATAGATTACCTGTTACATCCTCTTATTTTTGAGTATGTAAGTAATTATATGTAAATTTTGATGTTATATTTTATATTTATATATGTGAGTAAAATCTTTAATTATGATTGTTGGAACATTGATAATATGCTTGTAGATTATTTAGTAACTGGTTCTGCAGTTATGAGGGAGGGATTCGATAATTATGAATTTGACTATTTGAAGACTGCATATTCGATGTGATATGAAATTCTAGATTGATTTCACAAAGGATGTGCAGGTACTCATAAATAACAAAATTAGATGGTTATAGTTGGGTTTTAATATTATGAGAACATGCATACAGTGACTGTCAATTTAGTGGGTCTTAAAGTTGATATAGTGATTAATAAGATGTGAATTATCCTTTTATGTTAATAGCATGAGCCTTAATGGTAAAGATAAGACCTTATTAGCTACAATGAAAACTTTTATTTTGTGTTATGAGGAGAAATAGTACTTGTATGGTTTGAATCTTGCAACAACAGAAATTCATGAGTATGTTGAGGGTAAGGGAACTAGGCATACAAGGAAGCTACAAGAATATTCCTAATAGAGTTGTTTTCTTTTAGAAAACCAAAGCGAGACACTAGAGCAGCTGTAATACTCACACCAAATAGGTGAAGGAAATACATTTTCCAGTAGAGAAACTCCTAAACTGAAATCCTTAAGAATAGAAATAGGGAGAAAATTATTTCATTTATCTTAGTACCGAAAATTACTGAAGAATAATAGAATTAACAAAACAAAGATTACAAATAGGGAAAATATGTGTGGGACTTGTAGCGAGACAAATCACACATTAATTCAACAACTGAAAAGAAATGGCAGACAAATTAATACAAGTATATGCACATTTCATATTTTATAAAACTTCGTTACAGTAATAAAAATTAGGAACCAATTTGTGTGGAATAAATTAGACCAAGAATCAACTATTGAGCAAACACATGCTTTAAATAATTGAGTTGACACAAATATGAGAAAGATAAAACACCCATAAGTTAGTTACATCATGTGGGAATCTTACAACACAACCAGGTAACCGGAGGTTTGAGCCTCAGTAATTATGGTTCATAAAGTTATAAAGTTAGAATCACAGTGGCACATATACTTGTATCTGAACGAGGGATTATGAGAAGGATTCCCAAATTAAATTCCCTCAATCATCATATAGACTGTTCGGCTTATCATAGAAATAATCCCCAACAACACCAACTAATAATGAAAGTTGGAAAGGGTCACAAAATTTGATTGACGCTAGAGAATCGAGGTAATCGACCTAGATGAGATAAAAGGCATAGGTAAGTGAGGACCATTCTAGCGACTTCCTGAGAAAACATAGTGCTTCAAGAACGTATTTTTGTACCTACAAGATAGGGGAACAAGGTATAAGTAATTAACATTATGAAATCGAGTGAACAAAGTAATAAAAACAATAGAGGGGGAGTGAATGCCTTACCTAAAACAATAACCATTGGTCATCTCCAATCTATAACCAATCAAAGAAGGATATGGTTAGGCATGGTATAGGCTGTCAGATCCATAAAAAAGAAGAAAAAAAGAGAAAACGAGAAACATAGCTTGAAATGAATTGAGGTGACAGAGCGAGAGGACTAGCATGACCTTTATGAATATTGCATGTCACCCTATCGACAGTAACGAGAATGTTGTAGCTTACATTACATTTTTTTTCCAATTGTCCAACTAGTAGGATTGCTCGAATGATTGGGTTAACTGCTACTACCACCTATAGAAGAAAAGTAAGAATGAAATTAAAGAAGTTAGAAACCTCTGTGAGGGTTATTAACATAGTAGGAATTAGAGAGAAGATAGAAACAAAAATAAAGAAAATAACCTGAATTGTGAAGGGATGATTGGGTCGAGGAGATGGGTTCTTTGTATGAGCTACACCAGAAAATCAACCAGTAGAAAACCAAAGCTAATAATATTATCAGTAAACGATGGACAGAAACTGATCCTATGCAAGTAATGTAACTACAATCACTAGAATCTAAAAGTAAGCACAAACACCCAAATGGTGATGGGTTTCTTGAAACATAGTTAAATCGGAAACCCACTATTCTGGAAGTGTACCTAGAATTTTTCTCGAATTGTTGAGGCCATGACATTGATGGGTTGTGATCTTGACGATTCCTGTAAGAAAAGAGGGAAAAACAAGCTTAGTCAACCTCAAATGTAGATGAGCACAGAGTTAGGGAAAGAGAGGTAGAAAAAAATCATAAAATACAACCACTAAGAAATTATTAGTAACCTTAAAGGAAACATTTTCCCGATGTGGTGTCACACCTGTAGATGGAATACCCAGCGTACTATCATCGACACTGGAAAGAAACACTAAACAATGGAAAAACATTGGGGAAATTCTTCACAAAGAAACTGTAGAGGAAAGGGAGTGAATCCAACCATAAGAATCAAAGAAATTACCTGTAAGAATGCCTGGAGTAAAAAATGGTGGAGGCATGCAAAGTTCATTTGTCGTCATGACCTTTGTGCATCCATAGAAGGCCAAATGCCAAATATTGACAGAAAGCGCTGAGGTGATGTCACCAGAAGTAGAAGGTGGCAACAAAAGGGCACAATGACTAAAAAATTAGGGTTTAAAAGGGTTTAGTTTTACGAATATTAATCATGACCCTTGATGGCCATCTCTCCATCCCAACCATTGAACTATTGCTACGATAGTCACATGGCCTCCATATGATGTAGGCATGCATGTTGAACTTTAATTGCGTGGTTAATCGCCCGAGTAGGAGCAGGACAACCAATATTGGAATTGGCAAAGAGGCTATGAGAATCGTACAACTTTAGAACATAGGCACTAAATTGAATTTTATTGCATAGTAAAGCAATAAAACAAATTATATCATAAGGTCTTACATATCTGTTAAGAGGTGCAGTCCATAACAACACAGAGAATGAAATAATATTTCCATTGAAACCATTATAGCATGTAACCTTTAATTGGCTAAGAGGGTATTTCCACCATATTTATTCAATGTTTATATTATACCTAGAATTAAGAAGAATCTCCTAAGTGAGGGGTGACTGAAGGTAACTTTCTCGGGCTTAATTTAATAGTGTATACCTTGTAAGATGCCCATGTGATAAATGTGATAATGTACACTTGTAATATGCTCATGGAATGGAAGTGCAAGAACATATATCCTTGAACTAGGTCTTATGTAGTTCATTGTAGAAGAATAAGGGAATACATGGTGACAATAGTACTAGTGCTATAAACACATATAGGAAAAAAAATTATTTATTTGGCTTGTATTCTACGAGTAGAGTTATGACATAATGTTTCTCATCTCTTGGCCATCAACCATCGGAGGTTAGTAGGTGTTGAGAAAAACACCTTTGCACATTTTGATCTGATAAGCATTTAGTGCTTCCATCAAATGACGAGCCTAAAATATGTGACATTTCACATTTGTTGTAGTTCAATTTATTTTCATTGCCCTATGAGGAAAGCGCCAAAGGTTGTGTAGTGACAAAAAGTGCAAAGTTTTCATGTCAGTTAGTAGAGTATGGAAGACATAAATCTATCATGTCAACTGTATTTTTTTCATTGCCATCGGCCCATTGTGGAATTAATGAAAGCTTGCAAGTGTTGATGAGTGTTGGATAATCTCATTAAAAAACATGCTTAATAAACAGAACATTGCACTACAATTAAAGTTTTTTACCACCATCACCTCCTAGTTCTATTCACCGCCTCGAATTAAAACAAAGAAAGCACTAGTGATTACGGGGAGCCAAGAGACCTAGTTCCTTTTGTTTTGGGCCCTTTGTCATAGCATTGGTCCTATGACCATTTCACTTAACACTCACGTACTAGAGAATTTCAATGCAAGTGGCATTATTGGCATCACAAATGAAGAAGCTAAAATGTGGAAGATCCCTTTTATTAAAAAAAAAAATCGACTTGCTTTCCCATTGCTTTTGGTTTGTGCTCACGAATAAATTATACTTTGGTGTTTTGTTTTCCATTGTTTTTTATTAGTGCCCTAGCCACTTAACACACAACTTAATACAGAGGGAGAATCATCAACATTTACAATGTATATTATAACATTCCATATTTAATCTCAATGAAATGTAATTTGTTTTCTTATGAGTATAGCTTGGACTTAAAAGCTTAATAGATCATGTTCCTTTTTGAAATTAAAATGATGCAATATAGATATAAATATTTGTTTCAATTCAATGATGTGTAATTTTATTAATAAATAAAAACTACAATACATCAACTTAAATTAAATATATTTATTATTTTAATTATTTTTTAATTAAATAAATAATGTTTTATTATTTTTTTTTGAAATTTAAAATATATTAGAAAAGCTATTTTTTAGTGGAAATCTACTTATTTTTTATTTCAAGAAATCCAATAATAAGAGTGTTTGAATAGTGTTTTGAATGGTAGAAACAGATTTAGTATTATCAAAAACATCTTTGGGACACTCAAAATCTTAAAACTTAATAACCCTAATTTTCACTATTTTCCAGACAAAATTATAACCTATTACACTACTATTTTTAGTTTTAGGCCGATAGGCCTTTCCTATGCATGAACTTTTCATCAACACTTTTGCTCTGAGCCGTTTGATCAGATGAGACATTTTCAACCGTGGATGTGAACCAGAAAAGGAAAAAATTTTCAAATATAGGTTGACAGTGCACTTTGACTGCTTTTTCCAAATATAGGTTGAGTTGCCTTCTTTTCACCTCCTTTTCACCTCCGATTTCTATTGTGCATTGAACTTGGCCATGTTGTGTAAAAACTATGATCCCCACAGGCCTTTAGTCTTACTATATAGAGTTCTTCTGCGTCACTTTCCTAATCGCCTTTGCCATCAATTACTTCCTAGCCTGGGCGGTGCAATTTGCAACGAAGGATGGGATCTTTGAGAAAAAAATTTCACAGGCTAGTGACAAAATCCCCTTGCTGTGTGTTTATTTAATGCATCCCATCTAATTAAAATTTGATGCGGCACTTTCCTCAGTATATATACTGACTTCGTCCACACGCACGACAAGTATGTCCGGCTTCTTTCATGTGCTCAGCCCTGGGAGCATTGATTGGTGGCTCCATTTCACAAGTATATTCTCATATGTATTTATCCACAACGAATCAATTTTAGGAGTCTTCTTCTGCTTTGTGGACAACGCACCTGTGTCTCGCAGGTAATCATTTTTTTCACCTCCTCTCCCTTTTCTATGATATTGCCAATTGCAGTGTTTCAAATGTTAGTTTTATGATCAGTTGTGGCTCATGTGTTTTATAGATGCATGGGACTATGCCAACTGTTGCATGTTTCAGTTGTTCTGCAACATCTGTACGCTGTGGCGATGTTGTTTTGAAGGACAGGTTGCACCTAAGATTTGTCTATTTGTTTACATGTTGTTCAAGGGCTCGATGAAGCTAAATGGGAAGATAGATAGGATAGCCCCTTCAAATTGAATTTGCATATGATTATTATGCTTTGACCTGATCGACTGAATGTGTTAGTATTCAATACCTGATTGATTTAGGATCATTGAAAGAAGTTGTTTGACACGGTTGCCACCCTTCAAATGAAGCTGAAAGGGAAGATAACCCCTTTAAACTGCATTTGAAGGTAGCTCTGTTCTAACCTACCTAAGCCAATTCATGTGCTGAATGTCTGAGAACATTCTAAATATCTCTGTAGTGTTAGATGGATGGCGGGGGTTTCAACTGAGGATGGAATTTTGGATGGAATAAGTCCAAGGTTTAAGTTCGAAACTCCTGATTGAGGAGAAACTTAAGGCGAACCAACTAATTTGGAGTTCTTCTAACATGAAAAGTCGATGGTACTGACAACCGCAGTACCCAAGAACCACCCATCCCTAACGAATTTACAAAATTTCTAGATGTTTCCTCATCAAATTGCCAGATGTTTCCTCATTAAATTGCCAGATGTATGAAATGATCGAGTGCCTTGCGAGTAAGAATTTGGTCCGATATCATCCATCAATCACACATGTATGGTAGGTAACAGAGTGATCAATAACTTTTTGGATGGCATATGTTTCAATTCTAGGTTGGTAAGAAGCATGGAATGCTTGGAGTTGTTATTGACAAAAATTCATTTCATATCTGATATTCATGCCACAAGTCTTTATACATAATCAACCAACATCTTGCTGAAGGGCCTTTGATCTTCTATTGGCTTGCAAATCATAGACAACTTATGCAAAGCAATGAATTATATGTATCATGTATTTGATTGACCGGCCTATCTTCCAGTCTTTGTTAAACTGATGATGGTACGTTTGCATAAATGTTTGGTCGTCATCCTTGTTTAGTTTCTTAGAATGATACAAACTTCAACTAATTTATCAAATATACCATGACTATATGCTTGAATGGCACTCAAATTCCAAAATCCAGTTCCAAAAGACCTCCGGAAGTATAATTCTGATTTATAATTCTATAGTGCCTTGTAAGGATGAGGTCAATATCGAGGTTTATATGAATGAGGATGGTAAGGATGTTGTCGTATTTGCGCTGGCTAGGAAGAAGGCCGCCAAGAGTATGCACAAGGATATCAGGGATCTCCAACAATATGCCAGCTTGCTTACACCGCCTTCGAATCAGAAGTGGCTCAGTGAGGAGCTCGTTGCAATTGCTGAGTTGCAGATCCTATTTTCTTTCCCCTCATTTTGGTTTAAATTCCATTTCTTTGTTTTGAGCGATGTCGAATGAACCATCTTTGATGTCAAGAGACTCATTGGGAGAAAGTAAGTACTCTTATCTCTGATTTGCCCATTCATTAGACAATTATATTTATTGCAAGTCTAATTCTTGCCTTGATATTAAACCCACAACGGTGTTAGTGATGAAATTGACATGTTAAGTCAGGGGTCGAGCAACATTCTCGTTGGGTTTAGATCAGGGTTTGATTTCTGCCCCGTCCAAACTTAAAGAAAATGATTTAAAACTTTTACTTGATGAGCACAATTAAATGAAAACATTTGTTTTATATAGGATTGAAGACAAAGAAGTTCAGAGGGATATGAAACTGGTACCATACAAGATTGTGAACAAAGATGGGAAACCTTATATTCAAGTTCAGGTACGAGATGCAGTGCTATGATTTTGACTAAGATGAAGGAGACTGCAATGATTTTGACTAAGATGAAGGAGACTGCAGAAGCATTCCTTGGCAAGACTATAAAGGATGCAGTGGTCACTGTCTCTAGTATGCTTTCTTTTCAAATTTTGTTTTATGACATTTTGGGTAACCAATTGTTGACTGCATTGTTACTGTTAACTTGTGGGCTTGCAGAGCTTATTTTACTGATGCACAACGCCAAGCAACGAAGGATGTTGGTGTTATTGTTAGCTTGAATGTAGCTCGGATTATCAACGAACCCATAGCTGCAGCAATAACTTATGGCTTGGACAAGAAGGGTGGAGAGAAAAGTACTGTTGTTTTTTATCTTGGCAACGGAGTTTTTGACCGTCTTGGAGGTAATTTGTCTGAACTCTATTTGGTAATTTGACTACATGCACGGTGGTTATCATTAAATTTTTTGGTTGGATTTCGAGCTTTGAACTTACTGGGATGTACACTAATATGCAGGTGAGGACTTTGACCAAAAGATAATGGAATATTTCATCAAATTTAATCTTTCTGAACTCTGTCTGGTAGTTTTACATTACGAATTTGAATACGTGCACGATGGTTATTATTAAATTTTTTGGTTGGCTTTCGAGCTTTGAACTTACTGGGATGTACACTAATATGCAGGTGAGGACTTTGACCAAAAGATAATGGAATATTTCATCAAATTGATCAAGAAAAAGAACAGAAAGGATATTAGTAAGAATAGCAGAAATGAAATAAGACATTGAATGTGTTCCTTGTAATATAGATCTAAATAAAACATTTAAAGAAAAGTAATTGCACAATGATCCAGTCCAAGAAAACAAGGTTTTCCACTAACCAATTAACTCTTCTAGAAAAATTCAACAATTCCAATTTAATAATTAATAATCCTATCGGCCTCTCTTTATACCTTTTGGGACAATTGCTAGTATAATCACTACCTCATATAATTTAAAATATACCCATTTTATAATCACTACATGATATAATTTAAAATATACCCGACATTTATATTTTACACGACAACGTCATCCTAATCCTAAACTGAAAGAAAGTGCTGGATGCGATCACAAATAAGAAAACACAGTCGTTAATCACAACTCCTTTTACATCCAATAAGAAAACACGCTTGTACGTCCTGTTTTCTGATCAACGCTATGCTGTTAACAAAAAAACAAAAAAATTATACTCGAGAGTCTAGAGGGAGGTCATGAAGGTTGGGTATTTTGGGATCAGTGGGTTCCACCATTGCCCTTGCAAGCCCATGGTCTGACACTCGAAAGTGGTGCACAGCTCCTCCAGACAACGAAGCTCTCCAAGAAGTGGACCATGTATCCAACTGCACGGACCAGGATTTAACCATGTGAGATAACTGCCATATCCAATTCACTATTACAATCACCCCCTCATCAACGAAAATGATATCCCCACGAACACCATAATTTGATTGCTGTGATTCTCAAGTGACTAACACCATTATTCCTCAGGGCCTTCAATAATGGTGGTCATTGCATCCGATAATATGGATTCAAACATTCTTAGCATTGGCTGTTAGCACTGAAACGAGGTATTTGTTTGTAAGGATAAGCCAAATTTGTTTTAGAATTTTATTTAATTTCCTGATTTGAAATTCTTCAGAGCAGGGAATTGCTACTAAGCAGCCAATCTTCTTCTTTCACATTTTCCATTTGATGATGTAAATAAAAGTCACTATGGTGATGCAAGAGACGAGATTGTGCGTTCTAAGCGCCATATATTTTTTCTTTTAGGTTATTCTTTTGACATACAAATGAAGGTTTGTATCCACATGGGTGACCATGACATAAATAAATATAAACTACTGAAAACTAAGAATTGAATTGACATATTTCATAAATTGGAAGTTTTGGACAAGGAAGAGTGCAATTCGAAGATGGAAGTTTTGAAAATGTCTTGCATATTCCAAGGCTTTCTGTGAATCTTCTCTCAGTGTATCAGATGACACACATAGGCAGCGGAAGGAAAGTGGAATTTACCCCAGATTCTGTGAGCATTTATGACATGCAAACCAATTTGAAGATTGCATCTGGCAAGGTAAATGATCAATCTCGTCTGTATACATTTTCTGATTTTGTTCCTCAATCAGATTCTATTTTGCTACTTACGCATGCAAATGAAGAAAGTAGGATTTGGCACAAGAGATTTGGGCACTTGAATTTCAGATATATGCAACAGCTTAGTAAGAAAGGGATGGTCAAAGGATTGCCAACCATTGAATTTTCAGATGGTGTTTGTAATGGATGTGCTCTTGGAAAGAATCCACAAGAAAAATTCGAGAAGGGGCATGCATGGAGAGCCTCTTATTCTTTGGAACTTGTACACAGTGATCTCATGGGTCCATTTCCGGTGCTTTCAATGAGCAAAGCAAGATATGTGTTGTCATTTATAGACGATTACACGAGATTCACTTGGGTTTACCTCTTGAAACTCAAGTCTGAAGTTTTTCAACATCTAAAGATTTTCAAAGCGCATGTGGAAAATCAGTCTGGAAAACGCATCAAAATACTCCGCACAGATAATGGGACGGAATATGTCAACAAAGATATCAAGAATCTTTGTGATGAAGCAGGCATACAGTTGCAGCATACAGTTCCTTACACTCCACAGCAAAATGGCGTGGCTGAAAGGAAAAATCGATCTTTGAAAGAGATGGCTAATTGCATGTTGCATGCAAGATCTCTTCCGTCGAAATTGTGGGCCGAAGCTATTAATTGTGCCTCATACATCCAGAACAGATCTCCTCATAAATGTGTTACTGGAAAAACACCTTTTGAGGCTTGGACTGGCATGCAACCTGAAGTTAGTCATTTCCGCATTTTTGGATCTCGAGCATGGGCCCGCATTCCTCCAGAGAAGAGAAAGGCTTTGGAGCCTCAAAGAAAAACATGCATGTTTCTTGGATATTCTGATGAAGTCAAATGGTACAGATTGCTTGATATCCACACTGAAGAGCTCTTTATTGAAAGGAGTGTAAATTTTGACAAAGATATTTCGCATGCACCAGTAAATGAACTTGTTACCAAATTTTCATCACCACTCATTGATGAGTATGCAGATGAAACTTCGGACCAGCATTCTGATGAAGATGAGTCTTTTCCTGTGACCCCTGTTAGACCACCAGTTGTTGAACATCGAGATCATACTTCTGCATGTAGTTCGGAAGATTCTCGACCACCTTCAACACAAAAATGGCGCAGCATGAGTGATATCCTTGATGATCCTACCTCTATCACCCTGTTTGAGGAAGATCCGCAAGCACTCTTAGCTATGGAGCCATCCATGCCCATGCATGATTATATGATGCATGGATCTAATCCACAAACTTATGCAGAAGCAAATGGGCATCCTGAATGGGAAGCCGCCATGGATGAGGAATATAACTCTCTCATTGAGAACCAGACTTGGGATTTTGTTCCGCTACCTTCAAATCGCAAACTTGTGAGATGCAAGTGGGTTTACCGGACCAAGAAAGCATCAAATGGCCAAGTTAGTCGATATAAGGCACGATTGGTAGCAAAAGGTTTTCAGCAAGTACATGCTGTTGACTATGATGAGACTGTTGCTCCAGTGGCAAAAATGGATTCCATTCGGCTAGCTCTCTCCATTGCAGTGGCAGGAGGATGGGAGGTGCATCATATGCATGTGAAGAATTCCTTTCTTCATGGTGATCTCGAGGAGGAAATCTACATGGAGCAGCCACCAGGATACATGCAGAATTCATCTCTGGTATGCAAACTAAAGAAGTCTCTCTATGGCCTCAAGCAGGCACCTAGAGCATGGTATGCAAAGATGGATTCTTATTTGTTATCTCAAAATTTTGTACGCTGCAAATCTGATTCCAATGTTTATTTTCTGAAGAAAATTGACTCCTTGTTGATCATAGTACTCTACGTAGATGATCTTTTGATAACGGGTAGTTCAGCTTCTGTCATTACTAACATCAAAACTGCATTTCATAAGTGGTTTTCTGTGACAGACATGGGCTTGCTAAATTTCTTCCTTGGACTAGAGATCCATCAGCGTAATTCTGGAATTACCATTTCTCAACCAAAATATGCCAGAGATCTTTTGGCACGATTTCACATGAGTGACTGCAAGACAGCAACCACACCTTTCTTATCAGGGATAAAGCTTGAGAATGGAAAAGACACACCATTGGTTAATTGCACATTGTATCGCCAGCTTGTGGGAAGTCTTCTTTATCTCACTCACTCCCGTCCTGATCTCTCCTATGCTGTTGGAGCAGTTTCTAGATACATGCAGGAGCCACACGAGTTACACTGGAATGTTGCAAAACGCATCCTTCGATATGTCCAGGGGATAATCACCTATGGGATTCACTATGCAGCCAATTGTTCTTTGAATCTCATCGGGTTCACAGATTTAGACTGGGCTGGCGACACCATTGGTCGCAAGTCTACTTCCGGTTATGTACTTAGTTTGGGATCCGGCCCAATTTGTTGGTCAAGTAAGAAGCAGGCTGCCATTGCTTTATCATCAGTAGAGGCCGAGTAAAGAGGAGCAGTCAATGCCACTATTCAAGCAATTTGACTACAACATTTCCTATCTGAGCTTGGGATTAGTGTCCATCATCCAACTGTCATCTGGTGCGATAATCAAAGTACGCTAAAGTTTTGCAGAGATCCAGTGCAGCGGCAGCGTACCAAACACATTGAGATCCACATGCACTTCATTAGAGAACTCATTCATGATGGGATCATCAATCTTCAGTACTGTCCTAGTTTCGAGCAGATTGCTGACATCTTCACCAAGAATTTCACTGAGTAGAAGTTTCGATTCCTGCGAGATCATCTCGGGGTGAAGGACATGACTGCCTAACAGTTGTCTTTTCTCTAATTTTGCATTATATTTTGAGGGGGGGTTTTCTTCCCACTGGGTTTTCCCTCTTTCCTCCTTTTTATGCATTATATATGGGTAACTAAAATGGCTGTGTTGCCGGGACTCATTCATTTTGCATCACACTCACCTAAGTTATGCTTAAAGGGGGGTGTTGGTGTACATGCACCTAGATTAGCTCCAGTTAACTTATTGCTTGCATGTGGCACATGTACACATTAACATAAGATAAAGCACACTTAGCTTTAGTTATTGCATGTACAACTAAGCTTAACTTAGTTGCTTTTATGTATTTATTCTAAAACTAATATTGTAGAATCAATTTTTCATTCTTTTCTCAATTCTTGCTCGCTTCCTTCCTTCTCTTGCAAGCTTGTTTATTGTTTTGCAGATATAGATCTGTGTATCTCAAAAATCTTACACATATTCCATCACTCCTTGCTGCTTCTGGAACGAGTACAAGCGCCCAGAAGAAGCAGCGACCACACAAGACTGTGGGCCTCTTTCTTCCCCGACCATCCGCATATTTTCCAGCGTTGTCCATGCCCCTGTTCCTGGATCATAAACTTCTGCACTCCGCTTGAATCCATCACTCAACTCACTATTATAACCGCTAATAACAAAAAATTTGCCGTCGATGAAAGCACCATAGCATTCATCCCGTTCTTCACGCATCTCAGGAAGAATCTTCCATTCGTCTTCAAACACATTGTAAACAGCTGCAGATCACAGGAATTCTTCGTAGTCACCGTGTCCACCTGCAACATAAAGGAGTCCCTCAGGTGATACAGAGAAAGCACCGGAGATTCGAATCTCCAGCATGTATGTGCCACGGCTCCACTTTCCAGATGAAAAGTCATAGATGAAAACGGTATTGAGTGCCTCTGCTAGGTAGAGGTCGGACAGATTCCATCCGCCCATCAAAACCAGCTTTCGATTGACACAAACGCAGTCACAGAAGAGTGGAATCCCATTGTGAGAACCAAGGAAATGGGGAAGGGGAGGAAGCGTTTATCAGGTGCCTCGCAAAGGGTCAAACACAGACACCACATATTCTAGATCATCATCAGGGTAAGAAGGATATTCCCGGAGTTCCACTAAACATATACAATGCTGCGAAGTTCCAAACTTTTTTCTGTCTTCGTAAAACTGGGGGTGGTTCACAGCGACCTCCCAGATTTTGCAAACAGCTCCGAGGGTTGCATGAGAGTTGTAAGGCACTCTTAGCAGACAATGTCGACCTATTTCCCATGGAAGAACAACAAAACCCTCCATAATTAGATGCACTACAGCTAGCGAAACACGGCCTGATACTGCTGGTGTTTGAAAATTTGTTTCGAGGAGAATAACCTATATAAGCCAATGTTTACGCTCCAAGGCGATTGACTATGAAATTCACAGATACAGACAGTTTGAAAAACCTGCAAAGGCAAGCACAAGACGAATACCTTTTGAACGGACCGAATATCACAGCAGTCTGTTTACGTTTCAAGACTGTTTGTAAAATCTGCAAAGCCAAGCACAAGACGGACACCTAATATCACAGCAATCAGACAAGCCAAATGCTCATGTACCAGAACTACACTCTTCTTACCTAGAACAGTTAAACGCAACCACTTTCTCGATGCCGCACCAGGCAGGATCGAACCCAACTGATAACCACAACACAGAGAGATGGAATGAATGCGCCACAGAATGTGAATGAGGTCGAAATAAATATGAAGGAAAACTCAAGTCATAACGAAAGAAACTCGAGGGAAAAATCAGTCAATAACAGAGATCGCATAAATGAGTCACCGCATTTCAGTAATGAAAAAGGGACCAGTTGGCTTGCGATTGTCGTGTTTTGTTTCACAATTTGTGCAACGGAAACCCTAATGGCGTGGTGAACAAATCATTGATTGGTTCCTTGTGCGGTGGGTAGAATTCGAGAAAGATCCAGCAATAGATAACTTTACGATGGGCACTAATACCAGTGAGCCAAATGGAGAAGTAAAAACCAATAACTATGAATTTGAGAAATAAATTTATAAACACATTTATTCTGCAACATTTTATATTTAATTTGGTATAATAATGGTCAATTTTAAAATTTCAATAAAATAATTTTAATAATTTTGTGTTAAATGAAAATTATATTTAGAAGATAACAAAGTTAATATTATCTATCAATATGATGTATTTAATATGACATGTAGTCTAGGTAATCCGATGTGATAGGTGTATTATTTTTAAGAGTATTGGAACCTGTGCATATTTTATATGTAAGATAACAAGATCAACAGGCAAGCATTATTTTGGCAATAAAATATACTGATGTTATTCTCAAGAATATTGGAATGTGTGCAATTTGAATATGGGAGATTACAAGGTCAACACTACCAAGAAAATGTCTTTTCAAGTTATTCTCGAAAACATTGGAATGTGTGCAACTAAATATGGAGGCTAGTATGGTCAACATCACCAACAAAGCACATTGTCGAGCAATGAAATTGATATGTATTGTTATAAAAAACATTGGAATGGGTGCAAACTCAATGGACAATGTCAACAACACCAAGCAAACACCTTTTCGTCTATGAAATGGACATGCTTTATTTTCAAGAACATTGGAATTTGTGGAAACTTAATATGGAAAATATCAAAGTCAATACAATGATATTGACTTGCATTATTGTTAAGAACATTAGAATGATTGTAAACTCCATATGGAAGATAGCCCCGTTAACACCATTAAGAAAGCAAATTTTCTAAAAATGAAATTACCAAAAGTAAACAAGACATGCATGGCACAATTTCAATAACTTTGGAATCAGTGCAAACTCAATATGGGAGATAGCATAGTCAAATCCACCAAGCAAGTATTTTTTATTGAAATTGACATGAATATACAAGCTCAATATGGAGGATAGCAAGGGCTACATCACCATGTATCTTTTCTAAGAAATGTATGCCCACACAATCTCAAAAACTTTAAAATTGATACAAACTCAATATGGAGGATGGTAAGGCCAACACCACTAAGTGACCACCTTTTACAACAATGAAATAGCTAGAAATAAGCAAGACATGCATGGCACAATCTCAACAACTTCTAAATGGGTGCAAACATGATATACAAAATAGCAAGGGAAACACCACCAATAAAATATTTTTTCTAAGAGATTCATGGCACAACCTCAATAACTTTGGAATGGGTTCAAACTCAATCTCAACAACTTCGAAATGAGTGCAAACATAATATGGAGAATAGCAAGGGGAACACCGCCAAGAAAATATATTTTCTAAGAGATGCATGGCACAACCTCAATAACTTTGGAATGGGTCCAAACTCACTAGAGGACAATGAGCTTACCTCTATGAATTTATAGCAATATGAAAGACTATGGAAATCTCCACTCTCAAGTTGACACAAGTAATCAAGACCAACAAGAAAATAATTGCCCCAATGATAAGGGTGTTCATCGCTATTGTTATTGAAAAAACTACATTGAGAGCATGACTGTTCCAGGAAAACATGTTCTAGAGGAGAAGGACTTGGAAAAATAAAAATAATTTCAAATATACGTCCAAACTTAACACCCTAAAGGATTGACCACTCAAATTGCAGACCCATACAGAATCTAAATGATTGACTACTAAACGGTTGGCTAAAATGATCAAATAGACCTAACCCAAAAATGAGGTTGAAAGGGCTACATCGATCCCTAGTGGATTCACCATTTTATTGTCAAGAAAATCCCTTTTACAGACAAAAACAATCTTTCTAGTCCTGTAAGATGATATAGCTACAAACTAGACAAACACGTGCAGACTTTCCTAGTTCATCTTTGAAAATACAAAGTAAGGCATATAACCTACCTCACTCTGATGCTAAGAGCTCGTCGATGTCATCCTCGATCATATGGCTTCCAATTTCAATCCTATTTATGTCATTGTGGATGAGTACCTACAAGGAAGATCAAACAAAAGAGACAAGAGCATAAATAGCATAATTCATTCTAACAGAAACTATATTATAGATCAAGGAATATCATACTAAATAAATAATGATTTATACACTTATGGAAACTAAACCCATGATGTATTTATTAGTAGAAAATGAGGGAAGCATATAACCATATGATCCTTGATGTTTGAAGACTCCTTTCGATGAGTTTCCATGTCCAAGACAAGACATTTAAGCACACCTTCTCCTTAGTAAGACATGCAGCATTTAGGCATAGTTTCAACATAGGAATGCAACCAAGAAATGATTAACCTATTAAGGATAGAAGGGATTTAATTTATAGAGAAGGAGAGGGAGTTAGGGATCCAAAAAACGAGGAAGGAGGTCCACATCTTAAGTGGAAGATCCCTAAAGGTATGATCAAGGACTCAAAATGGGACAACTTGACTATATCCTTATTCAACAACATCCAGCTCACCATTCTCAAGGCTTCTAGTAAGAGAAGAGTCTCCTCCACTTTACGAAAAGCTTCCAGAAGATGTTCAACACGAGCTTTCCTATCAAAATCCTTGCTTGCAGTGCTAGGTCAATGTGTTGAAACAAGCCATCGACACCTGCGAGAATTAGTGCAAAACATGTTGATCCTAAAAACTAGGTTTCTAAGTAAGCCTCTTCAAAATTATCTCTTGACAACTTTTCTTCTTTTCTTGAAGGATGTTTATGTATATGTTTCATGGTGAGTCCACTGAAAACTTTCTTCATTTTAACACTTCAAGATACAGGATAGGAAGTGAAACAAAATAATGTGTACTAGGGAAATGGTATGCAATGGAGAGTATGCTCCCTCTCCAAACTAAGCTATCGAAATCCCTGATCCACTAATGCGAAGAAGCCAAATTTTTGAAAACCTTCTCTATCAACATTTTCATTTAGATAAACCTCATTTTGATTCAGTCAGAAGAATAATCATCAAATCAACTAAGAAAACGCGTTGCAGTTGTTTGGCAGCTTCATAGTTTCTATCTCCTTGCTTAAGGCCTATATTTGAAAAAAATACTTAGAGAAGGACCATGACATTAAATCTCCTTACAATTAACTTATGCCTACAAACATAAAATGTTATACAAAAAAGATGTAGCTCAACTTAGGTGGCCTATCTATATTGATAGGGAGGGGTGTACCAGTGGTTTTGCTTTTCGAATGTTCTCTTACACCACATAGCTTGTAGTATTTCATTGTTGTCTTTTTATACTAGATCCATATATTTATAGGCAGTGGTGTAATCGTGGTTTTTCTTTTCGAATGTTATCTTGTACCATATATCTTGTAGTACTGAATTATCGTGTGTGACTCAATATACTAGATCCCTTCAACTAGATAAAATATGAACCTATTAAATCGCTAAGCAAATGCCAAATTGTCATATGTAGATGAAAGTTTCCATTGTATAATGTGTCTTATTGTGATGTAAAACTGTGCTCAGCAATTTAATCTACAATTGACATGTAGATTTAATCCACTTGTTTGTCTCGATATTGAATCATTATATACATTTCAGTTGACTATTAAGTATTGACTTAAGTTGTGGAGTTAAAAACACCTTGGGATAAACAAATTCTCATAGTTTTTAATAATAATGAAGTTGAGTATGAGTTCCATTTTGGATTTGTGACTTTTCAACATGCCCAGATGCTATTAGGATTCTTTCTTGTCATCCACTTTGTTTTGCCCACATTTTATTCTTTTGTCATAACAAAAATGTTGTGAATCTGTTTGATTAAAAAGTTTTGAATTTATTTGATTCAATGGAGTCATGACAAAAAAAACTTCTTTAATAGATTATTGTGGTATTCTTTCTTGTCATCCAATATCTTTTGATCTCATTTTATTCTCTATTCATAACAAGATAGTTGTGAATTTGTTTGATTAATTTTTTTTTTTTTTTTATTTCTTTCATTCAATGGAATCATGATAAATCAACTTTTATTCAAAGTAAATTGTCATACGATTATGCCCAATTGTATTAACGTATATTCAAAATTTTGCATCAACGGAGGAAAAAAATATCGGCCACCATTCAATTGAAAAAATGAGTGACCCATATGAATTTCCGTAAGGAATAGTTGTTGCTACGTGGCCACTATGCAGCTTATATATCATAGTAAAAATTATAGAGATTTCAAATGTATATAATGTGTGAGTATGAATTAATCTTATCGGTATAGTTATATCAGTTAAACGTTGGTAAGTTGGTAAATGTTAATAGTAATTAATTTATAATAAGTATATAAATATTTGATATATAATATAAGTTATATTTATAAATTTTTTAATACAAGATTATAAAAGCTAATAAAACTATAGTTTTATTTTATATTATTATTATTATAATAAATAAATAGTAAAAATGAGTAATATATAAATTTAAAATAATATGGAAAAAATTCTTAATTATTGTGGTTTACTTCTTTTTTTATCTTGTAAATTCTTAAAATGGAAATAGGCTTTATAATAATATTATGGGTCTATATCATGGCTTATTAATACAACATGCCCAAAAAATTATTAGTCATTTCATATGGAACTTGTTCCTATAACATATTTTATTTTTTAATTAATTAATTTAATTAAAAGGGAAAAAATGAATAATTACTTTGAAGGTAAATCTTAGTATTTGATTAGTCTATACTACTATGAAAATTCTAGTATATTCTGTGAAGGTTAAATCTTTATCATACACCTAATAATTATTCACAAATAAATTATAATTTTGAAAATAGTATTTCAAAAGAAATATGATGTAACTAGGAAATGAATTTAAGTAATATTTTTCAAAAAAAATTGTCAAACAGTTTAGATAATTCCCTAATTGGGATGGAAAATGAGGTGAATCAGAAGCTAGGGGTGTGAACTAGCCAACCCACCATCGAACATGGCATTAATGAAGTGGGTGGTGTGGCTAGCCCCCTGCATGCATAAACATGCAAGTGAAATTAATACATTTAATTATGGCAAGAAGGATCCTATGCTGAGGCTTCATTTTCAAGTCTAGGCTACTTTGTATTTTAAATACGAAGCTTACCACATTGTTGGTCATTAGTGGGATCTTTGTAGGGTTCTAGTGGCATCAATGGATTATTACATTCTATACCTAGAACTTCTTTAGAAATATCAGTATTGACCCCCCTGGAACGATAATGTTTTCTTTCTCTTTCCAAATTTGTGGTGAACTATGGCAGTCTCGGTGAGGGCCTCTTCTTGTAGAAACATTTTCCTTGTGACTTGCTACAAGCATGGATTGACAAGTTATAGAGGAAATATGGTGATATGAATGGGGGAATCACAAGATAGAAAGAATTCCCTGGAATTCAGAGGTGTGTGTGCTCCATTACAATATTCAGTACTACAACTCTAGCTTAGGGATTGGCTTTTAGTCAAGGGTAATTCTAGGTTCCTTAGTTTTTCTTGTTATTCCTTTTGACAAAGACTTAATTGGTCCATGTAACATTGGTATTATAGCTTGTACTAGATTATGGTTGCATGGATGGTGTCAAAGGGCTAGTACTTTGGCTCGATTTCTTGAAAGGGTTGCATTTCTTAGTGTTTTTCTTTTAAAATCTAGCACCCTATGTTTGCATCTATTTTCTAGTCTTAATCATTGTCCTTCTTATATTTTGCTATCTATACATGTCTTTTCTTCACACTCATGATACTTATTGTCTAGGCCCTATGTATCTTTCTTAGTCGAGTAAAATTCCTTGCCAGCATATGAGAAGCGATCAAGGGGGTAGAGGCCATAGTCCCCAAGGTCATAGTTGATCCCAATAGCAGGCATAGAAAGCTACTGATACTTTTCATTTTATTGTTCCCACTTAAAACCATAATGAAATTTGTCATACTGAATCCCATGCTGCTAGGGATCAACAATAGTTTTCAAAATTAAAAATCCTAGAGGAGGTTTCATAACGGGCTCTTGACCCTAGTCATACCAAGGCAAGAAGGAAGCAATACCTCCATTACATCTCTTTAATGATCTACAGGACCGGTAAAGTGCTCAAAATTCAAAGTTTTAAAAAGTGTTATAAATTGGTACCAAACCATAGAGCTTGCTAACCTGAATCCAACACAACTATAACCACTCAAAATCGATATCATATGCTCCTAATCCCGCATTTTGATTATTTTGCCAAACATGTAAAATTTTTGAAGTTTGTGTGTAGGACTGCTGATTGGACAGTCTGTATGATGACTTAGCAGTCTAGTTGGACAAGCTGACTATACCTTGGTCCAATGGCAAGCTGCCAAGTGGCCTCATTTGAATGGTTTGATTTGGCAAGCTTTGATTGGTTGTGGTGGATTTTCATGGCATAATGATTGGGTGCCACGTGGACCAATTAGTCTACTGCCACATGGCACCATGGGGTTACACAATTAGTTAAGAGTTGAACTGGCCTCCACATGATTCAAACAAATGACATCATGCACAAAAGTCAAGTGCCTTACCAATAGGCCACTGGGTGGTTCTAAACATACATAGCAGCAAAATGATATTTGATGTTTCATCGGATTCATGTTTTAGGAAGGGGACAGGGCTAAAGCCCTGGCCCCTTGTTACTACCTAACTGAAGAGACTATGGGTAGAGCTACCAATGGCTTTGGGCTTAGCCCCAGCCCATGGTCTAAACATGCACCATATAACTGGAGGTAGGGTGAAGCTTGGCGGCTGGTGCGAGGAGGGGGTTAGCCACAGGGTCATATGTCGAACGCATGACTATAGCGGTAAGGTTTAACAATTTTGAAGGAGGGGCTATAGATAGGCCATAAGCCTTCATTGAATGCACGCCCACAGGATTGCACCTCTAGGCCAAAAGCACCAAGCAGGAGGTGCTCTAGTAAGGGGGGAAACCCCAGGGTCACATGCCACCATATATGACCGTGCGCTAAAGTTAATGCAGGCCGGTGGGAAGGGTAGGCAATTGAGCCTAGCCCCTAGACCCGTGGCACCCACATGACTATAAGCCCACATTTAGGGGCTTGACCGACGAGAGTGGGTGTTAAGGCCCAACCCTCGACTCTTTGTGGCCCATACAGCCATGATTTTCAGAGTTAAGGGGTTAGAGGGCATTTAAAACTTTTGATAAATTGCATCCGAAACGATGCGAAACTCGCTAGTGACAACCAAAAATATCGCTTGCCAGTTCCCAAAAAGGAACAATTCATAGAAAAATTAGTAGGAGAGTGCAATTTGTAGAGTAGTAGCAAAAAAACTTCTCTGTGGCATAACCTTTTCGTTTTTTGGCTAATTGAGCCCAGTAAGAGCCCAACTTGCGGTTTTTGAATGTTATGGAGCCATTGGAGGCATTATTTTTACATTATGAGCATCTTAAATCCATTTAAACACAAATTTGAAGCACTTAATGAAAGAGGCCCAACATTGGAAGCTGGACCAGGAGATGTAACCCAGGAGAGGGGTGAACTCCTTTATCATTTTGTTGTCTTGTGTTTCTGTATATGATATATGTTTGTCTAATTTTATGTTGACAACTAAGTTTTAAAACCATTATTTTATGTGTTTTTACAAAGTGATCCATTGCCTAAAAGACACAAATTTTACTTGCAACTTTTCCCATCACCTTCAAGTTTTCATTTCAGATCAGTTTCATATCAGAGCTGAAGGTTATTTTGAAGGTTTGATTTTGTTTGCAAGTGTTTTCTGATGCTTACAAGGTTGAAGCTCAAAAGAGGAGAAGGAGAGCTTGTGGAGCCAAGGTCTCAAATTTTTTCAAGGAGAACATACCTATCTCAAGATTCACCAGTCATGGCACATGAAAAAGGTCATGAAGGGATGTCTGAAGATGAGAGAATTTTCAGAAAATATTTCTTTGAAATGTCTAAAATTGTGAAAGTTCTTTATGAGGAGAGGAAATCAAGGTTTCCAAGGGAGAGCTCAAAACCTACAAAAGGGAATGGAGTAAATGGAGAAAAACCTCCAAAATTGAATGGAGGGGATGGTTGCAAGCCACAACCTTCACCTCCATTCTCATCCTCATCTTCTTCCACTTCTACCCCTTCACAAACACCTCCAAATTCTCCAAAGGGACATGGTAAAACTCTTTTGTTAAAGCTTGACATAAACTTTGAATTGCCTATGTATGATGGAGATGTAAATGCTAATAAATTAGATATTTGGGTTCGTCATATTGAAGTGTATTATAGAATACAAGGAATCAAGGATGATGCAACCAAAATTCATCTTGCTTCTTTTAGGTTGGGAAGTACAACAATCATTTGGTGGGAGGAAAAAATTTAAGAGGACATAAAGAAAAGTGGTAAGGTTTTATCCTGTTGGAATGATTTTTTTGTTGCAATAACAAGATAATTTTATCCATTAGTATACATGAAAAAATATATAATGGATTGGAAAAACTTTAGACAAGCTAAGGGTCAAAGTGTGCAAAGATATACTCAAGAATTTAGGAAAAGAGCTTTGATTTTGCGTATATATTTATCCTCCCAAGACACACAATTCTCAATTCTCATGTTATTTGAGACACACAATTCTCATGTTTAACCCTACAAATATAGATGAAGTTTGTGTACAAGAAACTCATTTAGAAGGAGGGAAGAATTTTTCTAAAGAAACTAGTGAGAAACCATTTAAGTCTAGAGATAATGAAAAGGGGAAGTTCAAAGGCAAGGATAAAAAGAATGCTTCAATCAAGAAGGAGGGAGAGATCTCACATGTAAACACTATTTAAAGAAGGCCATGATGAAGAACATTGTTGGAAACTTCATCCTGAGATGAGACCAAAAAATTTTAACAACAAGGAGAAAGAAAAGAATGTTTCAACTACACAACAAGACCTAGTATCTGATCCTAGAGATGAAACAAAAATCATAGCCATGGGATTGAAAGGTAAGGCTTCTATTACAAGAACTAGTTCTTATAGAAACCCCTTTAAGCTCAAAATGAAAGAGAAAGAATACATATTTTCCATATTAGATTCATCACAAAACATAACAAAGTAGATTCTTTATTTCATAGTGGATTACAAGAAAACCTTATTCTAGAAGACACTGTCATGAAACTAAATTTGGAAACCATTCCTCATCCTAAACCTTATCCTTTGGGTTGGGTATGTGACAATGCCAAATTTGAAGTGACATTAAAATGCATACTTAAATTCACCATCACTGTAAATTTTACTTATGAGGTATAACTTGATGTGGTACCACTTGACATATGTGGAATTGTTTTGGGAATCCCATATCTATATGATAGACAAGCCATCTTTCATCGCCATGAGAACAAGTATCATTGGTTTAAAAATGGGATTGAGTGCACTGTTATAGAACATCGCAAGAAGTTGAATTTGTCTCATGTGAATGCTAGACAAATGAATAGGTTTGTAAATTCTAGTCAGAATTTTGCATTATTAATGATTAAAGATAATGATGTTGAGGAATATGAAGTTTTCCAAGGATGTGATGTAAAACTCAAACATGATTTAGTTGAGGTTTTTAACACATGTGATAACATTCTTCAATAGTCTAAGACATTGCCTAGAGGAAAACAACATGAAGTTCAATTGTAGAAGGATCCATCAATTTTGAACATAGCTATGAACAATATGCCAATGTTATGGAATGCAGGGATCAAGAAACAGATGCAAGAGATACTTGAAAAATGGGACATTAGTTCTAGTATATCTTCTTGCGGGCATCCTAATGTTTTGGCTTTGAATAAGGACGGTTCATGGCAATGGCAGTCAAATTTGGTGAAGAGTCAAGCCAAGTACAATACTAGACATGATAACCATCATGTTGACCATAGTTTTCAGGTTGGAGATGAAGTAAGATGTTGCATCAACAAAGAAAAGCTTCAAGGTGAAGAGAAATTGAAATTGGATAGGCCTTCCTTGATTGAAGATCAAGGAGAGAATGTTTCAGATTCTTTCAATATAAGTTTTCTCTCCTGAATATCTTGAAGAATTGCAGCAAGATCCTATCCTTGACAAAAAAACAAGAACTTCAAGAAGAGGGAACGTGAAGCACCTTCATATGGGGCTCATAGGTACAAATCTAAACAAATAAAAATGGGTTGATATTAGAAGCGTGAGGGAACTATACCCCTCATATTTTTGTTGGCTGAAAATAGTTTTTTGGAGGTCCAAAAGTTTCTAGTTGGGAGGAGTGATCCAGGGGATTAGTGAAGTGTTCAAAATTCAAAGTTTTCAAAAGTGCTTGAAACCAGTGCCAAAGCATAGAGGTTGCCAACATGAATCCAATTCAACTTGAATAGTCAAAAATTAGTATTGTATACTCATGATATTATGTTTTGATCGTTTTTTGAAATAGGTAAAATTTTTACAAGTTGAGTGCAGGACTGGTGACTAGGCAGTCCATTTGATGACTCAACAAGTTGACTGGATAAGCTAACTATACCTCAGGCTAATGGCAAGCTGCTAGGTGGCCTCATTTGATTGGTTCAATTTGGAAAGTTTTGATTGGTTATGGTGGATTTTTGTGGCCCAATCACGTGCTACCACGTGGCACCCTAGGTTGCGCAAAATTTGGTTAAGGGCCAAATCCACATGATTCAAACAAGTGACCTCATGCACACAAGTCAAGTGCCTTACCAATAGTCCATTGGGTGATTCTTAACATACATAACAACGACATGGTATTTGAAGTTTCAGGGAAATCATGTCTTGGGAAGGGGTCGGGGCTAATCCCCTAGCCCCTGGTTACTACAGAATGCATGATAGCATGATCAGAGTGACCAAGGGCTTAGGGCTCAGCCCCAACTCATGGTCTAAACATATACCATATAATCAGAGGTAAGGCAAAGCTTGGCGACAGGAGCAAGGAGGGGTCCAGCCCCAGGGTCATATGCTGACCACATTACCATAGCGGTAAGGTTTAAATTCTTAGAAGGAAGGGCTAGGGATAGGACCTAAGCCTTGGTTCCATGCGTGCCCATAGGACCACAACTCTAGGTCCAAAGTGTTAGGTAGGAGGTGCTCCAGCAAGGGGGACATCCTTAGGGTCACATGCCACCGTATATGACCTTGTGCCAAAGTTAATGGGGTTAAGCCCAACCCTTGGATTCGTAGCACCCACGTGACCATGACCTCATGTTTAGGGGCTTAACCATCAGGGGTGGGCATTAAGGCCCAACCCTCGACCCTATGTGGCCCATATGGCCATGATTTTTAGAGTTAAGGGGTTAGAGGGAATTTAAAATGTTTCAAAAATTATAGCTGAAACAACGAAAATCAGTGACACTAGGTGAAAATGCCACTTACCAGTTCTCGGAAAGGTGCAGTTCATAGAACATTTAGCAGGAAAGTGAAGTTTGTAGAGTAGTTAGCAGGAAGACTTCTTAAAGCATAAATTCTTCTATTTTTGGCCAAATTGAGCCCAATTCACTATGCTGGAGCCATTCAAGACATTACTTTTACATTCTGAGCATTGTAAATCCATGTAAACATAAATTTGAAGCACCTAATGAAAGAGGCCCAACATTGGAAGTTGGACCAAGAGATCTAGCCTAGGGGAGGGGTGAACTCCTTTATCATTTTGTTGTCTTGTGCTTTTTTTATATGGTATATTTTCCTCTATTTTTATGTTGTTAGCTGAGTTTTAAAACCATTATTTTATGTTATTTTTCAAAGTGATCCATTGCCTAAAAGACATAAAATTTTACTTGCAAATTTGCCCATCACCTTCAAGTTTCCATTTTAGATCATTTACACTAGTACTTGAATATCCTCTTAGGCGAGGTCTTAAAAGACAAACATGAAGAAATATATGATATCTTTGATGCATCGAATGATAAATAAGAATTACTATCTTATCAAAAACAAGTAGAGGGAAAAATACTTAATATCAGTGATCACATAATCGCATAAATGAGGCACCCCCCTTAACTAATCAAAAAGGACCAACTGGCTTACAACTTTCATGTAGTGTTTGACAATTTGTTCAAGGGAACCCCTAATGGCATGGTGAAGAAATAATCGATTGGTTCCTTTTGTGATTGGTTACTTGTGTGGTGGGTAGGATTCAAGAAAGATCCAACAATAAATAAAATTATGATGGGAACAACGCACTAGTGAGCGAGTAATCGGTTGTTGAACAATCAACAACTATTTAGTGTAGGAGTCACTATAAATAGTAACTATGTAGGAAAACCAGTAACTATATTGGTGAGTTTTGATAAATATATTTATAATCAAGTTTACTGTGGTAAAAATCTATAAAACATAGGCATTTTGTCATTATCTAATTCAATATATAACTTATTCTGTTAAAAAAAATTATTATAAAAATTAGATATTTTTTTACAAACTATTTTATCACCTAAATTTATTACATAAATATATTTTGGATGAGATAATCACTTCAGAGTTGATATTGTTTAATTTCATATAGTAATGATTAATTTTAAAATATCAGTAACATAATCTTAGTAATTTTGAATTAGATAAAAATTATACTTGGAGGATAGAAAGGTTAATATTAATAACCTATCAACATGTTGTATATAATACAACATGTAGTTTATGTAGTCTTATGTAATGGTGTATTATTTTCAAGAATATTTGAATTTCTACAAATTCATTATGGAGTATATCAAGGTCAACACTACAAGCACTTTTTACGGAAATAAAATCAATGTTTATTATTCTCAAGAACATTGGAAAGTGTGCAAACTGAATATGGGAGATGGAAAGGTCAACACTGCCAATCAAACATGTTTTCAAGTTATTGTCAAGAAAATTGGAATGTGTGCAATTGAATATGGAGGCTTGGAATGTGTGCAACTTAATATGAAGGCTAGCAAGTTCAGCACCACCAAGAAACTACAATTTTGAGTAATGAAATCGACGTGCATTATTATCAAGAAAATTGGATTGGGCACAAACTCAAAATGAAGGATGACAAATCAACATCACCAAGCAAACATCTTTTTCGACAATGAAATAGACCTATGTAATTTTCAAGAACACTAGAATATGTGCAACCTAAATATGGAGAATATTAAGGTCAACACATTTGTTGACAATGAAAAGGACCTACATTACTCTCAAGAACATTGGAATAATTTCAAACTCAATATGGATGATTTCTCAATCAACACCACCAAGCAAACAACTTTTCTAGTAACGAAATTCCCACAAGTAAGAAAGGCATGCATGACAAAATCTCAATAACTTTGGAATTGGTTTTAACTCAATATGGAAGATAGCAATGTCAACACTACCAAGCAAGTACCTTTTTTAATCATTGAAATCAACATGAACAGGCAACACATACATGTCACCATTTCAATAACTTTGGAATGGGTGAAACTCAATTTGGAGGATAGCAAGGTCAACATCAGTAAGAAAAAATTCTAAGAAACTTATGCCAACACAATGTCAACAACTTTACAATGGTACAAACTCAATATGGAGGTTAGAAAAGTCAACAACATTAAGCAAGAACCTTTCACAACAATGAAATAGATATAAGGAAGCAAAACATGCATGAAACAATATCAACATCTTTGAAATGGGTGCAAACTTAATATGGAGGATACCAAGGTTAACACTACCAAGAAAATCATTTTTCTAAGAGGTGCATGGCATGACCTCAACAAATTTGGAATGAGTACAAACTCAATAGAGAGGATAACAAGGTTAGCTTCTAAAAATTCTAGCAATATGAATAACAAAACTATTAAGAAAATAACTATCTCAATGATTAAGATCAATAATAAAAAATAGACATTTTTTCAAGCTCATAAAAGATATCTATATAAAATAAGGTCAACATCAACAGGGCATAGATTTTTCCATTACGAAAATTTTCTCTAGAACTAAATACAATATTGATTATGTGATTTTATCAAGTTATAATCTAATATGTAGATTTTGCACTCATCTATAAATTTATGTTATTAATGAGGAAAGTCTTAGAAATTTTGTGTATCACTTTAATAAAATGAGTCCTTCAATTAATTATTTGTTGCATAATTTAGATATTGTAATTTTGAGACATGTTTTATCTGGATAAGTTAATTATATTTAGATTTTTATTTTTCTCAATTTTATTTTATAGTAAAACTAATGTTGACAATTATTTAAAATCAACATTTAATAAATTTAACATAAAATTTTTAATAATAAATTAACAGTGAGGAGAAATTAATCGTGTGTGTGTGTGTGTGAAGATTATATAATGATTCCATCATAATCCAAATTTAATCTAATGTAAAGGACAAGCTTAATGAATTTTTCCAAAACTTAAAGGAAATTTGAGAATAGGAAGATTAAAAAATCATTAAATTGATTTATCCAGTACAGAAATACAAAAATATGTTTTAAATTTTAAATTTTATAAAAATATTGTAACAGAGTAGCCTAACTAATAGAAAAAAAAAAAAAAAATTCTTAGACTCTAAGATTCTAATTTGTTGTTGCTTAAAATGTACTTTTGAATGTATATGTGGATTCAATACCCTAAAAGTCCCCTAATAGACTAGAAGTTTACATATTAAACAACTTAATACATATGATTATTAAAAAAATCTAGCGGATATTGCACTATTCATATTAATGCAATTTCAATGACCAATCATAATATTTCCACTTCAAACTAAATGGCAACTCATGTTTGCACTACGTCAACTGAAATCCACTGCCTAGGTAATCCACTGTACAGGTGACGGCTGGAACAAATAGGCTATCACATTATCTTTAGTCATACCACTCACAAAAATCCGATCATGCCATGCTGCAACACAAACAATAGATTTTAAAGCTTCCAGAATAGAAGCTACAAATGTCGAAACATTTTTCTCGGCATCATACTTCTTCAGGTGTTTATGTTTTTTAATGATCACGTACAAATTTCCACATGTAAAAACAACATCACAATCCTTAAGAGACCTCCATGCAATACACATTTTTTCTAGCGTGTGCCAAGTGCCCATCTCCTCATTAAAAAACTCTCGCGCTTCCTAAACCCATAAGTATGAAATCGCTATTGTGTCCACTTATTACCATGAATTTCCCCTCCAGGTAAACACCTATAGAACTATGGGGGCTTTGTGTCATAGGAGCAAGATTTCCCACCTGTCAATATTTTCAATTCGGCAATTAATATAGGCTTCTTATAAGTTATTCATCTTCAACCCTTTATATATCTCAAATACCAGAAATCTTTCTAATCGCTCAAATTTTATTAGAAGGGTGACTTTGTTCTTTATGTTAATTTTTTTCGTAATATAAATGAAAATTTCATATCAACTAATAGAAATGATACATTCATGTGACCATTGGTACACATGTCACTATAGAAACCACACATATAGCACCATAGAAACTTTTTGACCATATTATTATACTAATATTATAACATAATAATATTTTGACACTATATCAAGAGTTACTAAATAGTTTATGTCTATAGCTAGATTGAGAAATAGATTTACTTTTTATGTGCGACTAAGATCTTTTACACAGAGATACAAGGAATGAAGTTAGCAGAAAACTATGTGAGTTAAGCACTGTAGAAATGGTGAGTTGGGAGGGTTTGAGAGTTGTATGAAGTTAGTGGAAAACCCTGTGAGTTAAGTATTGTAGCAATGGTGGGGTTGAAGGGTTTGAGAGTTTTTGAGAAGTATAGTATTCAATTTGAGTAGCGTAGATGTACTATGGAAAAGAATTGCGTCCACGTCACTCAAGCCAAGGTTACCACGATGGTCGTCCACAATGAAGGTGCCATAGAAATGTATAGCGTTCATATCTCAATCAGATCCATCTCTTGGCATTTGATGCTTTTTTGGGTGAGATCTAGGGATCTAGTGAAAGACTTCAAACTATTGTTGGAATGGCAAACATGGATACCCTCTGGATTACAATGGCCTCTTTTCGAAGGTAAGAAAATGAATATCTCTCTCCTCTATTTGTTTATAATATATGTAGGGACGTTACAATTTTATTAGCACTTCGAATGCCAGGGGGAGCTTTGGGAAAGTATTCCTCTTCCCAAACCTTCTCTTACAAAGATGCAGTCCGAAACTAGGTTCCCCAAAGTGCAATGTTGCCCTAGGAACATGTCTTGCCCTCAAGCAAGTCACCTCATGCCCAAGTTTCTCCAAATTCTTTTATAGTGGAAAAAGTTGAGGATGTCCCTTTAGTCGAACTCACTCATCCAAATATGGAGGAATTTTACAAGTTCTTGGAAACAAATGGCCTCACTTGTTGTCTCAATAGGCTATGGCCACAAACAATAAACCTTTACCAATGGATCCATTCAACTTGGACCGAGGACTGTAGGGTCCTCTTCTATTCCAAGGGTTTCTTCATCATCATTTTTGTCAATGGTGCAGATTATCAAAATGTAATTCCCAAGGGCCACTGATTCTGGGGAAATGTTGGATTCTTCTTAACCCCTTAGTTCCCATATTTTGACCCCTCCATAGCTATGATCACAAAGCTACCCATTTGGGTCCAGTTCTCGAATTTTTCGGCCCGTCTATAAAAAATTTCAGTACTTAAGGGTATTGGAAACACCTTGGTTCATTTTTTTTCCACAGATCCCTCACGAGGCTAGTGTGGAGTCTACACTTATGGATGGATTTATGTAGAACTTAACATCAACAAAGGATTTCTTGACAAAATTAATTTAAAAGTAGGTGATTTTCACTGGACCCAATAGCTGGACTATGAGAATAGTGCTTTTCAGTGTATACTATGCCATCAAAGAGACCATCGTCAGAACCCTTGTTCTCAAAAACCAGTCAAATAGAAACATAGACCTAAAGCATGGATGCCATGCAGCCCACCTCCTCGAGAAGGGGAGGATTCCTCATCCTCAGATCAACAATATGATTGTTCTAAAGGTGACATGCTCTTATTAGACGAGATCCAAAACACAAATCTTCAAAAGCCCCATGAAGAAGGCAAGGAAATCCATTTTTTTCTAGCAAGAAGAGGAAGTCACTAAGAATGCTCCGACGGGTGCATGAAGCACACCCATAATCAACTTCCTTGAACTCTAACAAGGATGCCTCAATAGATTGTCAAAAAAATCTTAAGGTAGCTTTAGCAACCCCACCTTCAGAAGGTTGGGTCAAAGTAGTTAAAAAGAAAGGCAAGAAAGGAAGCACCGGATGATCAACTCCAAATTCGGTGATTACGATATTTCTCTCTTGATTTTTACATATGATTTTTAGTTTCTCAGTGTGTCATACCTATTTGGAGGTATGATCTCCCATGTTAGTTTTTTTCTTTGATGTTAAATATATGTACTCAGTGTAATCATTTTTCTATTAATATAACAATTTTGTATCATCTTACTAAAAAGAGAAATATATTTACTTCTTACTAACAAATAAGCAATGGTGTGATGGATGGTTTTAAATAAAAAGGTATTTTGATGGCTAAAGTGGATAAGGAATATAACAATATATAATAATTTTGAAATTGTGATAAGAACATTTATGAAAATCGTAGTCTAATTTATAGATGAAATGGCCTTTTTCATGACATTTTTCTCATTAATTTTAACCAAAATATGATAGATATTTTAAAGTGTTGAATTCAAGTTGTTTAGTCTGTAGAATTCAAGTTCCTGGAGGGGTTTCAGGGTGTTGAATCTATTTACGCATTCAAAAATGAATTTTAAACAACAAAAAATCACATCCTTTCTTGAAATTGTTTTCTTGAATTCCCTCGTATTGGCCCAATGGCATTGGGTCCCTCCATAAGATGCCTTTTGCATCTTTCCAAAAGATTGGTGCATAGCTTTACTGACTTGGAAACCATGGATTGGTGCATGGATTTACTAATGGTGTTATTCTTTCTTGGGGATTGGTGCATGGCTTTACTAATGGCTTCACTATCGAAATCGAAGTTGACAATCAACATCCCTTTTTGGATATCCTTCTAACTAAAAAAGAAGGAAAACTTGGTTCCCAAGTCTTTAGAAAGAAAACTCACACCGAGAGATATTTGCATGCAAGTTCCCATCACCACCCTAAATAGAAAATTGGAATCATAAGAACCTTAACCACTAGGGTTGCTCGAATATTTGACCTAGACCATCAAAAATTTAAACTTAACCATCTTCACAAAATATTTGAACTAAATGGTTACAATAAGAACACCATTAGTAAAGCCATGCACCAATCCCTGAGTAAGAATACCAATATTAACAAAGATAAAGAACAAAAATCTTCAATCACTCCGAAAGTTTCCCTTCCTTATATAAAAGGTACCACCAACAAAATTACAAAAATTATTAAGAAACATAATATTAATGTAGCTTTCACTCCCCCTAACACCATCAGAAAATTATTCAACTCTTTTAAAGACTCCATAAACCCTAACCATCAAAAATTTATTTATATTATACCTTGTCCATGTGATAAAGAATATATAGGTGAAACATGCAGATCTTTTAACATTAGAATAAAAAAGCACACCGCTGACTTACAAAGAGAAAGGGCCTCAAGATATTCCTTAGAGGAACATGTTCACTCTTCCTCACACTACATTTGCATGGAAGAATCCAAACTAATTAAAAAAGAGCACCATTATCTTATATCAATGAGTTCATTGAAATAGAAAAAAGAAAAGAGAAGTTGAATCGGGGCGATGGATTAAAACTAAGTAGTACTTGGAAACTATTACTAGAAATCATAAAAAACCAATAATTAACTCCAATATTGTGCATTTATATTCAATTCCATCCTCAATCATAAAATATAAAAATAAAATATATTAAATAATCTAATCCTAATTCATAGATGCAATTATTGAGTAAATCTAATAATCTCCATAAAACTTTCTCATCCTAAAGGGTCATTCTTTTAATTTTATAAAAAAATTATAAAGCAAACATAATAACTCAATACAATGAAGTTAATTTTTTTATATATACTATTTCTATATTATTAATTATCATCTTATAGCCTCTAAGAAATCCACTGAAATAAATTTGAAAGATTGTAATAAGATTCCTAATTTAAATAAATGGAAAAAGAAACATTAAAAAATAAAAAATTTCTTATTTCATAACAACCCTAATAACTAATTAAACCCTAATTTCATATCAAATCAATATATTACATTGGTGAGTAATATTAAATCTAATTAAAATATCACTAATAATAGAATCTCCATTTTTAATTAAATTACTAATGATCTAAACCTCAATTGTATTAATATATTAATAAACTATTTAAGAATATTTAATTCTACCCAAAATAACTAATAACCCTGGCCCACTAAATCATTTCATATTGTTCCTTTCGATAAACTATATATATACTTAAGATTAGCTCTATCACACATCATTAATATCTTCTTAAACAATTGGTGTTTCCCTTGAGGATGGACTCACATGGAAGTCTAAAACATTGGGTTAAATAAACTCTATAAGCATGTTATTCCTCTACTATGTATAAGTAAAAGATATATTATTATTATTATTATTATTATTATTTAATTTAAAATATCATTTTACACTCACCAGACCATATACTTTACATAACGTCTCCCCATCCTAAACTAAAAGAAAGTGTTGGACTCAATCACAAATAAAAAAACACGCTTATTAATCACAACCTCATTTACATCATGTTTTCTCAATTGCTAAATATAATATTAAAAAACAAAAAAAAACAGAAAACAAAAACAAAAGAAAACAAAACACTCACCATTATGCTTTTCTATTAGCTTTTCTAAATAGAAAAACAGAACACATATACTATTTGGAACCATTTTCGAATGCACTTAAGCATCATAATAATTGCATGCATCTAACTCCTTTTACTTTCTTGGAGTAAGAAAAACTCAATGTCCACATCCCAATAACCAAACTTCGGTGGTAGATTGGTCGATATGGCTATATGCTAGGTGGCATATGATCCTTTTCAGAATCTCATGCTACTATTGTATGATCAACGTTCAAAATTGAACACGCCTCAACCCTTCAAAGGGCTTCCAACATGTTAGAGAAGTGCTATGGAAAAATTACATGGAAAAAAAATTACGTTTTGATTTCTACAAGTTTTAAAAAATATATAAATAATATTATAAACTTCCCTAAGAAGCGTTGTTGTTCTGACGAACATTTCAAAAAATTATGGAGGGTTGGATATCTATTATCCTTGGAGGCTGTTCTCGGGCGATAGGAGGATGTTGTGGCAATGAATATGAAGTAATGGAGGTTGTTGCAACAATGAATATAATGTGATGGGGGTTGTTGTAACTTGCAACTTGCATTGCCAATTTCCCAATAATCATAATGGCCGGTCACCACATTGATATTCCAAATTATTACCAGTTTTTTCATCCCATGTAGATTCTAAGAGGAGATTCAGCACTAAGAGACTGATGAATGAGATTGTGAACAAATTGTAAATTGTAATTTGCAAGCCCAAGTGGATAATGTGAATATAATATCTCACAATGGGCACAATGGATTTTTTCAACTCTCTCTTTCTAAAATAGGTGATAGAGTAGGCTCCCAAGAGTTGAAAAATGGTTCTTCCTGGAAGCTCGATCTGATTACATTGATTTTAACAAGTTTTGTTACCAAATTTGATTATTTGGTGCCATTTTTGCATGTGCGTGTTGGGACTGGGCAATGGTATTCCTCTGTAGCACAAATTTGGTCAGAAGTGATATTCCTCTATAGCACGAATCTAGACAGGATTCCAAGTTCCAACAATCACATATTCACGGGTCTTTCTGAGCAATCTAAGTCTACCCATAAAAAACTATTGCTTAAAGAGACTCTAATTTTATATATATTACTAGTTGTTACTGCCACTTGTAGAGGAATCAATGTTCTTAGTTTTGGTGTTCACGAAAAATAAAGAAGATTTTTAATTCTTATAGTTTCTCACAGAAAGAACCACAGGTAAGTTGTCTGAGTCATACCCTTGGCTAAATTAGTTGGAAATTTTCTACACTTTTCTTTATCTCTGTGCCCCCTCGGACTCAACTGTCGAATTATGCACTGAAATAAAAAGTCCTTTTTGAATGAAAAATACCACCTACGTCACGTTGATTGAATCCTCAATATTTCTCCATCTCCAGGGAATCATAGCTGGAGAGTTGTTGCCAATGACCAATCAAGGATAGAAAACCAATCGAATTCTAACCTCTTAGACTAGTCCTCTTTAAAGCCAACAATATGGGCAAGCAAAGCTTTTTCTAGCACATGTCAATCTTGTTGACGAAGATCTTCCCATAGTTGTTACCATCGAAGGGGTCATATATTCTTGTCAGCCTCACACTATTCATGATATGGTTGAATAACCCGAAGATTATCCTCTACCTGAAAAATGTTGCCTATCATTACAGATATAAAAATCGTGAGACATGCCTCAATGGAAATGGTGATCCTATGATCACTTCCATGAATCTGTTACAATAGGGACACCATATCTCATTTCTAAAGACTAGATCTCATTTTATCCCTTCATCGACATTGCAATATATCCTTTATCTCCTTTCCATATGCTAGGAAAAACTCTCGAACAAGATCTACCTCTCCTTGAGCTTCTTTAAAGATATTAATTGGATTAAGAGACTGATAGACCTCCAACTTCCAAGCGACTATTAAAGCTATTGATATGAGTCTACATCATCACTTAAGTCCACATTGAACTCTAGACTTCCAACATGAAAAATAAGAGGAACAATATAAAATTCATGACTCAGTAAAATGCATTGTAGTCATCTAAATATGGATCCTCAAAATTACAGTTTGCTAAAAATTACATGAAATAAATCCTTACTTGGGATCTAGTTGATGGTCCTGCATTTTTCTCTACTAAGCCTTCCAAATTTTTTGCAACTAGGATCCTTGCTTCATAATATAAATAACAAATCCACTCATCACCGAAAACATAAATGGCATGAAGAACCTGATGAGAGCTCCAGAGAGGACTTCAATGAGATGGGGAAATTGTAAAAAACTACATTTTAGATTTGACATCAACTTTTCATGCCATTCGAGGATTCTCCTATGCTACAAATAACTAAATCACTTTTCCTTTAAGAAATCTACTGTAAATTTCAACCAAATTTGGAGATGCCCTAAAAGAAATCTTAACTTCACATCAGAAAATTAAAATTCCACCTTAATCAACTAGAAAGTTAGAAAGAAATTAAAATCTTGTAATACATATATTTCAATTGCCTTTGGATTTCCTCACATAAACGACAAAGCTCAAATGAAGATATATATATATATATATATATATATATATATATATATATATATATATATATATATATATATATATATATATATATATATATATATATATATATATATATATATATATATATATATATATATGAAGGCCACCTCCAATCCCCTACTCTTGTTACTTTTATGGGTGAGCTACTTGTGTTCAAACTTCGTCGCAGTGAAAAGACTAATAACAACTCAAGGAGGTATGAAAATACACATGCTTTTCTCAAGCTATAAACAATAGGTCGTGAAGACACTAGTACTTTAGTGTTGGTGATATAAACTGCAATTTCAATAATGTTTACAATTAAACTCACCTTCACCTCATATAATAAGTGAGGATAACATCAAATAAAAGTGCAATTGTAACAGTTCTATTAATTTCACCAAATTTTTTTCCATAAAATTAGGTTATGACGACAACAAATAATTATATTTCCGTCAATACAATTCACCATTAAAAGTATTAATTTAAGTAAGAAAATTACCTTGAACTTATGTCAATTGCAGATTCTCACAATATCTTGGAATGTGATGTCTAGGAAAGAGGTCAAAAAAATGATTTTTCCTTGATAGTCAGATTTGAGGATATTCCTAAAACTACAGTTTACTTAAAGATACCTGAAAAATTAAGCAAGCATACCTTGATTTCCATCTCTCTAAAACTGGAAGGAGAATGAAAAGAAAGATGGAAAAAGAATGCAAAGCAATAATATGAAAGGAAAATATCAAAGATGACTACTTCAAGATCTATAATGGTTAAGAGTTTGAAGCTTGCTAATAAAGCATGGGAAGGGTTGAGTGCACTTAAATACTGTAACTTTTGTACAATCACACTAACAATCCAACACAACCAAATAGAAGAAACCACTTGTGTTAGTCGCCCTTCCAATCATACATCTAAACATGAAATCGGAAGTGACATATTGCAAAATCATCACCAACATCCATCACGGGGTCCATCCATATTTTCTTTAATTATGATTTTGCGTGATGCTACCTATTGACCCTACTTTGAAATAACACCTATTTTCACTTTTTTCTCTCTAAATACATTAGTGTAGTAAAAATGACTCACACATCATGTAATTGATCTTGCAAAAGAAAGTTGTTCAATTACCTTTATCTAACTAACTACAAAAGTTAAATGACCAAAAACTTGTATTGTGTGACATTATTATCAAAATAATGGCCTTAATACTTTGAAATCTTCATAGATTTTGGTCCAATTATCAAGCCTAACAACTATAATAACATTTATATGTAAACAACATACATTTAACATGAACCAGAAATTAGAATCAGTCCACAAATATCTAACTACTCATATTAGAAACTACAAAAGTCAAATTATGAAGTTATACGGATAATCAAATTAAATAGTCTCATGATTCATATATTAAATGTTGTACTTTAAAGTCAATGGCTCCATCGTTTTATGCTTCCTCTTTGGGAAAGATCCAAGTATTTTTATTTTATAAATTAGACTTTTTATATATACTATTAACATAAATACTTATGTTTTGTCAACTTCATTAAGATGTGTGATGTTTATATATTTATTTTTGGTTCTTATTTTAGACGTACAGGAGAGGGAAAATATTATGGAATGTGAAATAGTAAAGCTTGATTTCTTAAATCTCTCAAAAGAAATTTCGTATATTTTGAAAATTATATTATATCAAATAACTTTTTATTAACACAAAAATTCGTATGTCTTTCAGATCAGTGAAAGATCCTATCGACTTTAAAGATACGAAAGGGGTAAATATTATCCCTTGTTCCTGTGGGACCCTTATACTGGTGAGACTGGTCACTCCATTAATCAAAGGATTAGTGAGTACGGAGCTGACGTTAAGCATAGGAGAGCAAAGTCTTCCGTTTTCGGTGAACATGCGGAAAAAACCAATCATCATGTTTGTATTGAGGAGGCTAGTGTTATTGCTAGAGTTTCGGAGTTCCATCATCGAAAATTTAGGGAAGCTCTTGAGATTGAAAAGAAGCCGAGCTATCTCAATAGAGAGGATGGCAGGAAAATCAGTAGGTGTTGAGTCCCAGCACTCTCTTCCTAGAGGTTTTTTCTGCCCCCTCCTTTTTTGGCTCCTCTAATTTTTTTATTATTATTTTTTAACTGTTAGATAATATTAAATTAATTTAACATATACAATTTTTTTTCAGATTAATTAAAATATTTTTATTCTTTCCCGGGTTTATTTTAATATTTTTATAATATTAGTACTTTTATAACTAAATTTTTTACGTTAATTTAACAATTAGATATTTAATTTAACTTAATATTATTTTCTCATTCTAATATGTATTTATTTAATTCTACCTTTTAACTAACTATTAACTTAACAACCTATTAAAATTACTTTCTTTATATATATATATATATATATATTAAATGAAAGGTCACTTAATATAATTAACTTCCATTTAAATTATTAAATAAATCATATTTTTTTATGTATTTACTAAATAATACTTTTTTTAAGTAACTATTAACTTAAACACCAATTAAAATTATTTTTTATATATATATATATATATATATATATATATATTTTTATAGATATATTTAAAAGCATGGTCACTTAATATAACTAACTTTCATAAAAAAAAAATTATGACCCTGGTCCAAAAGTCAAAATTAACGGTTGGCCAAGTTAGCTGTTGGAGGCTCTGGTCAAACTATTTAACATGCTAAACGCGTCCAAAAAAATATTTCATGTGATTTTCGTCCAAAAATCTCTCGTAAACTTGATATAGACTACAAAAGCCTCAATTCTACAACACAAAAATTGTCCATTTTTTTTAAAATAAAATATGACAATCCAAATATTTTCCATTATAAAAAATTCTATTCAAAATTATAGGAATATATCTCTTTGTAATTGAAATTAAAACTAACCGTTCAAATTTAATCATGCTATAAAATCAATTTAATTTCCACACCAAAAGAGTAAAACCCCATTTTCACTATTACTTAATGGTCACCCACAATTTGCTTCGTAAGATCAGCGCTGTATATATTGTTGTTGCTTATACTGCACGCTATAACCACACTCCACTAGAGAGGGAGGTCAAGAACGTTGGATTTCTTGGGATCAACTGGGCCACACGCAGTCGCACTACTACTCACAACTCTCTAGACATGGCCGGGTCCAAAGAATCAGTGTTCCACCCTTGACCCTGTCCAATAAGTTGACCCTATTTCCCACTGCGCCGCGTGAGGGGCCCGCACCCAGCGTAATGGCCTCGGGATTCCACTGGCCTGCGATGACCAGGAATTCCATCAACTGCAATATAGTACGCAGATTAACCATGTGAGACAACTGCCACATGCAATTCACTATTAAAGGAGACATAGTGAACTTGCTTACATCGACAGCGTTCTTCGAGTGAGCCCAAAGTAAAGGAGACATTCTTCCTTTGACATACAAATGAAGGTGTGTATCCAGAAGGCTGACCATTGAATAAATATAAAACTGAAAATATGATCAAAATTGAAGATAGAAACCCACTGAATCTCACTATAGGACAGGATGGTTATAGCATATTTCATAAATTGGAATTTTAAAGAGTCTGATTTGATTCTAAAAATAAAGCGTCTATATAATTATGTTGAAGTGAAATTGAAATATGAGGTTTCAAATTCGTATTCTGGAATGCCAGCAAATAGTTGAAAAATTATTATTCAACATTGTTAAATCAGCAAATCATTTAAAGATTCAACTCTCGTGAAATTGTATTTTCAAATTCCATAAAACTCTACAATTTTATAACCAAGTAACATTGATCAATACAACTCTCGTGAAATTGTATTTTCAAATTCTATAAAACTCTACAATTTCATAACCAAGTAACATTGATCAATAGGATGCACATGCAATAGAAGGAAACCCAATGGCGTGGCGAACAAATCATCGATTGTTTTCTTGTGTAATTGGTTCCTTGTGCGGTGGGTAGGATTTGAGAAAGATCGACGGTCACCACACACGGGTCAGGCAGTAGCTACTTGCTAGAGAATCAGTAACTATTTAGTGTAGGGACTTATTCTAACTTGCAGTTGTCTATATTGCGACTTTTTGGAAGCCTGTCTGGTGGGTTTTCCCGGTCAAAATCCAGCAGCGATTTATTAGAATCGCAAGTTTGATAGCTAGTTTCTCTACAATCAAAGCGTCCC
The DNA here is from genome assembly GCA_031772625.1 of Pinus tabuliformis. Taxonomy (NCBI): domain Eukaryota; kingdom Viridiplantae; phylum Streptophyta; class Pinopsida; order Pinales; family Pinaceae; genus Pinus; species Pinus tabuliformis. Next base: position 385,231,053 of record CM062810.1, on the reverse strand, counting down.
AGGGGTTTTTTAGGGTGCTGAATCCAAATATGCAGTTAAAAAACCATTTTTAACTGCAACAAATCAAGATTTAACCCCAATTTCTTCCACCGGATTCAGTCACCGGAATCTCCAAAAAGTCGCATTATAGACAAGTCCAAAATTAATGCAGTTGTCTATATTGCGACTTTTTTCCGGTGGGTTTTCCCGGTCAAAATCCCGCAGCAATTTATTGGAATAGCAAGTTTGATAGCTAGTTTCTGTACAATCAAAGCGTTTGAGGGGTTTTTCAGGGTGCTGAATCCAAATGCAATTAAAAAACCATTTTAACTGCAACAAATCAAGATTTAACCTCAATTTCTTCCACCGGATTCCGTCACCGGAATCTCCAAAAAGTCTCATTATAGACAAGTCCAAAATTAATGGAGTTGTCTATATTGCGACTTTTTGGAAGCCTTTCTGGTGGGTTTTCGCGGTCAAAATCCGGCAGCAATTTATTGGAATCGCAAGTTTGATAGCTAGTTTCTGTACAATCAAAGCGTCCGAGGGGTTTTTCAGGTGCTGAATCCAAATATGCAGTTAAAAAACCATTTTAACTGCAACAAATCAAGATTTAACCTCAATTTCTTCCACCGGATTCCGTCACCCGAATCTCCAAAAAGTCGCATTATAGACAAGTCCAAAATTAATGTAGTTGTCTATATTGCGACTTTTTGGAAGCCTTTCCGGTGGGTTTTCCCGGTCAAAATCCGGTAGCAATTTATTGGAATCGCAAGTTTGATAGCTAGTTTCTGTACAATCAAAGCGTCCCAGGGGTTTTTCAGGGTGCTAATCAAGATTTAACCTCAATTTCTTCCACCGGATTCCGTCACCGGAATCTCCAAAAAGTCGCATTATAGACAAGTCCAAAACTAATGACTATGTTTGTTGATCATGAGAAATAAATTGATAATCAACTTGGCTCTCCGAACTACCCATTTATATTTTTTACCAATAGATTTTATAATCATTTGAGATTGTTTAATTTCTTATAATAAGGAACAATTTTAAAATTTCAATAATTTTGAGACGAATGAAAAGTATATTTCAATAATTTTGAGATGAATCAAAACTCTACTTGTTATTATTAACAGATGAATGAAAAGTATATTTTAATAATGTTGAGATGAATGAAAATTATACTTAGAGGATAGTAAATTTATTTGATCAATTTATCAATATATTGTATTTAATATAGCATGTAGTTTATTTAGTCTTGTGTAATGGTGTATTATTCTCAAGAATATTGGAATCTGTTCACATTTTATATTCAGGATAGCAAAGTCAAAGCGAAAAGTACATTTTTCTGTAACGAAATCTACACTTCTTATTCTCAAGAATATTGGAATGTGTAGAATAATGGAATGTGTCCAAACCAAATATGGGAGATCACAAAGTCAACACTACCAAGAAAATTATGTTTTTGCTCATGGTATTCTCAAGAATATTGGGATGTGTGAAAACTTAATATGCTAGATCACATGGTCAACTCTACCAAGAAAACACGTTTTAAAGTTATTCTGGAGAACATTGTAATGTGTGCAACTAAATATAGGGGTTAGCATAGTCAACACCACCTACCAAGCACATTTTGCAACAATAGCATTGAATTGGCCTGGACTGTTATCAAAAACTGAAATGGTTGCAAACTCAATATGAAAGATGACAATGCCAACACTACCAAGAAAACATATTTTTCAGAAACGAAATGGACGTGCTTTATTTTCAAGAACATTAGAATGTGTGCAAACCCAATATGGAGAATATCAAGGTAAATACATTTACTAACAATGAAGTTGATGTGCATAATTATCAAGAACATTAGAATGTTGCAAACATAATATGGAGGATAGCCCGGTCGAAGCATGCACCTTTTTTAACAATGAAATTACCACAAGTAAGCAAGACATGCATTTTTTAACAACGAAATTACCAAAAGCAATAAATACATGACGAACATTAGAATGGTTGCAAATATAATATGGAGGATAGCGGGTTGAAACAAGCACCTTTTCTAACAACGAATTTATCACAAGTTAGCAAGACATGCATTTTCTAACAATTAAATTACCACAGGTAAGAAATACATACATGGAAAAATCTCAATAACTTTAGAATCACGACAAACTCAATATGGAAGATAATAGAGTCAACACAACCATGCAACTACCTTTTCTGACATTGAAATTTATATGAGTATACAGCACATGCATGACACCATTTCAATAAGTTTGGAATGAGTGCAAACTCAATATGGAGGATAGCAAGGTCAGCATTGCAAAGTATCTTTTCTAAGAAATGTATGCCAATACAATCTCAACAACTTTAGAATGGATACAAACACAGTAGCAAGGTCAACACCACTAATGAAGAACCTTTTACAAAAATGGAATAAATAGAAGCAAGACACACATGCATGACACAATCTCAACGATTTTGAAATAGGTGAAAACTTAATATGGAGGATAGCAAGGTCAACACCAACAAGAAAGTGTTTTTTTCTAAGAGATGCATGGCACACCCTTAATAACTTTGGAATGGGTACAAACTCAATAAAGATGACAACAAGATTCCCTTTCTGAAATTCTAGAAACACGAAAGACTGTAGAAATCTCCACTCTTGGGTTGACACAAGTAATCAAGACCAACAAGCAAATAACTGTCCCAATAATAAAATCAACAATAACAAAAATACAAATTTTCAAACTATGAAAAAAGAAACTATATAAAATAAGGTAAAAATTAATTATTTGTTGCACAATTATGCTTTGTATAATTTAATTATTGAAGTTTTAAAACATTCTTTAATTTAGATTTTTTTTTTTTTTTTTTTTCTTTTTCTTTTCTGAATAAGGCTAATTCTATTATAATACAAAAAGGTCAAAAATTACATAGGAGTTACAAAAGGGCCATGGCTCAGTAATCCTGCCCAGAAATTGTTCATTTACCCAGTTTGCATCTTCCAAAATTGAACACCGTCAAAATTGAATTACTGTCTTCTGTTGTATCTACTGCCTCTAAGACTCGAAACCATGACTCTAAACGGTGCATAACAGGGACCCGTAGAAATACAGACATATAAACCCAAACGGCCGACACATAGACAGACAGACCCATGCTGTCGAACTGATACATAGACACAGAAAACAAAGACAAAATATAGCTCTTACAGCCTAGGTTGCCAAGAGCAAACTTCTTGTCTTGCTCATTCATCATCCGTGGTGTAGGGCGCTTCCTCAATTTGGCACCCAAAATGTAGAGAGTCATCAGAATCAGAGAGAGGGATCATCACGCTGGAAGGCCTTCCCTGAACAGGCGCGCTTGGACCTGCAAGAGCTGGTGGACAAGCTATGGGGGAGCTTTCCCTGTCAGGCTCGCTTGGACCTGCAAGAGCTGAAGGACCGACTAAGGGGGAGCTTTCCCGGACAGGGCGTTGCAGGTCGATAATAGGCCTTGTCCCATGAACAGGAGGAGGAAAATCCAGCGTGGCTTCTGCCGGTTCTCTAAGAATATCACAATGCTCAACCGTTACAGAGATAATAAAAGTGGAATTAGCGAGAGCGCAGGGAACCCGATACCTGACCATAGGATGCTCGTCATGCCCACAATCCATTCTTCGTTCGCTTTCCATTCCTCTGCCGCGCCCAGCTCTATTGCCATGGAAATGTTGCGGCTCAGAAGTAACTTCGACGGAGGAGGAAGGAGAAGTGGGGGCAGGCCGCTGGATGGTGGCCCGTCCGCGAGAGCCTCCGCGCCTACTGCACATTCTCTGTCGCTCACCCCGCATTTCTGAATTCCGAAAATGAACTCGCGTGCCGGAACCTGGTGAGGAGGACTTAATCGGGACGAGGGTAGCCAAATTGAGCTCACGACGCCGATTTCTCTGGCGTATGGCAGTCCCTGAGTAGGCTGCAGAGCATGGATGCTCTTGTTCCCTTCCCCACTCCGCCGAGTGATGCACCAGTGAAGCAGCAGTATGCCAGACGAATGCAGTGGTATGCACAAATGCCAGAGGAGTTCCGGGTATATTAATCTCCATCGCGCAGTTAACCAGGCAGTGCAGTATGGACGACATGACCAGCATTAATGCCGGCATTAGTTCTACAGCATGCGAGCCTCCTTTATCTACCGCGGGGTACTGCATGTCACTAATGGGCTGACACCTGCCCATGTGACACCCCATCTATCCGCTACGCTTATTAGACACCCGCATCCGGGAGGGAGAGATCTTTCTGCACCAAAGAAATGCAGTCCTTTTTGAGTTTATCATCATCTACCATATCAAGTGAACCTGAGAAGTATGGAATTAACTGAGATGCTCCCTGGTTAGCCAGCCTGTCTGCTACTTGGTTAGTTGTCCTTCTTACGTGCTGGAAGGCGATGCTTGGGGGATTTTTTAGTTTTTCCTCCAGAGATTCTAGCCGGCTCAGCAATCGCCAGCTTGAAGCGACCTTAACAGCTGGAGTACCTGCCTGTATCCTTTGTGCAGCAGCTATAAGAATGAGAGAGTCTCCTTCAACCTCCAGAGGGTAGAAATGTTTTTGTTCTGCTATGCATATGCCTGCCCAGAGTCCTTCCATTTCTGCTGCGTTGTTAGTATCTTTGCCAATCGATCCATAGAATATATGCAGTATTGCCCCAGTATGGCTTCTAAAAATTCCTCCAAAGCCCGTGGGTCCGGGATTTCCTTTAGCGGCCCCATCAAAATTTAGCTTGTAGGAGTTGTTTGCCGGAGGGAGCCAACTTGCTGATGAGGTGGTACTAATTGTAGGACGAATGCTGACCTTTGCTAGAACGGAGAGATCCAAATTCCATGCTTTCAGAATGTCGCATTCCCTTGGAGAGTCTGGCAGATCTGTAGCAGACCATGTTCTGATAGCAAGAGTTTCTTGTAAATTCTTTTTGAAGATGAGCCACAGAGCATCTATTGACCTGAAGGTATTATTGAAGATTCTATAGTTTCTTTCCTTCCAGAGAGTCCAGTATAGAAAGCCTGGTAAAAGACTCCACAGAGAGTTGAGAAGCTGGCTCTTAAAAGGGTTCTTGGTCCATTTCCTTATATTTTCTGTTACATCTTCCATCCTTGCTTCCGATCTCATGTTGCAGTTTTCAACTTTCTTCCAAAGTTGCGTAGCTAGCTGACAAGTTTCCATTAGATGACTGATGGTCTCAGAGTGGAGGTTACAATTTGGGCATCGTGATGGCCCAATGAAACCGCGTTTTATCAGGTTGTCCCAAGTGAGTATGCGCCGTTTGCTGAGAAGCCATAAGAATGTTGAAATTTTGGGCCATAGTCCTGGCTGCCAGACCTTTTCCCAGATTCGGTCCCTGTTTGCCTGGATCTCTGAATACCTCAGCTGATGAGCTTCTTTTGTGGTGAATGTTCCTTTGGGCGTGTGACCCCATCTTAGTCGGTCCTGCTGGTTGGAGTATCAGATTCTTCTGTAGGTGAGTTCTTGATCTATGTCAGAGTGCGATTCTCCCTGCCAATCCATCTGCCAAAGGCTGGCCTGCTTCCAGATTCGGAAGTCATGATTTGAGGATTGTTGCCAGAATTGATGCACGCAAGTAAGGTTTGCCTGCTGCATCTGCATTTGCCATAGAGGCTTTTGAAATAAAGTTGCCAGCTTTGGGAGTTGTTGCCATGAGTCTTCCCAGAACCTTGCTGTTGTACCTGAGTGAATCTCCCAGAAACTGTGCTCTTGAATGAACTTGCTATGGAGCTTTGCAGTGTTCCATATTGGTGATCCTGAGGTTGAGGAACTGATTCTGATGAGATCTTTCCATTGACTACCCGGGACATATTTTTCTTGCCATAATCTGGCCCATGGTGAGTGTGGCTTGGTGATCCAATTCCACCACATTCGTGCTCCCATTGTATTATTGCTTTGAAGTGGATCTCGCAAGCCTAAACCTCCCTCTGATTTGATTTTGCAGACTTCTTTCCAGTTGACAAGAGCCCATTTTCTGTTTAAGCCAGAGGAACCCCAGAGGAAGTTGCGTTGAAGGTTGCGAATGGTTTTGAGGACCCATTTTGGAGCTGCCATAATGGAAAAGAGATACAAAGGCATAGCCTGTAAAACCGATTTGATTAAGACCAGTCTACCAGCCATGTTAAGAGCCCGGAAAGTCCAAGATGAAAGCTTTGATTCTAATTTATCTAGAAGAGTCTTCCATGAGGCATGCTTGACTGCAGAGTCCGCGAGGGGTGCCCCTAGGTAAGTTGAAGGCAGCTTGGAAATGGTATAACCCAGAATTCTGGCAATGTTCCTTTGTGAAGAGGGGGGGGTGTTGAAGAAGAAGAGCTGAGACTTCGAGGCATTGATGGATGTGCCAGATGCTTCGGAGAAGATGGAAAGCAGGGATTTAAAAACGGAGGCTTCTTGTGAGGAAGGATGTCCAAATAACATGGTGTCATCAACAAACTGTTGATGTGACTGAGAAGGAAGACCATGAATAGAGATGCCTTTTAGAGCTTGGGAGGAAACAACTGATTTAAGAAGTCTACTGAGACCTTCTGCCATTAGAACAAAGAGAAAAGGTGAGAGAGGATCCCCCTGTCTGATGCCCCGAGAGGGGCGAAAGGGTTTGGAGGGTGAGCCATTCAACAGGACTGAGAAGCTGGGAGAGGAAATAAGGTTCATGATCCATCTGGTCCAAGTAGAACTGAAACCAAAAGCCAATAGCATTTTTTGAATGTAATTCCAACTGAGTTTGTCAAAGGCTTTAGAGAGATCCAGTTTTAGAAGCATACCTGGTTTTTTTGGAAGCTTTAATGAGTGAATCACCTCATTTGATAGAATAATACCGTCCATGATCTACCGGCCTTCGACATATCCCATTTGTTCTGGAGAAATGAGTAGTGGAAGGAGAGGTTTGAGCCTATTCGCTATGACCTTGGTGATAAGCTTGTAGATTACATTGCATAGCGCTATAGGTCTGTAGTTTTCAGGCTTACTCGCTTCTTTACTTTTTGGAACCAATGCTATGAAGGTCGTATTGAGGGCCGGGAGTATCCAATGCATAATTCGTGATTCCTCCACAAGTTCCCAAACTTCAGCTTTGATGAGCTCCCAGAATTCATGGAAGAAATTGGATGTGAAACCATCCGACTCGGGAGCCTTGCCATCCTTAAGTTGGTTCATAGCTTCTTCAACTTCCTTAAGTGATATATGTTGAAGCAGTTTATTGTTGTGGTCCTCTGTTATTATTCAAGGGATGTGTTGCGTTATCGTTCTGATTGCCTCATCTCTGTTACCTGTGGGCTCCCTGAGGATATCCTGAAAGTAGCCTGTGAATTCCTTCTCCATATCTTCATGTGCTTCTATTCTTTCCCCATGTTGATTGTTTATGAAGGTGATGTTGTTGTGCATATGCCTTTGGATGGCTGTTTTATGGAAAAATTTGGTGTTCTTTTCCCCATCTTTCAGCCAGTTGATTCTGGATTTTTGATGCCAGAGAATTTCCTCTTGCCGCCTGCGTTCTTATATTTGATTCCAAAGGATCTGCTCTTGTTGTGTCTGTTCCTCTGTTCTGCCTTCTTGAATAAGAGTTTGTTGAAGTGCTTCCATTTGCTTTTCCAGCCTCTGGCGATTCTCCTGAATGTTGCCAAATTGTGTGCGATTCCAGCTCTTGAGGACCTGTTTTAAGTTTTTCAACTTTTGTTGGAATTGATACATTTTGGCCCCCTCTGGCGGGATAAAGGACTTCCATGCTTCTTCTACCACTGTCTTGAATTTTGGATTTGTAAGCCAAAAGGCCTCGAATCGGAAGGGTCGATTGCAGCGAGTACCGGGCCTAGACCATTGTAACATGATTGGCCAGTGATCAGATCCTCCTTGTGGTATGATTGACGCGTTAAAGTCCCCACCTAGATGTATTGCATTGTCCGATAGGAGGAACCTATCGAGCCTGGAGGTTATATGATGAATGCCCCTGCGTTTATTAGTCCAAGTAAAAATTCCATTTGAGGTTGGAATGTCCATGAGTTGATTATTTTGAATAAATTCTCTAAGACCATTGCTGTCACTCTTTAGCCTGGTTCTGCCTCCTGCTTTTTCTTCCATAGACTTTATGATATTGTAGTCTCCTCCTCCGATCCAAAGGGGGTACTGCCTGTTCTCGTTTAGAATAGAGATTGTTTCCAGCAGATCTAGTTTTTGTTGAATATTTTGCGGAAAGTACACATTTGAGAGATGCCCATGGATGTTAGTGCCAATGAGGTGGAAGGACGCTTGAATGAGGTGATGTGTTGCATGGAAGTCATTCAGTGTAAGAGTCTGCGGATTCCATAGTATGGCAAGTCCACCTGAGGCCCCTGAGGCGTCAACTGAGATTGCGTTGCTACCTGCCCAAATCTTGTTTCGAACTTTTTCAATAGCTGTGTTGCTACTTTTGGTTTCTTGAAGAAAAACTATGGATGGTTTTTCTTGTTGAATCAGGTTTTTGATCATCCGGTGTTTTGAGGGGCTATTGAGTCCTCTCACATTCCAGGAGATGAGCTTCATGGAGACTGAGGTTTGGGTTTATAAAACTTTGTCAACTTAGGGAATCGCCCCGATTCCATAAGTAATTCTCCCACTAATATGGTCCTCTATAGATCTGTCTTGCGTCCCCTTTTCTTGGTTTCTTTGAGAGTTTTTTTTCCATCCCAAGGGCTTCCTCCTTGTATACCAAGACTTTTATTGTGCTGCATTTTGGCCAAGACTCCTTCAAGCCTGTCTATTTGCCAAGGGGGGATGGTGTTGAATTCTTTTTGTTTGCAGGCTGTTTCAAGTTTGAAGATATCTAGACCCTCGAGGATAATATTCTCCGGATCTTCCTCCATGATGATAGGGGAGCTCTGATCTTCCTCATCTGCAGCTACCTGTAGACTTAGAGCTAGAGCTGCATCTATATCCATGGTTGAAGCCTGCTGCTTAGGATCGAGAACGGCTTTTCCCTTGCCCGGGGGCAGGGGGCTGATATCTGAAACCACTTTTGTGATGTCTTTCATTTGATGAGGTGAGGGGCGAGAGGAGTCTGGATCTGAAGCCTGCATGGGGGCTGAGGGGTTGAGGGAAGATGAAGGCAAAGAATTATTTTCCAGGGGATCAGAGCTATGCAGGTCCTGGGTAGCAAGCGGAGTAAATCTGTTCTGGGAATCCGATTTAGCGGTATTATCAAGGACTGTCTGGCTTTTCTTTGCATGCCTACGGCGGTTAGGAACTTTGGTGAAGCCTTCCGAGTCTTTGGAGTTTTCAGTGGAGGAGGCTTTAGACTGCATGTTAAGAGGACAGTCTCGGAAGAGGTGGCCATGCACATGGCATTTACGGCATCGAAAGGGGATATGCTCATAATCTAGTGATTGTGTCCATTCAAAGTCATCGTGATAGAGACTTACCGAGTCAGCTAAAGCCTTGGTCAGGTGCATCTGTACGTAGATCCTGGCGTACGAGGTGTATTTGCGGGACTTTGTTTCCTCCGCAACTTTGATGAAGGTCCCAAGTTTGTTGCCAATGTCTGCCAGCGTTTCTTCCTTCCAGTATTCCACTGGGAGGGAGTACATTCGTATCCATACGGGTGCCCAGCTGAAGTCTTCTTTATCAGGGTTGAATCTTGGTTTCCACTCCGTGAGATACAGTCCTGAGGAGTTAAAGAAGTATGGGCCGCCTTCAAATACCCTAGATTTGTCCTCCACACAATGGAAGATGGCTGTAAAGAAGCCTTTCGGTCCCAGTTGCAGAGTAACCTGTCCTTTGGGTTTCCATTTTGATGCTATCCATCCCTGCAAGGCCTTTTCAGTAGGCCAGAAGCCAAGAAACTTTCCTATTAACGCGTGATCTTGCATGTACTGGATTTCACCATTTATGCGATGACTTGGCAGATCAACCTTGATGCGTTCTGCGGCCTTCGGAATACAGGTTGCCGAGGTCGCCTTTGGCTGTGATGAAGAGGCTTTTTGGTGCGCTTCTTTTTCTGTGTCCATTGCTTCAGGCTGAGCTGTGGGCATCTCTTTTCCGTTCGTTCCTTGTCCTTCCTGCTCAGATTCTTGGACAGTGCCAGAAGGGGTCAGTGGAGTCTTGTTCTGATTCGTGTCAGAGATTGGGGTGTTCAGAGGAGGGGGGGCAGAGCCCACCCCTCCAAGCTGCTTTGCCATTGAAGGCTTTCAGCAGTAGTTCGGCGGCGCAACTCGATCCGTCCAAAGCGATCAGGGTGTAGGGTTTGCAGAAATTTTGCAGGCGGCATAAAAATCGTCAGAGTGGCCTAGGTTTCAGCGTCACGGAGGCAATGACTCACTCAAAACCAAACAATGTTACAAAACATACTCTCCTATCTCTTTAATTTAGATTATTAATTATATTTAGATTATTATTTTTCTCACTTTTATTTGATAATAAAAATAATACCGATAATTATTGAAAATCAACATTCCACAAATTTAACATAAATTTTTTAATAATAAATTAATGCTCGTAAAATATATATATATATATATATATATATATATATATATATATATATATATATCTATTATAATGAAATGTTATAAATAAAATAAAATTGATAACAAATCTCATTGCCTTGATGATGGACTCACTAAGCTAGTCCGAAACGTTGGTTTCAAATCTGTTCACAGGTTTTTCCTCAAAATAAAAAAAAAAAAAAACAAAATTATATTTTTAGAATTATATAACAATTTTATCATAATCCAAGTTGAATATAAAGTAAAAGATGAAATTAGTGGCATTTTTAAAAATTTAAGCGAATTTTGAGTACAATATTAGCAAAAATTTAAAATTCATTAAATTGATTGATGTTAAAAAAAAAAAAAAAAACATATCTTTAAATTAAAATTTCATAAGTATATTACAATTTAGTTTAATTAATAGACAAAAGAGGTTTTTTTAAGAAGAATTTAGCAATATAATTTCAAACAAAATTCTGATTTTTGTTTTTTAGAATGCAATTTTGAATATATAAGTGCTTCAACATCCCAAAAATCTCCTAATAGATTGAGATTTTGTATTTTAAACAACTAAAACATATGATTCTTAAATTGGTAATTTCGTCTATTAATTAGAGAGAGCCTATCATAAAACCTTAACTTTAAAACCTAATTTTAATAATTTTTAATGTAATTTCTAAGAAAAAAATTGTTAAAAAGCTATTCATTCTATATATATATATATATATATATATATATATATATATATATATATATATATATATATATATATATAATTTTTTAGCTTTAAAATGTGTTTAATCATTATTTTTTTATTATGATTTATTTAAAAATTTGTATATGTAATTATAAACTAAATTAAAATTTAACGTAATAAAATAAATTATAATCATGATAATTATAATTATTTAAAAAAATTAAAATTCAAAATAATTCAAATTGGCTTAAAATTTGAATAACGAGAAAAAAAATTTAACATATTATTTTAAATAAATTGATAAATTGATAATAAATTAAATTATATATCTTTTTTATTATAATCATAAAATAAATTAATTATTTTCACTATATATTAATTTTTTTTAAACTAAACGAGTAGAGAGTTGTATTATTAGAAAAGAATGATTTGGAAGGTGAGAATCTTTACATATTTCAATTTTCCTTATAGTTTAAGCAGTGAGGCTCAATGCAAACTTTCAAATGAGTTACCAATGACACAAAAAATTCAATCCATTTCCAACTATAAATTTTCCAAAATGCACCCAATATTGAGACATATTTTTGTTTTGATTTAGTTTGACTTGTTTTTCATATTACTTTTTCTTTTCTTCCCACTTGAGACCAACCCATTTTCTCAGCAGATTTTGAAGTGTCATTATTTGCCTGATCCTCCCAAGAAGTTTCCTTTCCAACATTATTCCTTGTGGTTTCTAGAGGGGATTTGGTTTTCAAGAGGGTTTGCTACTTTCCACTTTTGTTGAGTATGGAGAATCTTCACTAGGTTTTGATTTTTAAAGGTTAACTTATGTTGCCTCTAATGTATTTTCTAGGCTTTGATTTTTCCAATTAACTTTTGTTGCGTCTAATGTATCTTTGGCAATATTGTTTTCCAATTTATCTTCTCATTCTTTCTTATCCTGATACTCTTCCTCTTTGTATATCATATAGTGATTTCCAGAGCTCCTTCCCACTAGTTAGACCTTATGTATTTTTTCCTATCTTTATTGCTTTGACGTTTGGGGAATTTTTTTTACTACATGCCCCATTTCATAACATGTTCTATAGTGGAATGAAACGTCTTCATAGTCGAGCTGTTTGGGCGAGAGATAATTTGGGGTTTTCAAACTACTCTTAAATGGGAAAACCCTTATTGAATTCCATCTCCACACAAATTCAAGAATAATTAGTTTTATAATAATTTATTGTAGATGGGTTATGCCAACAAATATTTCCAAGAGCATTCCCAATAGAGGATAAAAAGTGAAGATTTCAATGATGCAAAGGTAGGTTTAGAAGCCTAAACCAATATGGAGTTGTGGAGATTGATGTCATTACTAGATTGAAGGTGGGAGACCAGGCCACATGAAGAGATCAAAACTACCCTAAAAGCATGGCCCAGATTAAAAAATGGCAAGTTTATTATCCTCAATATTTTCAGAAAAAATAATGAAGAAACCCTAAGCCATGTGATAAATTTTCATATCATTTGATAAACAAATTTTCCACATCTTAGAGATCCATTTATGGAGATCCATTAGCCATGTCCAAAATCCATTAAATATGAAAACTAAATCTAGTTCTGAAAAAAAAAATTCACAGCTAAAATTTTCCTCATCGAAAGGAACATTGAGAGAAGGAACTTCTTGAACTACTAGCAAGTCAAATATAGATTTTAGAATGGAACTATGTGAAATTGAAGAAGGGATTGCTTGTCTGGAAATAATTCCTGCAAAAGAAATTATCTTTATCATTGAATCCCTAAGATCCGCCATTAACCAGATTTCCATACGTATCTTCAAATAAATACATGTGATCTAAGTATAGATTGGTCAGCTAGGGAAATCCCGTAGCCACCACAAGGGTTTTTAGTGATTCTCCCATATCGTCCTCGCTCTACTATGTATTACATTTATTAAAAAAATATGTTTTTATTAATAAATTTAGTTATTAAAACATTTTTTTCAATAAATTTAGCTTTTCCCCAAGGAAAAATTGTAATTATCATTAAACAATATGAAAATTACATTTTGCAAATGCACTATAGTACATTCAAAAATAGGCTATTATAAAGAAAACAACCATCCATAAAAAAATTATACAAAAAAAGGCCTAAAAAGCCTTTTCTGAGTCAAATGCCATTGTGTGATGTAGGAGCATCTGGACTTAGCTAATAATGTGATGGTTTGTTCACATGTTGTGGCTAAATGAGTTGAATTTCACTAACCTAAGTGGTCAAAAGTTAGTTTTGGTAGAGAGGGTTGGATCTCACGAAAATGATCTATACTTCATTATTGTAATAATTAGAAAAATGTATTATTTTAGACTAAGGGATAATTTGTTAGAGTGGGTGTGTAATATATCTTAAAAATAGAGATTTGATTATTAGATTGATTAAAATAGAGATTGAGTTGTCAGTACAGTTAGAATAGGATTTGACTCATAGAAGGAAAAAAAATTGTAATGGAAAGAGATTAGTTGAAGTGATTGAGATTTTAGTGAGAGGCGAGAGTTGAGTAATAGATAGGGTTTTTTGAGATTGAGACAAAGGTCTGATGAATTGTTGTAATTGAGACGAGAGGGTCAAGACTCTTTAACTACTATTATATTGAAGAAATTGATTCAGTGTGCAAATGTGTGTTAATTCTGGTGAAGTTTAACTCTGTGAATCTGCATTCTGAAACTTAACCAGGTATTTTCTCTATTTTCACACTTTAATTTTAAATCCCATTGTTTATATGTTAATTGCAGTCATTTAGTATTAATGGCAGAGAAATAGACTGTGAGGATAGTAGAGTACGGAGTTTCTAGATCATGACTGAAGCCCCGTGCTCACTCCTAGTTGTCGATCTCAATGTCAAATTTTTAGGTCCCAGTCAACGGTAGGGGTTAGGCCTGTATTTAACCCGTGTACTAATTGAAGACCCGCAAGCTGTAGGATTTGATGGCCTTTGATATCTAATGGATATCGGGCCATAAAGAGATCGAACTTTCACTTCAAAGTTGGACCCGAACTTTTATAGACCAAGGATTATATTCCTTATTGGCTCCGTAAGGGCGGTTAAGTGTCGTGCAAGTTCCTCAGCCAATATCGTTGTGAAGCAATGGATCCAGCAAGCTTTGATCAACGATGGAGGATCAACAGATTGTTTTGTTGATTGGGGTGAGTGATGACCATTAGATCTGAAGAGAAGAGATTCACGATGTAGAGTGAAGCGCTATTTCTAAAGGGAAGTCAACATGGGACCGATGAATTTAAGGGAAATATAGGACCCTCAGTGTAAAGTAAGCACATACAAAATCCACTACAATGTATATCATTAGTTATAAAGTAAACAATAGACTATTTTTAAAACTACCACCTTGTTTTCATCAGCCTCCTGCGTCATTTTGGTATCAGAGCCCAGAGATTGAGTTGAATGCAATAAACATGGCATCGAGGAGAGGAACTGGCATAGGTCGAGGAAGACCTGAAGCAAATGTAGTTCTGTTGGAGGAAATCTAGAGTCCGCGTACAAGGATGGACACAATGGAGATCGCATACAGGAGAACACTTGATGAAGGAGTTGCCAATGCTATAGAAGAATCTTCTAAGGAAGAAGAAGACAAGGAAAATGAAACTACCAAAGTTATCAAGATGTTGGCTAAAGTAGGTGGAAAACCAAAGGTGGAAATTCTTGTGTATGAAGGGAGCCTCAATGTAGAAGAGCTAATGGATTGGGTCAGTTCATTAGAAAAATATTTTCACTATGAAGAGGTTGATGACAAAAAGAAGGTGAAATTTGTAGTTACCAGATTGAGGGGTCATGCAGCTATTTGGTGGGATGAGCTACAAACATCCAGAACAAGGAAAGGAAAGTCTATGATCAAGCAATGGGACAAAATGGTGAGTAAAATGAAAGTTAAATCTATGCCAGAAGATTATCAATTAAATATTTTCAAACAGTTACAGAATTTAAGGCGGTTGGAAATAATACTGAGAGGGGGGGTGAATCAGTATTATCAAGTCAATTATTTTTCATTTCACACCCATATCATATACGCTACTTCAGTTAGTGAAAACCGCACATATACACAACTACAGATAAGGAAACCAACGTATAACATGTAGACTTATAATTTAATTTATTCTACAGATGTGGATCATTAATCTGTGCATCAGTATCATATAAATATTAACCAGGAACAGTAAAACAGAGCAGAAGACAATCACACACAAGAACACAAGATATAAGGTGGAAACCAAATGTGGGTGAAAACCACCTACTGCAATTCGTCTCTATCTTCTTTTAATTAGAAACTTCTTTTTACAATGTTTCTGTACTGGTGTAGACTTATACCAGTACACAGGCTTCTACCTGCAGAAGGCTAGAACCTTCTCTCATTCTCCAACCTCTCTTGGAAGGGAGCTACAAACCCCTTAGCTCTTATACTAGTTCAGGTACTAGTACGTAGGTGCTGACCTACAGAAGGCTACAACCTTCTCTTTCTTCCAAGGACCATGTTTCATAAATTTTCAGACTAGATCCATGAATAACATCAATCAAACATCAAGAATTTCTACATCAAACAATCTCCTTTTCACCAATCAAAACTGAATCAAATAGACACTTCTCTGACAGCTGTACCCAGTACACAGTAACAGTAACCACACACCAATTCTGAACCCAGAACACTGCAGCAATAAACAGAAGCAGCTAGAACATAATTCAAGAGACGTACGCTACTTCAATATTCAGAAACCTGTGTGCATATGCTTCTGTGTTAGGACCAACCTGCGTATATGTTATTTTGATTTGCTGAACTAGCGTATATACGCACCTATGATGAGACGAACCTGCGTACATATCTATAAAAGATAATTCACTCTTTCAAATATTCAGACATTAGTTATACCCAGATTATTAGATTTATAGATCAAGCATGCGCCAATTATAATAGATCAAAAAAATCACTCAAAGATTCCACTTATTCAAGACTTGAGATTTTGACCCATCAATAGAACTTATCCTTCTCCTTGCACTTAGGTTCCTCCTTCATTCAGATCCGGCTATGCACCATAAACCAATCACCAGTATTCCAGATCTAGCTCTACATTAGATATTCAATAATTCAGATGATAATGTTGCCAAATGATCTCCTTCCTCTTTTATAGTCTTATGCCTTTCACAATACCACGGTCCAAAACCATAACAAATCAATACCATGGACCCAATACTTGGGATCAACACTTCGGACGAGATATCATGGTCCAAAACCATAGGTTCAAATACCAAGGACTAAATACCATGGACCAAAAATAAGTTCTCCCACATGTACGTGCTTTTCCTTGCATGAAAGTGTGTGTATACGCATACGCCTCTTTGGAACGTCTAACCCGCGTGTATATGCGTCTTGGTCAAGGTGAAACTATGTATATATCTTTTTCCTTCATTCTAAGAGCCTGGACTATGATCTGTCACCATAGTGAGTTGCCATCAAGGACAACACCTGTGCCATAGCGCCACACCTATGTCATAATGCCAACAATCTCCCCCTTTGGACTTCATGGCAACCCCAAGATCCTCAAAGTCATTCTCCCCCATTGTCATCGAGGGCAAAGGGTTATGCTCCCCCTGAGTACATGCTGAAATCTTTGCTCTGTTGTGCTGACGATGCTCCCCCTCACTGTAGGCAAGATCTGCAAATATATGTTCTTCAAGAAGAACCATGACTTATACATCATAACTAACCTTCCTATCACCAAAAGACTCTATACATACATCCATCACCCAACCAAGTGGGTATCATCCACCCAACCAAGCAGGGAGACATTAGAAATTTACATATGAAAACCAAGTACATTACATCATTCATCCCAGGCATAGTGGGGAAACCAAAATAGGCCGTTACATGACCTTGATAATAAAATATATGCATGACATAGAGACGAAATATCTAGAGCAAGCCTATGAAAGTCACCAATAACTAATATCAGCAGCATTTGTCAATCACTATTCAGATCAACAACCATGTTCTCCTTCTGTTCTCCTTCTGCAGCTGATCCACCTGAAAACAAGAACAGCTTGTGTACTCGAACCAAGAACTTCTAAGGTAATGCCAACAATGTATTATTAGAAGTTTATCTACTCCCCCTGAACCTGTGCCAGATGGTCTCTGACAGACCCATATCAGACTCTCTTCAACAAGGTTCTGTCCCCACTGATTTCCTTCAAACCAACATATATGCGACTATATCGACATAAACTCGCGTATGTACGCGGATCCTCCTCATGAAACATGCGTACGACCATTTTTCTCTGAAACAGGCAAGTTTCAACAGTAAGATGATGCATCAACTACTCCCAGCTTCTGTCTGAGGTATTCAAATGTTTCCCTAGGCAATGGTTTGGTGAGTATATCAGCAACTTGTTCCTTAGAGGGAACATACTCCAACTTGACCTTTTGTTCAACCACTTGCTCCCGGAGAAAATGATATTTGATAGGTATGTGCTTGGTCTTTGAATGCATGACTGGGTTCTTTGAAATGTTGATTGCACTTGTATTATCACATAAAATGGAGATAGGTGGAGTACAAGTGATTTGAAAATCTTGCAAAGTTTGCATCATCCAAAGGAGTTGTGTGCAACAAGATGCAACAGCCACATATTCTGCTTCAGCTGTAGATAATGCAATTGAACTTTGTTTCTTGCTGAACCAAGATACTAATCTGGAACCCGTAAAGAATGCACCACCACTAGTGCTTTTTCTGTCATCCATGCTTCCAGCTCAATCTGCATCTGTATAAGCATGAAGTGTGAGATCTGTATCTCTAGGATACCATAAGCCATAGTTTTGAGTTCCTTGAAGATACTTGAAAATTCTCTTCACTGCCTAAATATGAGTTTCCTTTGGATTTTCCTGAAATCTTCCAACCATTCCCACTGCATGCATGATGTCTGGTCAGGTACCTATTAAGTAGAGCAAACTTCCAATCATGGATCTATAGGTTGGTTGATGCACTACTGCTGATTCATCATTTGCACTGAGGCTGCATCCTGTAACCATAGGGGTACATACTGGTTTCGAATCTTCCATGCCATATTTCTTCAAGATCTGCTTGAGGTACTTGGTTTGAGATAAAAATATACTGTCTTCATTTTGTTGGATTTGTAAACCAAGAAAATATGTCAGCTCACCAAGCAAGGACATTTCAAATTCTTTCTGCATCACCAAAGCAAAGTTTTGACTCATGGCTTCTTCATTGCTGCCAAAGATGATGTCATCAACATACACAACAAGTATTAGCAATTTGTCATTTTCAATTTTTATATAAATATTGTTATCTACTGATTCTTTTGAAAAACCTTGTTGATGAAGGTATTTGTCTAGATGATAATACCAAGCCCTTGGAGCCTGTTTAAGACCATAGAGAGCCTTCTTAAGTCTGCATACAAGTTTTGGATCATTTCCAAGGATGAATCCATCTGGTTGCTCAATATACACTTCTTCTTCTAAGTCTCCATTCAAAAAGGCAGATTTCACATCCATTTGAAATACTTTGAACTTCTGAAAGCTATAGAGAGCAAGGAACATTCTGATGGCCTCAAGTCTAGCAATGGGAGCAAAATTTTCTTCAAAGTCTATTCCTTCTTGTTGAGCATACCTTTTACAAACAAGTCTGGCCTTGTTTCTAATAACTTCCCCATTTTCATTCAACTTGTTTTTGAATATCCATTTTGTCCCTATGAAATTCTTATCTTTTGGTCTAGGAACCAACTCCCAAGTGTTATTCTTTTCGATCTGCTCAAGTTCTTCATCCATTGCCTTGACCCAGCATTCATCTTTGCATGCCTCTCTTACATTTTTTGGTTCAGTTGAGGAGAGCAATGCCAAATAGCTTGAAGCTTCTGAAATTGTTCTTCTTGTTTGTATACCTACCTATTTCTGCCCCAGAATTTGAGTTTTTAGATGATTCTTTTGAACGTACCTGGATGGAGTCTTTGCTGTGGGGAGAGTACCCAAGGAGAATGCCTTCATCTACTCTAGGTTCAAACTTGCCAAGATTTTCATTAGTCTTTTTGATATAGCATTTGCTTCCAAAAATATTGAAATATTTTACCGTAGGAGTCTTACCATACCAGAGCTCATGAGGAGTTTGAGTGTTGTTCACCCGAACGTTTTTCTTGTTGATATTAGTAACTGCAGCAAATGCAGCTTCACCCTAGAAAGTTGTGGGAGTTCCAAACTCATCCATCATAGCATGAGCCATTGTTGAACCGTTCTATTCATCCTTTCCACTACTCCATTTTGCTGAGGAGTCCTTGCAGTAGACAATTCTATTCTTATTCCATGTTCTTCACAAAAATTGAAAATTTCATGTGAGGTAAACTCCCCACCTCTATCAGACCTGAGCCATTTGATTTTGTTTTGTGATTTCTTTTCAACCGAGGCTTTAAAAGATTTGACTTTTCGAATGCTTCGTCTTTGTGCTTCATAAGTCCTATCCAACACATCCTGGAAAAATCATCAATGAATAATATAAAATATTCTTCTCCTTGAGGTGACCTTTTCCTAGATGGACCACATACATCAGTATGGACAAGTTCAAGAGGCCTGCTAGCTAAACCTTCCTTCTCAGGGAAGTTAGTTTTGGTTTTCTTACCAAACTGACATGATTTGCATATTGTATTGTCTGGAATTCTGATGTCTGGAAGACCACGAACTGCCTGGTATTTGCATGCTTTCCTTATCTAAGAGAAGCTTAGATGCCCCAATCTTATATGCCATAGCTGGTGTTCATCATTATTGCTCAGATAGCATTGTTGTTGTCCTCCCTTGAGAATGTATAGATTATTTGGAGTCCTTATGCCTTTGATCATTGTTTCTCCTGTATCAAGCTCATGAACAATACATCGATTTGATCGAAATATCACCTCATTTCCTTGATCACACATTTGACTTACACTCAATAGATTATGCTTTAAGCCATCAACATACATAACATTTCTCGCTTTGACCTTTTCTTTCAAAAGAACAAAACCTTTACCTTTTATGAGTGCAGGGGTGTCATTTCCAAATGAGACTTTCTTCTCCTTTTCTAAGGCACTATATGACTGAAGTTTTTCTTTATCACCTGTCATATGTTTCGAACATCCACTGTCGATGTACCAATGATTTTCCAGCCCTTCCGCATATAAGGCTATACCACATCTTTCCGGTTGCGGTTCTTTCATTCTCCATGTTTTGGCACTAGAGGCTTGCTCCTTCTGAGTTGTCTGCTGAAATCTGCTCCTACATTCAGAATCTTCATGACCGAAGTTGTTACAAATAGAACATTCTATTTCATTTTCAAGAGTAGAAAAGCTATTGTAGGTCCTTTTCGTGATCCTAGTCATACTCCTCTGTTTTTGAGCTTCTCTAGTCATGATAGTTTTGTGGGCAACACATTGAGCTGCTTTGTGTCCAAAGTTATGACAAGAGAAACATTGGCCATTGAACAAATTCCTACAATTATCAACCCTGCGGACCAAATGATTGTAGTTTTCATTGACATCCCTTCTTGAGGAAAATTGAGAATGATTTACCTGCGGTTTGTTGTAGCTTCTGTTTATCCTTGAAGTAGATTGCCCCAATTTACTTGGTGATCTCTGTTCATTCTTGAAGTAAAATGTCCCTGATTTACTTAGTGAGTAGCATTGTGCCTTTGCTATCGATTGTCAACTTGTTCACTTCTCCTTACTTCATCAAGATAACTTTTGGAGGTGGATGGATTCTGCGCTTGAGATGCTTCTTCATTATATCCCAAACCTGTCTTGATTAGTGGAGAACACCGCACCTTGATAATCTCATCTAAAGTTTCAGATGCTTTAACAAATATAAGATTAAGAGCTTTTGTTTTCTCAATCTCTTTTCTAAGTCCCACAATTTCACATTCTAACTTTTCATGATGTTTTTCCCTTTCAACAAGTTGGAATTGCAAAGTATCTATAATCGTATTCTTTTCTTCTAAGCAAATTTTGATTTTAGAAATCTCTTCATAAAGACCTTTTTCATCTATGGCATCCAATAAATCATCATCTTCAAACACCATTAAAAGTTTATAATTATTACCTTGTTCATATTCATCACTATTTGAAAGTCCATCACTGTCTTCATGAGTGTAATAGCTTTTCTTATTTACATTCTGTTTTTTGTTCCATCTAACTGGTTCCTTACCTTTGTCAAGCTTATCTTTATGAGGACACTTGGCAGCATAGTGACTGACTCTTCCACAAGAAAAACATTTGAGAGGTAACTTACATTTGAATCTTCCAGAACCCTCTTGAAGGTTCTTGACAAAATTTTATTCCTCCTCTTCTTCTGACATATGTCCTGAGTTATAGGAATCTCCTTTTCCTGAGGCCTTGAATGCGGCTTCTCTTCTGTCTGATGGTCCCCTTTCCTCATTTCATAAGCAGTTAGAATTCCATGTAGTTGCGACATGGTAATGCTCTGTAGATTATGTTTTTCTTCTATTGTAGAAAATTTTCATTCAAACTTAGAAGACAAAGATCTTAGAACCTTTTCAACCAAAACAACCTTTTTTATTTCTTCACCAAAGTTTTTCATACAATTAACAATCTCATCTATACGTAGGAAATAGTTAGCCACACTTTCATCATTGTGCATTCTGAGATTTTCATACTAAATTCTGAGGGTTTGAAGTTTTGTTTGTTTTACCTGTTCATCTCCTTCATAGCTGAGAACGATCTTGTCCCATATTTCTTTTGTGGTTTTGAGCTGCATAACCTTGACGAATTCTGTTTGAGATAGACTCCCTAATAGAGTATTAATAGCCTTTGCATTTGTTTCCTACTGCTTTTTACCAGCCAGATCTGTAGGAGTTGCTAATGGAAATGTGTACCCCGTATCTATGATATCCCAGACTTTTGTACCAAGAGATTGAAGATAGGCTGTGATTCTTACCTTCCAATAGACGAAGTTGGTCCCATCAAAAAATTGGTGGCCTGATCGATTCTTCTCTCTCGTAGTTGCTCATGGTGATAGATCATCCTTCAAGCGATCAAGCTTCTTCTGAAGGACTTGCTCTCATACCAATTGTTGGAAATAATACTGAGAGGGGGGGTGAATCAGTATTATTAAGTAAATTATTTTTCATTTTACACCCAGATCATATACGCTACTTCAATTAGTGAAAACCACGTATATACGCAACTATAGATAAGGAAACTAGCGTATACCTTGCAGACTTATAATTTAATTTATTCTACAGATGTGGATCATTAATCTGTGCATCAGTATCATATAAACAGTAACCAGGAATAGTAAAACATAACAGAAGACAATCACACACAAGAACACAAGATATAAGGTGGAAACCCAATGTGGGTGAAAACCACCTGCTGCAATTTGTCTCTATCTTCTTTTAATTAGAAACTTATTTTTACAATGTTTCTATACTGGTGTAGACTTATACCAATATGCAAGCTTCTAGGCTACAACCTTCTCTCCTGGAAGGGAGCTACAACCCCCTTAGCTCTTGTACTAGTTTAGGTACTAGTGCATAGGTGCTGACCTACAGAAGGCTACAACCTTCTCTTTCTTCCAGGGACCATGTTTCATAAATTTTCAGACTAGAACCATGAATAACATCAATCAAACATCAAGAATTTATGCGTCAAACAATCTCCTTTTCACCAATCAAAATTGAATCAAATAGACACTTCTCTGACAGTTGTACCTAGTACACAATAATAGTAACCACACACCAATTCTCAACCTAGAACACTGCAGCAATAAACAGAAGCAGCTAGAACATAATTCAAGAGATGTACACTACTTCAATATTCAGAAACCTGCGTGCATACACTTCTGTGTTAGGACCAACCTACGTATACGCTATTTTGATTGGCTGAACCAGCGTATATACACACCTATGATGAGATGAACCTGTGTACAGATCTATAAAATATAATTCACTCTTTCAAATATGCAGACATTAGTTATACCCAGATTATTAGATTTATAGATCAAGCGTGTGCCAAATATAACAGATCAAAAATCACTCAAAGATTCTACTTATTCAAGACTTGAGATTTTGACCCATCAATAGAACTTATCCTTCTCCTTGCGCTTAGGTTCCTCCTTCATTCAGATCCAGCTATGCACCATAAACCAATCACCAGTATTCCAGATCTAGCTCTGCATTAGATATTCAATAATTCAGATGATAATCTTGCCAAATGATCTCCTTCCTCTTTTATAGTCTTAGGCCTTTCACAATACCATGGTCCAAAACCATAACAAATCAATACCATGGACCCAATACTTGGGATCAACACTTCGGATGAGATACCATGGTCCAAAACCATAGGTTCAAATACCAAGGACTAAATACCATGGACCAAAAATAAGTTCTCCCACATGTACACGCTTTTCCTTGCGTGAAATTGCATGTATACACATACGCGTCTTTGGAACGTCTAACCCGCTTGTATACGCGTCTTAGTCAAGGTGAAACTGCATATATATATTTTTCCTTCATTCTAAGAACCTGAGCTGTGATATGTCACCAGAGTGAGTTGCCATCAAGGACAACACCTATGCCATAGTGCCACAGCTATGTCATAATGCCAACAAAGGCAAAAAGGAATGTCTGTTAAAGAATATACAAAAGAGTTTTATAGATTGAGTATTAGAGCAGGACATGCAAAGGATGACATGGAGAAGGTAGGCAGATATATCAATGGCTTAAGATATGACATACAGGATGAGATCTTCTTGCTAAGTCTGAAGACCATTAAATATGCCTATCAATCAGGTTTGAAGGCAGAAGAGAAGATTTTGAGAAAACAGAATCAGAGGAATAGAGGGAAAAGTTCAGTAAGGGGTAGAGGAACTACCAGACCAAGTTTTCAGCAACGTCAGAATGAAGCAAGAAGTTCAAGTAGCATACCACCACATAGGGGAGATTTTAATAAAGGAAGATTTGCACCCAGAGGAAGAGGTCGAGGAAGAGATATTCGATGTTACACATGTGGATAATGGGGACATGGATCATGGGACTGTCCTCATAATAGAACAACAAGTCAGAGGAATGTGAATGTGGTTGAGGCAAAGTAAGAAACACCTCAAATTATAGAAAAGGAAGAATCCCTTGAAGTAGGAGAATCCCTGGTTTTGAAAAGGGCATTACTTAAGGCAAAGAAAGAGACTGAAGAACTAGCTCAGAGGAAGAGTTTATTCAGAACTACATGCAAATACAAAGGTAAATGTTGTAAAGTTATAATTAACAGTGGAAGCACTGATAAACTTGTTTCTACAGAGATGGTGGAAAATCTAGGATTAGTGAAGACAATACACCCTACTCCTTACAAAGCATCATGGATACAGAAAGGACATCAAATTATTGTCACAAAACAATGCAAGGTAGAGATAGAGACTGATACTTATAAAGATGTGATATTGTGTGATGTAATTCTAATGGATGTATGCGCTGGGAAGACCTTGGTAGTTTGATCAGAAAGCTATTCATGATGGGAGGAAAATACTTATACTCTAGAGAAGGATGGAAATAAACATACACTGCTGCCATTGAAGGACAAAGTTGATGAAGGAGCACCTGGAAATAGTGTTATGCTGATGAGTGGAAAGGAGTTGTTGCAAGAGGTTGGAAAAGGTGAAGAAATGCATTTTGCTGGCATAGGGTGACCTAAGGTAATTTTGACTTCCACAAACTTAGATGATTTACCTGAAGAAATCAAAACTCTAGTGAATGATTTTGCTGATATTATTGTGGATCAGCCTCCAAAAGCATTGCCACCAATCAGGAGCGTTAGTCATCATATTGGTCTAATACAAAGAGCAAGTTTGCTAAACAAATCAACTTACAGATTAGCTCCTCAAGAGAATGTAGAATTTGGAAGACAAGTGCAATAACTAATGGATAAGGGACTATTCAGAGAGAGTTTTAGTCCATGTGTTGTGCCAATAGTACTCAGTCCAAAGAAAGGAGGTGAATGACATATGTGTACAGATTCCTGAGCCATAAACAAGATCACTATCAGGTATAGATTTCCTTTACCACACATGTATGATTTCATGAACTATTTGAGTGGGTCAAAGTATTTTACTAAAATAGATCTGAAGGGTGGATATCATCAAATAAGAATTAGAGAAGGAGATGAATCGAAGACTGCATTTGAAACAAACAATGGGTTGTATGAGTGGTTAGTGATACCTTTTGGACTCACTAATGCACCTAGCACGTTCATGAGACTGATGAATGAACTCTTGAAGGAATATGCAGGCAAGTTTGTTATTGTTTATCTTGATGATATTCTAGTTTTTAGTAGAAGTAAAGAAGAACATCTAGAGAATCTTAAATTGGTTTTAAGAACTTTGCAGAAAGAGAAACTACTAATAAATCTAAAGAAATGTAGTTTCATGAAAGAAGAATTAATTTACTTGGGATTTGTAGTTTGTAATGAAGGGTTGAAAATGGATCCAGAGAAAGTCTAAGCAATTTGAAACTAGCCTATTCCAAGGAATATATTTAAGGTAAGAAGTTTTCATTGTCTTGCAATTTTTTATAGGAAATTTGTCAAAGGGTTTAGTCAGATTTGTGCACCAATTCCTGAAACAATCAAGGAGACTAATCAGCCATTCAAGTAGACATAAGTAGCAGACATGAATTTTAAGTTACTGAAGAAGAAAATTATAGAGAAACCAATTTTAGCTTTTCTTGATTTTGAAAAAGTATTTCAAGTTGAAACATATGCTAGTGGAGTTGCAATCAGAGCAGTTTTGTGTCAAGAACAGAGACAATAACATATTTAAGTGAGAAATTAAATGATGCTAAGAAGATGTATTCTTCTTAAGATAAATAATTTTATGCTATTGTACAAGCCTTAAAAAAATGGAGACATTATTTGCTACCAAAGGAGTTTATATTGTATTAGGACAATCATGCATTACAGTTCATAAACAACAAACAAAAATTGAACCAGAAACATGCCAAGTGGGTAGAATTTTTGTAGATCTTTACTTTTGTGATAAAACACACAAGTGGTAAGTTGAAAAACGTTGTTGATGCTTTAAGTAGAGTAAATTTCATTGTGCAAGAATTAAAATTTGGTGTCGTAGGATTTGAAGAAATGGTTGAAATGTATAAAGATGATGCATATTTCAAAGATATTTATACCGCAGTACAAAATCCAATAGTTCATAACGGAAGTGAGTGGTTAGATTATCTTATCCAAGGAGGTTTATTGTTTAAAGGTAACAAGTTTTGCATTCCCAAATTTTCTATGAGGGAAAACATAATAAATGAGAAACACAGTGGAGGATTATCTGGTCACTTTGGACAAGACAAAACCTTTGCTTAGGTAAATGATTTTTACTATTGGCCAAAGATGTAGACTGATGTTAAGAGATTTGTTGAGAAGTGAAGGATATGTCAGAATGCTAAAGGGAGAAGCCAGAATACAGGATTGTACTAGCCATTGCCAATACTAGACCGACCATGGGATGCAGTTAGCATGGATTTTGTTTTGGAGTTACCTAGAAATCAAAGGGGGAATGATTCCATTTATGTTGTGGTAGATATATTTTCAAAGATGGCACATTTCATTACATGTAAGAAGATTAGTGATGCAACACATATTGCTAATCTATTTTTTTCATAAAATATAAGATTACATGGATTGCATGTAAGTATTGTGTCTAATAGAGATACAAAGTTTGTAGGGAATTTCTGGAGAACTCTTTGGAACAAACTAGGTGCTAACCTCAATTTCAATTCAAAATACCATCCTCAAATAGATGGACAGACCGAAGTGGTAAACAAAATCTTGGGAAACATATTGATAAGTTTAGTGTATCAAAATCCTAAGCAATGGGATTCAACACTAGATCAAGCTGAATTATCTTATAATGACACTCCAAACCAAAGTACTAGAATGAGTCCATTTTAGATTATTTTCGGGATGAATCCAAGAGGTGTGTATGAGCTCAAAAATTTGGGAAAATAGGAGACAAGAAGTGCAAAATCAGAAGAGTTTGCAGAGCAAATGCTCAAACTACAAGAATATGTCAAAGGCAGATTGCAGGAAAGTAGTGGAAAATACAAATAGATTGTAGATATGAAAAGAAGAGAGAAAGAATTCCAAGTAGGAGATTTAGTGATGGTGTATTTGAGAAAATAAAGATTTCCTACAAAGAATTACAATAAACTAAAAATGAAAAAGATAGGACCATGTAGAATTGTAAGAAAGTTTTCAACTAATGCCTATAAAATTGAATTGCCAGAAGGGACTAGAATATGACCTATCTTCAATGTTGCAGATTTGTATCCATACAAAGTGTTAAAATTGGCAACTAGGGCAAAACTCCATGTGGGTAATCTTATTCATGGCTGATAATATTTTTATTACATCCCTCTCATCAATAGGTGTAGGATTGATCTAAAGATCATCTGATTTCAATAAGTATTTATGGAGATATGAATTTATGATTATCGAATAATTATCAAGCCGACCTACATCTCATGTAGGCTCAGAAGCCCAACAGTTGCATCTATTCAAACATCAACAGTTGTGTATAAATATAGGAGGTCTTTTCCTCATTTGGATTCACTCATCTCATCACATCTCTCTCTCTCTCTTGTGCAGAAAAGAGGCTCTTCTCTACTGCGTAGAGAGACTCTCTCTCACACTTGTGGAAGGAAGCATGCAGTTTTAGGACAGCAACTACAGTACCAAAGTTTGACCAACATTGACCAAAAGACTCCCTCCTCAAAACTGCACTCTCAGTTCATCTAGATCTCCTCTGAAGGTGACATTTTTTGGTGGTGGAATCAACCCAATCCGACAGTCGATTTTCAAGATATTGTTTGCCCTAGTTTGGGACTAATCTAGGCTTTGTTGTTGTTGATGTAAATCACATTTATGTACTATTTCTCTCTGCTGGATTTTTGAAGATAAAGGAAGATTTGATCAAATGGTTTCCCCACATTGGGGTTTGTCCTTGGCTAGCCACCACATCTTGTGTCTCTTGTCTTGGCTTGTTTTCTTTCAATCATTTAATGTTCTATCTGCACTTTACTTTATGTACATGTGATTGCTAATATGTGGATAGTAATAAGAAAGATAAGTAAAATGTTATAAGCATAGAACATACCATAACTTAGCATGGTATTGGAGTTGAGGTGAAGAAAAAGCTCGAGCAAGAGCAAGAGAAATCACCGAAGAGAAGATTGGCAAGGTTATCCTAAAAGAGCTATGGGGTCCTCATCACTCTTTCCTGCTGAGGATCAACTTCGTGAGAAAGCTAACTATCATAGGTGGAAGATGTCTATCGATCTAACCCTAGAAGATCAAGGAGTGTTGGACCATGTGAGAGGAAATATTGTTGAGCCTCCATCAAATGCATCCATTGTTGCTAGGAACAAATGGAAAACCAGAGATGTCAAAGCAAAGAAGATCATCCTGGACTCTATTGACAAGCACTTGGTGGCCTACATCTCTGACTTGAACACCTCCAAGGAAATATTGGAAATTGTCCTTGGAGATAATATGAAATATCCTGTGAAAGGTGTAGGCAATGTCTCTCTCAAATTGAATCAAGGTAATATGATCCACTTATAGGATGTATTATATGTACCTGATCTTAAAAAGAACCTGGTGTCCATCTCAGCAATCAAAGACAAAGGCTACAAGGTAACCTTCAGTGATGGTAAGGTACGCATATGGAAAAATAATGTTAAATATGCCTTCAGTCTTGGGTCTCGAGTTGATTCATTATATCAGGTTGGTGGATGTCCACTGGGTGTCATGTCTTGTGGCACATCTCGTCAGTCCAAACTTTGGCATCAGAGGTTTTCCCACCTTTACCTGATGTAAGGAAAATGGTAACAGGGATGCCCGAATTCAGAGTAGAGAAAGAAGGTGTATGTCCGGGATGTGTCAAAGGAAATCTCAAAAGGGGACCATTCCCCTCAAGCCAAAGCAAGGCCTTCGATATATTACAACTGGTTCACTCAGACATATCTGGTATGATGCATGTGAACTCCTTGGTAGGATATTCATATTACCTTACCTTTTCAGATGACTATTCTCAAAAGACATGGATATATTTCTTGAAAAAGAAGGATGAAGTGTTCTCTTGGTTTCGACACTTCAAAGCCTTGATTGAGAATCAAACCGAAAAGAATATCAAAATCTTAAGGACTGGTAATGGGACTGAATATGAATCTAACGAGTTCCATGGTTTTTGTAAAGAGGTTGGCATCAAGAGGGAGACTACTACACCATATACTCCTGAACAGAATGGTGTGGCGGAAAGGAAGAACTATATGATTGTGGAAGCTATCTCTGCCATGCTCCATGATTAAAGACTTCCAAAGTTTCTATGGGCTGAAGTTGTAAACACTACCGTATATGAACAAAATTGATGCCCTCATCAAGCATTGGGTTCCAAGACTCCTGAAGAAATGTTCTCGGGTAAGAAACATGATGTATCTCATTTTATAATTTTTGGAAGCCCTGTATATTTTCATGCACCGAAAGA
This sequence comes from Pinus tabuliformis, assembly GCA_031772625.1. Classification (NCBI taxonomy): domain Eukaryota; kingdom Viridiplantae; phylum Streptophyta; class Pinopsida; order Pinales; family Pinaceae; genus Pinus; species Pinus tabuliformis. Next base: position 385,201,322 of record CM062810.1, on the reverse strand, counting down.
GAAAATAAATAACTTGGGTGCTTCTGGAAAGAAAGGAATCTTCATGGGCTATGGTGAAAATACTAAGCGCTATAGAATCTATGTAGCTGGTCAAAAGGAAGTCGTGAGTAGTCATGATGTCACCTTTGACGAAGATATGGCTCTTAGCAAGGTGGAAAATCTTCCGACTTTGAGAAGATCTCAGGAAGCCGACACTAGGGAACCAAAAGAAAAGGATGATGAAACAATCCCTGATATCGAAGAATCGATGGATCCTATTAATCCACCTGAGCCTTCCTCTTCTAGGAAGAGGCCCTCTTGGCTTAGGGGGCTACTCGATGATGCTGAAGGACACACTGCACCCCGAGGAACCTTCCATGAAAGTAAGAAACCCAACAGGTATCAGGGATACTTGACCATCATGAGAACGATCATAGAAAATGAGCCTTCATCATTCTCAGATGCAATCAAGCATTAAGTATGGAAGGATGCTATGACCAAAGAATATGAGTCTATTATGAAGAATGATGTCTAGAAAGTAGTTCCCAGATCCTAGGACAAGACAATTTTCACTTCTAAATGGGTTTACAAGATAAAGCATGTAGCAGATGGAAGTACGAAAAAATATAAGTCTCGTTTTGTCGCTCGCGGCTTCTCCCAAAAGGAAGGTATCGACTATGACAAGATATTTGCAGCTGTTGCTAGATATACCACCATCTACTCAATCATACCCCTTGCGGCTTCACAAGGATGGAACCTACATCACATGGATGTCAAGATAGTGTTCTTGCATGGTTCGATCAAATAAGAGGTCTACATGGAGCAACCCGAAGGATTTGAGATTTATGATCAAAAATCTCATGTATGCAGGTTAAAGAAGGCCCTCTATGGAATGAAGCAAGCACCCAGAGCAAGGTATGAGAGGATCGATAGCTACTTGATGAAGCTGGCATTCACTAGGAGTGAAGCTGATCCTAGCCTTTACTTTAAGGTTGAAGATGACAAACCTCTCATACTGGTGCTGTATGAATGGGCCACCATCCATCAACCAACACAAAAACCGACCATTCACAAATAGGGCATTAGCATTTAAGGGGAAACCAATTTTAACTTTAGTAGTAAGTTCATTGAATTCCCCTATCGTTTTCCACCATTTCTCTTTGAATTTGTAAATAGAAGTCATCCTTGTAGCATTACACAAGAACGGATCGAAATACCCACACAAGACGAGCTTGCAAACACCTTTTTTCCGATCGAAGACGATTCTAGAAAGCTCTCAAAAATGTGTCTGATCATGGTTAATGATAGGTGGACTCAATGTCCAACAATTAGGTTGTGTCTCATTGCCGTCACTGACACTTGGACTCAAAGTCCAATGATAAGTGACAGGCAGACTCAAAGTCAAACTCTCGCCTTCCCCGGTAAAAAGAGGATTGAACACGAGAAACATCCTGTCCCCACAATAAAAATATTTTGTGTACATCTGGAAGCATAAGAAGTCGTCCCCGTAAGTAGTGAGCCTCCATGATAATCCTTGCAACTTACATAAATGGTTGTTACAAATGCCCATCACATGCTTCCCTTCCTCCCAAAAGTAAAGATGCAGGATAATGTCCATCAGGAATTAGTGATAACAAAATGATCCAAGAATGGAAACCACCTAGTGATCAGAAGGGCAGTTCCTCTCATACATGATCACCAATTCCAAGTTTGACAACAAATTAGAGTCAAAATATTTACATGACAATTTCAGTCTCCGTAAATCCATGGGGGAAAGCCTTTTCAAAACCATCAATTGTGCATTGCCAAGAAATTATAAAAACTCGCAAAGTCCTCCCCTTCGTCAACTGTAATCCTTTTTTCGGTTCATGGTTGAAGAAAATAGAAAATCAGATGACAAGGTACACTAATAATACCACTTACAAAAATCAGGTACACCAATAATACGACTATGCAACACACTTAATAGAAAAAAAGCCCCAAAAGTCCAAGAATTCATCTAAAGATAATAAATCAACACTTGCTTGAAGTAGATCATGTACAAGTTCCCACATGTGGAATGAAACCAATCATCCATGTAAAAATACACAAATCCCAAATTTCCACAATTCTTCTCGTGTGTGCCTAGTGGGTGCCTTATCGTCAAAACTTCCACACTTCTTTCCACTTGACTGTGACGTAAATCTCGCTTTGATCCACTTATTACCATGAAAATAGCCACAAAAATTTTGGTCATGGGAGGAATTATTTATCTTCGACAAATTAAAGAACAATTTAACAATATTCAAAGAGAACTATATATTGTAGATGTTCTTATCATATAAAATCTTTGTAGGGAGCCTTAAAGCCATAAAATTGTCTCATTTCGACATTATTTATATGGAACAAATAAACTTTTTTAGTAAAGTTTTTGGGTGAAGCTAACAGTAACTCGATATAACTTTTATGCCTATAAATATTCATACATACATATGATATATCTCATATCATATGTATGTATAACTTTTATGCCTATAGATATTAGTGAGCACTCCAACACTCCACACAAATGAGGACGCCATGATCAAATATTAAATTGAAATTAATAATAATTCCCTTTGAAAATGTAAATAACCACAATTCATATTTACAAATAGATCAAACATGACTTGGAAAATCAACACCCAAATTAGAATCTGAGATTGAATAATAAATAATACAATTTGAATGACCAATCATAATATTTCCACATCAAAATAAATGGCAATTCATGTTTATGCTACGTCAACTACAATCCACTATTGTTATAGACATATTTGGGCACTGCAACCCCAATCTCATATTTCCATAAACCAAGGGCTTCTGAGCCCCTAAAATTGTTGTTTCATACCCTAAAGGAACAAGGTCAGCTGATTACATCATCTCCTAGAAGTTCTTCATGAAAAACTACTTAGAACTGGTCAAAACTGGACCATACAGACTACTCAGTGCTAAGGGTGCGATGCATCTCACCTGCTACATGAAAAAAGTGCGATGCATACTAAAGAGCCCTTCTGTAGGGTGTGATGAGTGAGAGCAAACAAATGGCAGAAGTAGTTTGCTAGGTGGAAACCCATAGAATCTTCTAGAAACTGCTCATTTGACACTTGCCTCTCTAAATTCACCCAGGGATGAGTAAGAGATCATGAAATCTCCAAGTGGAACAAATAACTATCAGTGAAATGACACTAATCAAAATCCTAGAAGTTGACTCAGCCACTTACAAATATCTATATATGGATCCCTCATCCTAGAGATCGAAAGGCTGGAATTTTGTATTTTGTAAGGAATTGCTATTGGTTTCTCTATGAAACGTTGTCTTTTTGGGTGATCTAAGCTTTTCATGAGGTGAAGAGGGCTTTCATGCTGGGAGGATGGTGTTAGATCAGAGAGCTTGGTTGTAATCCTCTCTTCTACTACTTCTATCAATAAAGCTATTTGAGTTTTCCTTCATATAGTACTTGTATATATTCGAATCTTGTATTTGTGTATGCATTTGTATGGTTAATATACATCTGATCCTATATTGTTTATGGTTATAGATCTCTATGCTTTGATGGTATTTTGCTGCTTTGGCTCTACAGGTGTTCTTTGAAGGAGGACAAGTGAGGAAGGAGTGGCGAAGGCTCTATCAAGGGAGGGAGGAAACAAGCAAGGAGCCAAGCAAAAGACTGAGGTTGGTACTCTCTGCTTCTGTCTCCTCTATCTCTCATAAAGGAAAAAACAAGTAACTTTAAATTGTTTGTTTCTAAGATAGCTACCCGTCTTAGTGGGACTAGCAGCTCTAAATGGACACTAGTTTTCCCGATAACAAAAAGGGCGACTCTGCTGGGGAGCGAATAGTTTGATTGTTTGTTTCTATTTTTTTTCTTTATAAACTATAGACGGAGCCTGAAGTTAAGCGAGCTAGCCTTCGCACTGCATTTTCTATGCAAGTGCAAAGTAAATCAAAGTTGCTTCAGTCCATCTCGGGGTTTGTTTATGAACTGAACAACTGACTTGCAAACATCCTAAGTTCCCTTGTGGTAGCTCTAGTAACCTCATTAGATCAGCCCGTATACTTTGTCTTTACTGTCTATCATTAGCTCAGCCAAATTCCTTGAACTTAGCTGCAAAATATGCGTGGAAACCAAGCTCAGTCTCGTCCCTAGACCATTGCACTGTCTCTCATTGGAAACCTGGATGCATCACACCTCCCATGTGTTGTAGGTGAGATACATCCTTGTTTCCTTGTGTTACATGTGCAATGATTGAGTGAGACTGTTTCTGCCTCCTGATTTTGGTTTTTCTTCATTGTCTTCAGCTTTATTCATTATTTTTGCTTTCTATGATCAATATATCACTATTGAAACTCTCTTTCTTTGCATTATTCAGCCTCCATTGACAAAGAATTGTGAATTTTTTTATGTATTTTTCATCATTTACAGTTCTCCTTTGCAAACAATAGGTTAATCGAACTGTCATCTTTTGATTTGAAAGTGTCGCAAGTGTCATTTTCAGTCAAAGAAAAGAGTGTCGTAAAATCTTCCTCTTTTAGATAGTTGATTACACTTTTTCCATTGTATTTTATTTGAATCATCAATTCTTTGAAGTGTCAAAAGTAGTTTTCAGGTCAAAATTGGCAGTGTCATCTAAATCTTCCTTTCGTTTTTGAGAAATTGCTAAAGGGTCACATTGAAGAAAGATAGTTCAGATCTGTACCTAGTTTTCTTTTTGTCATTCTCACATTAAGGAAACTGAAAAACAAATACATGCATGTGCATTTTCATTTAGACTACATGCGGAAATTGATTTAGGATAGTGCATCTTAGTGTGTGCTCTCTGCTCTATGTTGAAAGGATTTTACTTCTCTTTCCTTAGTAGCTAGGATTTTCATTGCTAAAAGAGAGTAAATGACTGTTTATCATCTTAGATTGCATATTTAGGAATTGTATATCTACATCACGTTGCGAACCTTAAAGGAAAACTTCTTAAGAAAGATCAACTATAAAATAAACCTAAATGAACATAAAAACCTTTGGAACCTAACACGCAACATCTAGAAGTCTAGGCTAGAGATGTATTCCAGCGTCATAAAACCTGGTAGCTATCGTTTTCATCATAAATTGGGTGATTCCTCCTCTTTGATATGAAAAGTGCTAGTACGAACTTGTGCTCCCACGTACTGTCGAGTATATATTGGGAGACCACAATAGGCTATATCCTTTATCCTTAGGAAGATGTGTCTGCCGCCCTATCGATCGCAATGCACTGAACACAACATTCAGGAAGATTGACTGTCGTACCTTAAAAAGTTTTCTACAGTTTTGCAATTGATTTGGTAATCCCTCTGTCTATATTTCTAGAGTAGTCACTTTCGTTCCTTTTTAGACTCCTTAAAAGAAAAGGTCCATTTGCGCACTTGTCACTTTAGGCTCATTAAAAATAGAAGGTGAATAGAGTCATCTTTAGCTTTTTCTCGACTCTTAAAAATTGAAAAAGCAAGTTGTGTCAAAGTGTCATAAAATTCATTTAATTCAGAATAACATTTTCCCCTTTTTATTTTGAGTTGATCAAGCAATCCACAATCATGGAAGAAATTCAATCAAAACCCCGTCATTCACGGAGACTAATGAGTCAATTGTATTTGACTTTGGAAACGAAACCATTCCAAGCCAAGCGATCTCATTTAACTGGGTCAAAGTATCCTAGTTTATTTGAAACTTATGTTTCAACTTCCTCAGAGACTCCAGTTACTCAAACTATTTCTGGTATCCCTGCCTCTACAGAAGAACTTCCGCAGTTACAATAGGACACTAGAACTGATCCTAGTGTAATGGAAAACACTTCTATTCCCGAACCAACTCCATCTAGGGCTGATTCGGAAGGTGTCGCCCCTCCAGCATCTGTCGCTGCAAAATGTTTACCTTCTTTGGCACCAGAAATATTTTACGGACCTGACAGTCTACCTCTTCCACCTAGATTGATTGCTATAAAAGAGATTGTGGAGGGTCTTTCATCCAATACTCCATTGCATTTTGGAACTGGGACCCACCTATATCCTTCTACTACAGAATTCAATCTCCCTTCATCGCAAGTTCCTATAGAATCGCTAGGAAATCTTTTGGATAGACTCGATATGTCTGAACAACCATTGACATCTAGGACTGTGTCATCCAATACAGTAGTAGCAAAACCTCTTGCTGCTAATTTGACAATGTTCGTTGGTGTACCATCTATCCCAACTAGCTCTCAACAGCTAGGTGGTGTCCACCCAGGGACTATCTTGACAGTATGGTCTGTTCCTATTTGTTCGTCTGGAACCTTGTCTGGAATTTCTTATGTTGAGTCTTAGTAAATTGATCTTTCACAATAGTATCAATTTGGGAAGTCCAGTCTACAACGACCAATTTTCCCTTTGAACACTGGGTTGCCGCCATATGGGGGGCATTATGCTTTTTCATTATTCCCTCCAGGAGAACAACCATATGAGAGTTCGCAACAGAATTTAGGTCAAGTTGGAATTGCATCCAGTGGTTGGGTGCCAATACTACCTCAACAACCAAGAGTTGTATATTTGATGCAACCAAATCTACCTGTGTCAAATATTCCCACTACACTAGCTATTGTGACGGTGTCACAAGTACAAGCACTGCCTGTTGTATGTGAACCTCAAATCTCTCAAGTTATAATACAACAGCCTCTTGTCTCCATGACACAACCACAATTGTCGATTAGCAGCTCCTTAACTGGAGCGACTCAGGCTCAAATGGGTATTATCACCCCTCATCTTGGTCAAACGTCCATTATTGAACAACAACAAATGGCTTCACAACCATGGCTGGTGCAATATCAACAACCGCAATTCCAGCAAGCTTACCGAGGACCTGAGCAACAAAGCTTTATGGGTAATGGGCAGCCATATATTCAAAATGGTCACCATCAATCATATCATAATGGTTATGCCCATCAACCTTATCAAAGTTATCAGCATCAAATACATTATGCTAGTATGCAAAGACCCACTGCTCAGGTGATCCCATCTTATCCTGGGTATGCTTCATCAAACCTGAATCAACAGTTGCCTTTCATTACAACTCTAGAATACTAGATTTGAATCGTATAACAAATGATCCAATTGCTTATGCCCCTTGGTGGCTGGCAATTCATCATAAACTTCTGTCAGATATTCCTAAATTCAATGGAAATCCGGGTGAAGATCCATCAAATCATGTGATGACCTTTCATCTGTGGTGTTCGTCCAACACTCTCAATGATGACTCGATTAGGTTTCGCCTTTTTCAACGAATGTTAACTAGACCGGCAGCAAAATGGTACATCGAATAGCCTAGGGCTTCATTTGATAACTTCAACACCCTTGCCACCACCTTTTAAACCCATTTTCAGTTACCAATAAGGTACGAAACACGAACGGAGCTTCTTACCAATTTTAAGTAGATGATAGCCACTCATATATCTGATCATATTCATGACTGGCGATGTTGTCATTGAATGGTAAAAACATATGTTCCTGATTAGCTGCTAGCTGAATGCTTTACTAAGTCATTGTTACCTTCTATTACAAAAGATGTGGATAAGGGAGGGGTTGTCACTGAAGAGCAAGTCATTGCTCATGTGCTATATCTAGACTTGATCTATACTCAATCTGGCACGCTCTATGACAAAATCCTTGATGCTCCTAGACCAGAGTTTTCCATTCCTCCGCTTCCTAAATCAAGCAAAGATGCTCATGCCAGCGATGGCGTGATAGGTACGACCAGCACAAAAACCACAAAGGATACACCTGAGAAAGCTTGTACAGTTTCTAGTCAAAATGTAAATGAAGAACTTCTTTCCTCGGACGTTAATGTTGTGTCGACCGACAAAGGCAAAGAACCGAAGCAACCTATGGGTAAGAAGAAAGGGAAAAGCAAAAAGAAGAAACAGGATGATTCGTCTCCTAAAAATCTTCTGCAAACCCTTATGGAAAAAAGAAACCTCCTTCGGCATGTCACATACGTGATGAAGACCATTGGACGAAGGACTGTCCATATAAAGCTGAGATTAAGAAATTCTTTAAGAGTTCAAAAACCTTAGTAGTATTGACCGATCTGTTTCCAAACCCAGAAACCAATCTGGTTGCTAGCGACAATGCTTCCCCATCCCAAGTGCTTATGTTGTCCATTTCGAAACAACAAAATGATGCTTTGATATCGACAAGGAATAAAGATTACGAGAATCCACAGCTATCGAACAACAAGGTTGTAGATCAACCTAGTAATTTGACAACAACTTCAACCAAAGTTGTGCCACCCATCATTCCTGAGCTAACAATAAAGCTGCCAAATGGAGTAGTACACAATTCGACATTTAATCCTCATGCCCAAGCAGCACATAATTATAATATAGGAGAGGATCTGGCCCAATCGTTGTTCGCTATGTCGACACTTGAAGTACTGCAAAATTGCCCCTCCCAAAAGTAGGCTCTATTATCAGCAATAGGTGGGATTGACCCACCGAATTCCAATCTCGTGGCCTTTAAGCATAAAGGATATGAACCTAAGTTACCAGCTCAACTCGCTTTCCTCATCCAAGTGAAAGCCCTCAGCAAAATTGTTCATCAAAAAATTATTGATGAGGAGGCATCTACCTGCATTATGTCAATTAGTTGCTGGAAAACTTTAGGATCACCACCCTTGTCAAAATCATCAATGACACTAAAAGCATTCGATTGACAAACATCCACCCCATACGGGATTTTAAGTAACTTGCAAGTTGAACTGGGGGGAAAATAATAGAAAAAATAATAGAAATTCATGCTGAAGTTATTGATGGAAACCTCGATTCCAACATCCTACTGGGAAGGCCCTGGATTTATGCTATGGCTGCAGTTGTGTCAACATATCTTAGAAATATTGCATTTCCTTTTCAAGGAGGAATTACAATCGTTGATCAACAAACCTTCCTCCCCAACAATTCACAAGTTACGGGAAGCATTCCAATGATGCATGGAAGCTCTCATTCGCTTCAAAATATCGGAGTATGCCTCCTAAAAGACCCTACTTTAATGGGTACTTTTTCCCTACCGCCTCTGAGTAATCTGGCGGAAGTGGCCATGGTGGAAACCTGCAATATGATATCTTCTATATCTAAAAGATTTAGAAGATTCCTGAACATTTTGTCAGAATGGATCATCGCCAGGTATTGCCCCCAAGCCCAATATAAATATTGTAGCAATCAATTTTCATGGCTTGGGGGGCAAACCCAAATCAACACTCATTGAGTGTTTGGATAGATAAGTCTAAGGAATATGGCACCTCTTCAAATCCTTGGTCGCATGTACATTCTACAGACGAAGGAATCATTCAGTCAATGATGATAGGAGACGCACCATGGGAAGATTACCACCATCATTCCCATCTTCCGGATTACCACGGAGATTATTCTAGCGACCTTAATCATCCTTTAGTTTTGGATTTTCTATCAAATACTATAAATACAGTAGATTCCGATGACGATCCCTATCCTATGTCAACCTCATTAAAAATGAAACAAATCCCTTTCCAAATCGATTCTTTGATTACGGTCTTGTAAAATCCAAGTCACGTCTTTCAAATATCTCGAAGGTAAAGCTTCATTCCAACCACCACATTGAATGCAATGAAGCTTGGGGGTCATGCACCTCAATTTGTGTCATTATGCCGGGGGCATGCGAACTTATAACAAGCATAACTTTTCATTTTAAGCTTGTGTAAACATAAAACCAAACACGAGTAGGTTTACGCAAAGTTCAAGCTCATTAAAAAATAAACCTAGCAATGAGCACATGTTCCCCCAGAGTTCAAGCTCATTAAAAAATGAACCCACCTTCGGTAAATAAACATTGCGATCGCATAATTATCAGCTTTTGAACCTTGGTCGTGTTCTTACCATCACCTCCACTCTTTTTTAGCCGATCATACACCTCGATTTGATTATTTACCCTTTTGAGGAACAGTTGCAATGAGTGATTCTATTAGCAACCTTCTTTTCACTGCCATGATTGAAAAAGTTCCAAACCTTACCTAAAACTAGTTGCTATCCAAAAAACATCACTCGTTCCTCAAAAAAAGAGTCTCCTTTAAGCTCTTTTCATCTGACTCGTAAAATATGAAAAGATTTCCAAGAAATTGGCCTCTCCAGCTCGTTAAATTCATTGGAAGTGCCATCCCTCCTATGTATTTTAATCTTTTTGGACTAGAGGGATCATTACACAAAAAGATCGAGTGTTTGTCTTGTTCGTCTCGTTAAAACTATCAAAAAGTCATCCCTTTTGTATTATTTTATACTTTTTCAGACTTAAGGGATTATACTATGAAAAAGGACTACTAGAGTTTCCTTTCCATCTCTTTTTAGACTCTCTAAAATTTAAAAGGACTGAGTTATCTTTGTTGTTAAACTCATTAAAACAATAGCGACAAACTTGTCCATTACAGACAAGAGCGAGTTTCACTATCACTAGGCTCGTTAAAACATAGCGACAAGTTTGCCCAAAGGGAAAATTATAGAACAAGCATATGTTATCATCCTCAAGCTTGAGAAAAATAAAGAGGTACTGGTCAGCAATGAAGGGTGAAAAATTGGGAAGAAAACTTGAAGAACTTTATTGGTAGCAGGTCCCTCTTGAACATGACACTTTCACTCCATCACCATGATTGAGTCAGGTTGGGTTATTCCGTTCACTGGTCATATCACCATTGGTCCTCTGTACCATCCACTTTTGGGGTTTATGCTACCAATCCATTTCAGTGTCGCCGATATGTTCAAGAGAAGTCGCTCAGAGAATTCACCAACCCAGCTAACATCTCATTCACTGCAATACCTTCATGCTTCATTCTTTCATGGCCGCCACCCAGAACCTTGTATCATCAAATCATTTTCACCTCCACAAAATCATTTGCTCTATTTTGTGTCTTAGATGCAGGATTAATTAAGGCCCTCCTACGACGGGTCACTTCTTGACGACAACAGCTCATTATCCAAGAAGTTGACCTAGGAACAACCCTTTCAGTACTTTGAAGCTTGCATGCCTCAATGGAAAGCTTCTCACTTCCAGCGACAGGTTTACATCAATGGCCTTTGACTAAAAGATTTTGCGTGGTGTTTGACATCGATTCATGTATTCACACCACATGAATCATACTACAGTACCTTGAGGGTCATTATCATTATCGGTGATTCCTCTCGCTCCTGTTAAAAACTTACATCATTGGCTAGTAATCAGGTGATGTCTTTCCATGTTCGACACTAGAACATATTTTCACATGGACCGACTTGTACTTCGGGAAAAGATTGAATGAGTTTGAAGACCCCAGATCTAGTTTTATCAATCCTGGATGCGATATATTTAGGAAAATAAAGACATCAAATGTACATCATAGCTGCACAGATAATCATCCAAGCTAAGGGATGATGGCTCTACCAGAATCATCAGTCTGCCACACAAACGATTGTCTGTCTTATGTACATTAAAATGAATTTATAAAGCTAAGCATGGGAATGCCCACCTCATCTAGATCATGAAAATATTATGAAGATAATGTATTGTATTGTATCTTATTACAGGGCACCTTCTAGTTCGAAAAACCTCGGATCCTTGTAATAAAGCATTTCACCCTACATTAGAAGATTTACGAACTCATGCTTTAGGGGGCAACTGTTATAGACATATTTTGGCACTGTAACTCTAATCTCATATGTCCATAAACTAAGGGCTTCTAAGCCCCTAAAAGTGTTGTTTCATACCCTAAAGGAACAAGGTCAGCTGATTACATCATCTCCTAGAAGTTCTCCCTAAAAAACTACTCAGAACTCATCAAAACTAGACCATACAGACTGCTCAGTGCTAAGGGTGTGATGCATACTAAAGATCCCTTCTATAGGGTGCGATGAGCAAGAGTAGACAAATGGCAGAAGTAGTTTTCTAGGTGGAAACCCAGAGAATCTTCTAGAAACTACTCATTTGACACTTGCCTCTCTGAATTCACCTAGGGATGAGTAAGAGATCATGAAATCTCTAAGTGGAACCAAGAACTATCAGTGAAATGACACTAATCAAAATCCTAGAAGCTGACTCACCCACCTGCAAATATCTATATATGGATCCCTCATCCTAGAGATCCAAAGGCTTGAATTTTTTATTTTATAAGGAAGTGCTCTTGGTTTCTCTGTGAAACATTGTATTGTTGGGTGATCTAAGCTTTTCATGAGGTTAAGAGTGTTATAGACATTTTTGTGCCTTATAGCTTTGAGCATGAAATGTCCATAATCCAAGGGATCCAAAGTCCCTAAAAGTGTTGTTCCTGCCCCTAAAGGAACAAGGTCAACCAATGACAACTTCTCCCAGAAGTTCTCCACCAAAAACCACTCAGAACTAGTCAAATCAGGATCAATTCAGATGCTCTACTAGCTGCCTGCGTTGCAATGCACCCTAGTACACTAGCTAGGTGCGTTGCAACGCACCTAAATGCACTACCAGGGTGCGCTGAGCGAGAAATGCCAAATGGCAGTGTCATTCCGCGAGGTGTACAGACACTGGAAGCTTCCAGAATCTTCCTCAATGACACTTGCCTCACTGAGTTCGACCAAGGATGAGTAAGAGGCTCTCAGCCTCCAAGTGGAAGCAAGAACTGACAGAGAGAAGCCACAAGTCAAAACATAAGCTGACTCATCCTCTCTGCTTACATCTATATATGGATCCCTCATCCCAGAGATCCAGAACGCTGGAATTTTGTACTTTGCAGAGAATTGCTGTTGGTTTGAAATTGAGATTAGTGCATTGGGTGATTTATGCTTTGTTGGAGGTGAGGAAGGGATTCCTTTGCTGGGAGGTAGATGCTGGATCGGGACTCACTTGGTTGTATCTCCTCTTGGACTTTCTTATCATATCAATAAAACTATTTGAGTTTCTCCTATATGCTTGTATATCAATGATGCTTTGTTATATTTGCATGTTTAGCTTAAATCTGATCCTAAGCTAGTTATGAATGTAAATCTATGTCTGTTGTGTAGTTTTTCTTTTCTGTGATCTTGCAGGAACTTGGTGAAGCTGGGCCAATAAGGGAGCAGGCAGCGGGAAGCGAACAAAGAGGGGAGCGAGTGGATCAAAAAACTAGCGAAAGACACAGGTTAGTTACATCCTTCCTCTTCGTTTACATTTCATAAAGAAGAATACGAAAATAGTTTTCCTTGTTTGTTGCTAAGGCACTATCACACCTTAGAGTGGGATAGGGGCGTTCTGAATAGATACTTTTCCCAACAACAAAGAGGGCTTTCATGCTGGGGGGATGGCACTGGATCAGACAGCTTGGTTGTAATCCTCTCTTCTACTACTTCTATCAATAAAGCTATTTGAGTTTTCCTCCATATACTTGTATACCTCTGAATCTTGTATTTGTGTATGCATTTGTATGGTTAATATACATCTGATCCTATATTGTTTATGGTTATAGATCTCTATGCTTTGATGGTATTTTGTTGCTTTGACTCCATGAGTGTTCTTTGAAGTGGTACAAGTGACGAAGGAGTGGCGAAGGCTCTATCAAGGGAGGGAAGAAACAAGCAAGGAACCAAGCGAAAAACTGAGGTTGGTACTCTCTGCTTCTCTCTCATCTATCTCTCATAAAGGAAAACACAAGTGACTTTAAATTGTTTGTTTTTAAGATAGCTACCCATCTTAGTGGGACTAGCAGCTCTGAATGGACACTAGTTTTCCCGATAACAATTGCCCAGGTGATAGCTAGAACAAATAGGCAATCACATTATCTTTAGTCATACCAGTCACAACAATCCGATCACGCCATGCTGCAACACAAACAACAGATTTTATAGCTTCCGAAATAGAAGCTACAGATGTCGAAACATTTTTCTGGGCATCATACTTCTTCAGGTATTTGTGCCTTTTAATGACCATGTACAAATTTCCACATGTACAAACAACATCACAACCCTCAAGAGACGTCCATGCAATCCACATTTTTTCCAACATGTGCCAAGTTCCCGTCTCCTCATAAAAAAATCTCTCGTGCTTCTTAAACCCATAAGCAGGAAATCCCTATTCTGTGCACTTATTACCATGAATTTCCCCTCCAGGTAAACACCTACAAAACTATGGGGGCTTTGTGTGATAGGAGCAAGATTTCCCACCTGTCAATATTTTCAATTCGGAAATTAATATAGGCTTTTGATAAGTTATTCATCTTCAACCCTTTAAATATATCAAATACCAGAAATATTTTTAATCACTCAACTTTTATTAGGAGGGTGACTTTGTTCTTTATGTTAATATTTTTCGTAATATAGATGACAATTTCATATCAACTAATAGAAATGATACATTCATGTGACCATTGGTACACTTGTCACTATAGAAACCACACTTATAGCATAATAGAAAGTTTTTATCCATATTATTATACTAATATTATACATCTTGACACTATTTATTAAGGGATACTATATAGTTTATGTCTATAGTTAGATTAAGAAATATATTTACTTCAGAGATACGAGGAATGAAGTTAGTGGAAAACTCTATGAGTTAAGTTTTCTAGCAATGGTGGGTTGGAAGGATTTGAGAGTTGTTGAGAAGTATATTGTTCAATCTGAGTAGCGTAAATGTACTTTGGAAAAGAATTGTGTCCATGTCGCTCAAGCCAAAGTTACCATGATAGTTGTCCACAACGAAGCTGCCATAGAAAAGTACAGTGTTGAGGCTGGACAAGGTAAGGGCACTGTGGAAAGATATGTGGTTCTGGCTAGGAAGGAGTCTGTCACTAAGCTAGACCTTTTGAGTCTTTTTCACATCTCAATCAGATCCATCTCTTGGCATTTGATGCTTTTTTGGGTGAGATCTACGGATCTCATGAAAGACCTCAAACTATTGCTAAAATGGGAAACATGGATACCCTCTGGATTACAACGCCCTCTTTTCGAAGGTAAGAAAATGGAAGATCTCTCTCCTCTCTCTGTTTATAATATACACAGGGATGTTACAATTTTATTGGCACTTCGACTGCGTGGGGGAGCTTTGGGAAAGTATTCCTCTTCCCAAACCTTCTTTTACAAAGATGTGGTTCGAAACTAGGTTCCCTAAAGTGCAATGTTGCCTCAAGAACATCTCTTGCCCTCAAGCAAGTCACCTCATGCCCACGTTGCTCCAAATTATTTTATAGTGGACAAAGTTGAGGATGTCCCTTCAATCGAATTCACTCATCCAAATATGGAGGAATTTTACAACTTCTTGGCAACAAATGGCCTCATTTGTTGTCTCAATGGGCTATGGCCACAAACAATAAACCTTTACCAATGGATCCATTCAACTTGGACCAAGGACTATAGGGTCCTCTTTTGTTCCAAGGGTTTCTTCATCATCATTTTTGTCAATGACGTAGATTATCAAAATGTAATTCCCAAGGGCCACTGGTTTTGGGGAAACGTTGGACTCTTCTTAACCCCTTAGTTCCTAGATTTTGACCCCTACATAGTTGTGATCACAAAGCTACCCATTTGGGTCCAGCTATCAAATTTTTCGGCCCATCTATAAAAAAATTAGTATTTAAGGGTATTGGAAACACCTTGGTTCATTTTTTGGCCATAGATCCCTCATGAGGCCACTATGGAGTCTACACTTATGGATGGATTTATGTAGAACTTTACATTAACAAAGGATTTCTTGACTAAATTAATTTAAAAGTAGGTGATTTTCACTAGACCCAATAGCTGCACTATGACAACAGTGCTTTTTAGTGTCTACTATGCCATCGAATAGACCATATTTAGAACCCTTGTTCTCAAAAACCAGTCAAATAGAATCATAGACCTAAAGCATGGATGCCATGCAGCCCACCTCCTTGAGAAGAGGAGGATTCTTCATCCTCAGATCAAGAATATGATCAGTCTAAAGGTGACATGCACTTATTAAACAAGATCCAAAACACAAATGTTCAAAAGCCCCATGAAGAAGGCAAGGAAATCCATTTTTTTTCTAGCAAGAAGAGGAAGTTAGTAAGAATGCTCCGATGGGTGCCATGAAGCATGCCCATGAATCAACTTCCTTGGACTCTAACAAGGATGCCTCAATAGATTGTCAAAACAATCTTAAGGTATCTTTGGTAACCCCACCTTCAAAAGGTTGGGTCAAAGTAGTTAAAAAGAAAGGCAAGAAAGGAAGTACCAGAAGATCAACTCCAAATTGGGTGATTACGATATTTCTCTCTTGATTTTTGCATATGTTTTTCAGTTTCTTAGTATGTCATACCTATTGTTATAGACATTTTTGGGCACTGCAACCCCAATCATAAATGTCCATAAACCAAGGGCTCCTAAGTCCCTAAAGGTGTTGTTCCAACCCCTAGAAGAACAAGGTCAACTGATTACAGCATCTCCCAGAAGTTGTCCATGAAAAACTACTCAGAACTGGTCAAAACTAGACCATTTCACCTGCGCCATGGTCAAAGTGCATTGCATCCCACTCAAATACACACAGTAGGTGCGATGCATGTTGAAAAGCCCTCCTATGGGGTGCGATGGGCGAGAGTGGACAAATGGAAGGGTCAATCCGCAAGGTGGAGGATCATGGAATCTTCCAGAAACTTCTCCTGTGACACTTGCCTCTCTGCATTTGCCCACGGATGAGTAAGAGATCATCAATCTCCAAGTGGAATCAAGAACTATCAGAGAGAGGACACTAATCAGATCTAAAAAGCTGACTCATGCCCCTTGCAAACATCTATATACGGATCCCTCATCCAGAGATCTAGAGGCTGGAATTTTGTATCTTGTAAGGAAGTGTTGTTGGTTTCTTGGTGCGATATCGTAGTGTTGGGTGATCTAAGCTTTTCATGAGGTGAAGAAGGGCTTTCTTGCTGAGAGGATGATGTTGGGTCAGAACAATTGGTTGCAATACTCTTTGCTCTTTCTTGATTATCAATAAAGCTATTCAAGTTTTCCTCCACATTCTTGTATGATTGATTTTATATGGATTTGTGTGGTCAATATATATCTGGTCCTATATTGTTTATGATAATATATCTATGTTCTTGGATAGTGTTATGTTGCTTTGATTCTATAGGTTCTCTTTGAAGCTCGATAGACGAGGAAGTGAGTGGCGAAGACCTATCAAAAGGGAGAGGAATCGAGCAAGGGACCAAGCACAAGATAGAGGTTGGTCTCCTTATTCCCCTCTTATCTATTTCTCATAAAGGAAAATGAAAGTAGTTTTTAGTTTGTTTGTTTCTAAGGTAGCTACCAGCCTTAGTGGGACTAGCAGCTCTGCATAGACACTAGTTTTCCCGATAAAAAAATGGTGACTCCGCTGGGGAGCGAATAGATTGTTTGTTTATCTACATTTGTTTACTTTATAAACTTACAGACAGAGCTTGAAGTCAAGCCAGCTTGCCTTCGAACTGCATTTGCTATGCAAGTTCAAAGTAGATCAATGCTGCTTCAGTCTATCTCCAGGTTTTGTTTATGAATTAAACAATTTATTTACAAGCTCTCTAATTGCCCTTGTGGTGGCTCTAGTAACCTCCTTAGATCTATCCTTGTGATTGATTTACTGATTACCACTTACTCGGCCTAAATCCCCGAACTGAGTTGCAAACTGTGACCTGGAACCCAGCTAAAGTCTCGTCCCTGGTCCATCGCACTGTTTCTTCTTTGAAACCTGAATGCATCACACTTCTTGAGTGTAGTAGGTGCGTTGCATTTCAATTTTCCTGTGCTACAGGTGCGCTGATCAGACCTATTCTTCTCTTAGATTTTGGCTTTTGTGTTCATGCTTTTCAGCTCTATTAAGGAGTTTTGCTGCCTATAGTCAGTACACCTCTCTTGAAACCCCCTTCCTTGTCATTATTCCGTCTCCATTGTGCAAAGAACTGTAAATGTTTTTATGTATTTTTGTGTCATTTTCAGTTCTCCTTTACAAAGAAGTAGTGTAATCAAACTTTCGTTTCTTGATTTGAAAGTGTCGCAAGTGTTGTTCTTAGTCGTAGAAGAGAATCTGATTGTTATTGATAGTCGATTACACTGTTACTCTTGTATTTGATTTGAATTGTTAGTTTTTCAAGTGTCGAAAGCAAGTTTTCAATTCCAAATAACAAAGTGTTGTCATTGTCGTCATTTTGTTTTGAAAAGAAGCTTGTTAGTAATTGTCACTTTGAAAAATAATTCAGATTTGTGCTTAGCTTTATTTTTATCATTCACATGTTAAGAAGGCTAAAAACAAATACATGCATGTGCATTTGCATTTAGACTGTTTGTTGGTTTGATTTAGGACAAGTGCATATAGTGTGTGCTTTCTGTTCTTTATTGAAAGAACGCCATCTCTCTTTCCTTAATAGCTAAGATTTTCATTGCAAAAAGAAGATTAAACAACTGCTTATCATCTTAGATTGCATTTTAGGAATTGTACATCTACATCAAAAAATGCTTTGGAACCTAACACACAACATCTAGAAGTCTAGGCTAGAGACGTATTCCGGCGTCGTAAAGCCTGGTGACTGTTGTTTTCACTGTTGGTTGGGTGATTCCTCCACTTTGAGATGACAAGTACCAGTACAGACTTCTGATCCCATGTACCGTCAAGTATATTTTGGGAGACCACAATAGGCTTTATCCTTTATCCATAGGAAGCCGTGTCTGCCACCCTATCGATCGCAATGCACTGAACACAACATTCGGGAAGATTGACTGCCGTACCGTAAAAAGTACTCTGCAGTTTTGCGATTGGTTTGGTAATCCCTCTGTCTATATTTACAAATCAGTCCCTCTCATTCCTTTTCAGACTCCTTAAAGGAAAAGGTCCATCTGAGCACTTGTCACTTTAGGCTCATTAAAAATCGAAGGCGACTAGAGTCATCTTTCGTTTTTTCTCGACTCTAAAAAATTGAAAAAAAAAGTTGTGTCAAAGCGTATAAAATTTATTTTAATCGGAATAAACATCACCTTTCCTATGTTGGTCTTAGGTTGAGAAAATTGGAGTCCACCAACCAAGTAGCTCCCCTTGGAGGAAATCCTAGTCCCTTCTCCTCTTGGGGAGATGTTGGTGCACCCCATATGGCCACATTGTCTCTTCCAGGATTGACAATCGGCTTGCCCGTATGGCTCTTCTCAACTTCTGTTGTTCAGAACACCGTGATTCCTGAATAATCAATTCAGCAACTAAACGATACCAGAGTCACCCCCAAACCCTCTACTTCGTCCAATTCTTCCTCTCCTCCTTCCTCTTCACTTGATGAAGCTGGTAAAGCCCAAAACCAAGTAATCGAGAAGAAGAAGGAGAAGAAGAAGAAAGAGAAGAAGAAGAAGGAGCCAAAGGTGAAAAGGGGCAGCCAGGCATCGTCTAGCGAAAATCCACACACTGCACCATCCAAGCCTAAATCGCCATGTGTCATTTGCAAAGGAGACCACTATCATCGATATTGTCCTTGCATCGCTCGGATCTTAAGGGACTGGTCTCCTCGTTTGCACAATCCGGTGTCATAAACCTCTGATGATCATGTTGGAAGCACACCGTCAACTAGTGAAAGTGAAGCCCCTAGACAAAAAGGAAAATATAAATTTCCTTGTAAATTGTGTGAAGGCAATCACGCCGTCCACCGTTGTCCCTTCTTAGACGAAGCGAAAAGAGTTTTGGACTACCATCCGATTTCACCGTTACAACTTCCTCCTGGATATAAGAAACTCTTGCTGAGTCCGTCACTAGTTGAAAATCCAGCTGACACGCCCTTGTGGTCAGCCGAAGCGTCTATCATTGAAGATAAACCATCTGAATCCACTCTAGATGAAAGTCAAAAGGTCGAGGCAGCAGTTGACCCGGTCTTGCCTTCAGAGGATCAATCTTTAGATGATACAGTCACTGAAGAGAACAAGAATGACATCGTTCAAATTCTCTTCGTAAGCATAGACTTCGATGAACATGGGGGCAGCCTACCCATTCCTTTACCACAGGAAGGAAGTTCGTTAGAGTCGTATCTGGCCGTCTATTTGGTCCCACCTCCAAGAAACCTGGTTGTTTCCTTTGATTGGAATCTACTAGGCAGACCCCGTTTACTGGCTACTGTACCATTTCGAATCATTGCTCAAATATATAGAATGGTCATGGTCGGTACCATCATAGATGAAGGGGCTTCTGTGAGTATCAACTGCTTGGAAAGCGCTTGGTTCGCCATCGCTTTTGCTTGAGATGAGAGATCTAAGAGGCTTTGACAAAGGAACCAGTCGACCATTAGGGATCCTTCCCAATGTGCCGATAACGTTGAGAAGGAAAACCGTTCACATGAACGTAATGGTAGTACAAGGACCCCTAGATTATAATCTACTCCTTGGACGAGACTATATTTATTGCATGGGAGCCATTGTCTCCTCACTCTTTAGAGTAATGTGTTTTCCGCACGAAGGAAGAGTGGTCAAGCTCGTAGACCAGCTTTCGTTCCCCGGCTCACACATAGCAAATAGTCATATACCAACCCTGAATGGTCTTTTCACGCAAGGAATGTCTCATCAATCCCCAGTCCATCCTCCTGATCAGCGCGAGTGATTCAGAGGACATGACTGAAACCCAGGGGGCATGCACCCTGGTCTGTTTCGGCAGGAAAACCTTGGGTATAGAGTAGGTTTCCATGGAGGATATATGACTAGTCTGACACACCCGTCTGTTTAGGAAAATGGGATTAGGATGGAATAAGATTCCCTCGTCAAAGTTATGTGAGTGGAGGCATCTGCACCACTCACCTTTGTCTATTTCGGTAGACATCGCTGAGGAAGTGTTTTGTTTGTGATACAGATAGAACAATCTTTGGTAACCTGGAAATTTTTCGCTATACCTGGGGGCATGCAAACCTTTTTGCATGCAAGCAAAGAGCGACCATTTATTTTTTAAATTTATAGGTCCTCTAACCCTTTAAACTCTTAAGATTGGTCGTTTCCTAACTTGCATAAAGAAAGGATCCGGAGCAAAGCTTTGTAAGGTGCAAGCTCCATAAAAATGGCATCTTAGATGAGACATCCTTATTATACAATTGGATCGAGCAGTTTTAACACAGAATTCAAGCTCGTTAAAAAATAAACATAAGCAATGAGCAAGTGTTCCCCCAGCATTTAAGCTCATTAAAAAATGAACCATTTTCTGGTAAATAACCATCGTGAATGTATTATCATCATCCTTTTGAAGCCTTGGTCATGTTCTCATCATCACCTCCACTCTGTATTGGCCGATCATTCACCTCCACTTGATTGTTTACCCCTTTTGAGGAACAATTGCGAAGAGTGATCCTGTTAGCCATCCTTGTGACACTGATATGATTGGAAAATTCCAAACCTTACCTGGAATCAGCTGCTACCCAAATCTATCACTCGTTCTTCAAAAAACGAGCCTCCTTTAAGCTCTTTTCAACTGACTCGTAAAATATGAAAAGATTGCCGAGCCATTGGCCTCTCCAGCTTGTTAAAGTGACCGGAAGTTTTATCCCTCCTTTAGATTTTAATCTTTTTGGACCTGAGGGATTATTACACAAAAAGATCAAGCGCTTGTTTTGTTCAGCTCGTTAAAATTACCGAAAATTCATCCCTTTTGTATTATTTTATACTTTTTCGGACTTAAGAGATTAGATGACGAAAAAGGATTTTTGGAGTTTCCTTTACGTCCCTTTTCAGACTCTCTAAAATTGAAAAGGACCGAGTTATCTTTGTCGTTAAACTCATTAAAACCGAATAGCGACAAACTTGTCCATAACAGACAAGAACGAGTTTCACCATCGCTAGGCTCGTTAAAACATAGAGATGGGTTTGCCCGAAGGGCAAATTATAGAACAAGCATATGTTATCCTCCTCAAGCTTGACAAAAATAAAGAGGTACTGGTCAGCAATGACTGGGGAAAAATTGGGAAGAAAAACTTGAAGAAACTTTGTTGGTAGCAAGTCGCTCTTGAACATGATACTTTCACTCCGCATCTGAGTCAGGTTGGGTTGTTCCATTCACTGGTCACATCACCATGGTTCCATCACAACATCCATATTTGGGGTTAATGCTACCAATCCATCATGTCAGTGTCGCCGATATGTTCAAGAGAAGTCACTCAGAGAATTCACCTGTGTCTCGCCCACTGCAATACATTTACGCTCCATTCTTTCATGACTGCCACCCTGAACCTTATATCACCAGATCGTTTTCACCTCCATTAAAATCCTTTGCTCCGTTCCGTGTCATTGATGTGGGATTCACTAAGGCCCTCCTATGACAGATCGCTTCTTGTCGACATCAGCTCTTTCTCCAAGAAGTCGATCTAGGAACAACCTTTTCAGTACTTTGAAGCTTGCATGCCTCAATGGCAAGTTTCTCACTTCCGGCGACAGGTTTACATCAATGGCCTTCGACTGCAATATTTTGCGTGGTGTTTAACACCAAGTCCCTTATTCACACCACGTGAATTGTATTGTAGTACCTTGAGGGTCATCATCATTATCGATGATTCCTCTCGCGCCTGTTAACAGCTTACATCATTGGCTGGTAATCAGGCGATGTCTTTCCATGTTCGACTCTAGAACATCTCTCACATGGATCGACTTGTACTTTGATTGAAGATCGAACGAGATTGAAGACCCTGGATCTAGTTTCATCCATCCGGGTTGCGATATATATTCAGGAAAATAAAGACATCAAATGTACATCACTGCTACACAGATAATCATCCAATCTAAGGGATGATGGATCTACCAGAATCATCAGTCTACACTTAGACGATTGTCTGTCTCATGTACATGAAAATGAATTTATAAAGCTAAGCATGGGAATGCCCGCCTCAGCTAGATCACGAAAATATTATGAAGATAATGTATTGTATTGTATCTTATTACAGGTCGCCTTCCAGCTTGAAAAAACTACGGATCCTCATGATAAAGCATTTCACCCGTCATCAAAAGATTAACGACCTCATGCTTTAGGGGGCAACTGTTATAGACATTTTTGGGCATCACAACCACAATCATAAATGTCCATAAACCAAGGGCTCCTAAGTCCCTAAAGGTGTTGTTCCAACCCCTAGAAGAACAAGGTCAACTGATTACAGCATCTTCCAGAAGTTCTCCATGAAAAACTACTCAGAACTGGTCAAAATTGGACCATTTCACCTGCTCCATGGTCAAAGTGCATTGCATCCCACCTGAGTACACACCGTAGGTGTGATGCATTTTGAAAAGCCCTCCTATGGGGTGCGATGGGTGAGAGTGGACAAATGGCAAGGTCAATCCGTAAGGTTGAGGATCATGGAATCTTCCAGAAACTTCTCCTGTGACACTTGCCTCTTTGCATTCGCCTAGGCATGAGTAAGAGATCATCAATCTCCAAGTGGAATCAAGAACTATCAGAGATAGGACACTAATCAAATCTCAAAAGCTGACTCATGCCCCTTGCAAACATCTATATATGGATCCCTCATCCCGAGATCTAGAGGCTGGAATTTTGTATCTTGTAAGGAAGTGTTGTTCATTTCTTGGTGCAATATCGTAGTGTTGGGTGATCTAAGCTTTTCATGAGGTGAAGAAGGGCTTTCTTGCTGAGAGGATGATGCTGGGTCAGAACAATTGGTTGCAATCCTCTTTGCTCTTTCTTGATTATCAATAAAGCTATTCAAGTTTTCCTTCACATTCTTGTATGATTGATGTTATATGCATTTGTGTGGTCAATATATATCTGGTCCTATATTGTTTATGATAATAGATCTATGTTCTTGGATAGTGTTATGCTGCTTTGATTCTACAGGTGCTCTTTGAAGTTGGGTAGACGAGGAAGCGAGTGGCGAAGACCTATCAGAAGGGAGAGGAATCGAGCAAGGAACCAAGCACAAGACAGAGGTTGGTCTCCTTATTCCCCTCTTATCTATTTCTCATAAAGGAAAACGAAAGTAGTTTTTAGTTTGTTTGTTTCTAAGGTAGCTACCAGCCTTAGTGGGACTAGCAGCTCTGCATAGACACTAGTTTTCTCGATAACACCTATTTGGAGGTATTATCTCCCATGTTAGTTTTTTTCTTTGATGTTAACTATATCTACTCATTGTAATCATTTTCCTATTAATATAACAATTTTGTATCATCTTACTAAAAAGAGAAATAGATTTACTTCTTACTAACAAATAAGCAATGGTATGATGGATGGTTTTAAATGAAAGGGTATTTTGATGGCTAACATGGATAAGGAATATAATGATATATAATAATTTTGAAATTGTGATAACAACATTTATGAAAAGTGTAGTCTAATTTATAGATGAAAGGACCTTTTTCATGACATATTCTCATTAATTTTAACCAAAATATGATAGATATTTTAAAATATTGAGTTTAAGCTGCTTAGTCTGTAGAATTCGAGTGCCCGAGGGGGTTTAGGGTGTTGAATCTATTTATGCATTCAAAAATGGATTTTAAACAACAAAAAATCACATCCTTTCTTGAAATTCGTTTCCCGAATTCCCTTATACTGGCCCAATGGCATCAGGTCCCTCCATAGGATGCCCTTTGCAACTTTCCCAAAGATTGGTGCATGGCTTCACTGACTTGGAAACCATGGATTGGTGCATGGATTTACTAATGGTGTTATTCTTGCTTAGGGATTGTTGTATGGCTTTATTATTGGCTTTACTATCGAAATCAAAGATGATAATCAACTTCCCTTTCGGGATATCCTTTTAACTAAAAAAGAAGGAAAACTTGGTTTCGAAGTCTTTAGAAAGAAATATCACATCAAGAGATATTTTCATGCAAATTCTCATCACCAACCTAAATAGAAAATTGGAATCATAAGAACCTTAACCACTAGGGTTGCTAGAATATCTGACCCAGGCCATCAAAAATTTAAACTTAACCATCTTCACAAAATATTTGAACCAAATGGTTACAATAAGAACACCATTAGTAAAGCCATGTTCCAATCCCTAAGCAAGAATAACAATAATAACAAAGATAAAGAAAAAAATTCCTCAATCACTCCTAAAATCTCTCTTCCTTATATAAAAGGTACCACCGACAAAATTACAAATTTTCTTAAGAAACATAATATTAATGTAGCTTTCACCCCCCCTAACACCATCAGACAATTATTTAACTCTGTTAAAGACTCCATAAACCCTAGCCATAAAAAATTTATTTATATTATACCTTTTCCATGTGGTAAAGATATATAGGTGACATATGGAGATCTTTTAACATTAGAATCAAAGAGCACACTGCTGACTTACGAAGAGAAAGGACCTCAAAATATTCCTTAGAGGAACATCATACTACATTTGCATGGAAGAAGCCAAATTGATTAAAAAAGAGGACCATGATGTTAAAATCAATGAGGTCATTGAAATAGAAAAAATAAAAAAAACAACTTGAATAAGGGCGTTTGATTGAAACTAGGCAATACTTGGAAATTATCACTGGAAATCATAAAAAACCAATAATTAGCTCTCATAATACAGGTCCTTTAGAAATAATTTAGGTCTCATATCCTATTTAGTTCTAATAAATTAACTCCAATATTGTGCATTTATATTCAATTCCATCATCAATCATAAAATATAAAAATAATATATATTAAATAATTTAATCCTAATTCATAGATGCAATTATTGAGTAAATCTAATAATCTCCATAAGACTTGCTCATCCTAAAGGGTCATTCTTTTAATTTTATTAAAAAAGTATAAAAGCAAACATAATAACTCAAATAAACAATTCAATACAATGAAGCTTAAAAAAAATGTACATACTATTTGTATATTATTAATTATCATCTTATACCCTCTAAGAAATCCATTGAAATAAATTTTAAAGATTGTAGTAAGATTCCTAATTTAAATAAATGTAAAAGGAAACATTAAAAATTAAAAAATTCTTATTTCATAACAACCCTAATAACTAATTAAACCCTAATTTCATATCAAATCAATATATTCCATATATTAAATCTAATTAAAATACCACTAATAATATAATCTCCATTTTTAATTAAATTACTAATGATCTAAACCTCAATTGTATTAATATATTAATAAACTATTTAAGAATATGTAATTCTACCCAAAATAACTAATAACCCTCGTCGACTAAATCATTTCATATTGTTCCTTTCCATAAACTATATATATACTTAAGATTATCTCTATGACACATCGTTAATATGTTCTTAAACAATTTGTGTATCCCCTAGGGATGGACTCACGTGGAAGTCTGAAATGTTGGATTAAATAAACTATAAACAGGTTATTCCTCTATTATGTATAAATCAAAATTATATTTTATTATTATTATTTTTTAATTTAAAATATCATTTTATAATCACTAAACCATATAATTTACATGACGTCTCCCCATCCTAAACTAAAAGAAAGTGTTGGAGACAATCATAAATAAGAAAACATGCTTACTAATCACAACTTCCTTTACATTGTGTTTTCTCAATTGCTAAATATAATATTTAAAATAAAAAAAAACAACTTATCAGTATGCTTTTCTAAATATAGAAACAAAACACATATACCATTTGGAACGTTTTTTAATAAACTTGAGCATCATAATAATTGCATACATCTAACTCGTTTTACTTTCTTGGAGTAAGAAAAATTCAATGTCCACATCCCAATAACCAAACTTCAGTGGCAGATTGGTTGATATGGCTATACGCTAGGTAGCATCTGATCCTTTTCAGAATCTCATTACTACTACCGTACGATGAACGTTCAAAATTGAACATGCCACAACCATCAAAGGGATTACAACATGTTAGAGAAGTGCCATGGAAAAAAAAAATTACGTTTTGATTTTTGCAGGTTTCAAAAAAATATATAAATAATATTATAAACTTCCCTAAGAAGCATTGTTGTTTCAACGAACATTTCAAAAAGTTATGGAGGGTTGGATATCTATTATCCTTGGAGGATGTACTCGGGTGGTAGGAGGATGTTGTGGCAACGAATATAAACTAATGGAAGTTGTTGTAGCAATGAATATAATGTGATGGGTTGCTGCAAGTTGTAGCTTATATTGTCAATTTTCTAGCAGTCATAATGGTAGTCCACCACATTGATATTCCAAATTATTACTAGCTTTTTCATCCCATGTAGATTGTAACAGGAGATTCAAAACTAAGAGACTGATGAATGAGATTGTGAACGAATTGTAAATTGTAGTTTGCGAGCTCGAGTGGATAATGTGAATATAATATCTCACAATGGGCACAATGGATTTCTTCAACTCTCTCTTTTTGAAATAGGTGATAGAGTAGGCTCCCAGGAGTTGAAAAATGGTTCTTCTTGGAAGCTCGATCTGATTACATTGAGTTTAACAAGTTTTGTTACCAAATTTGATTATTTGGAGCCATTTTTGCATGTGCATGTTGGGACTGGGCAATGGAATTCCTCTGTAGAACAAATTTGGTAGGAAATGGTATTCCTCTATAACACGAATCTAAATAGGATTCCAAGTTCCAACAATCACATATTCACATGTATTTCTGAGCAATCTAAGTCTACTCATAAAAAACTATTGCTTAAAAAGGCTCTGATTATATATAAATTACTAGTTGTTACTACCACCTATAGAGGAATCAATGTTCTTAGCTTTGGTGTTTACAAACAATAAAGAAGCTTTTTAATCTTCCAGTTTATCATAGAAAGAACCACAGGTAAGTTTTCTAAGTCATACCCCTAGATAAATTAGTTGGAAATTTTCTACACTTTTCTTTATCTCTGTGCCCCGTCAGACTCAACCATCAAATTATGCACTGAAATGAAAAGACCTTTTTAAATGAAAAATACCACCTAGGTCACATTGATTGAATCCTCAATATTTATCCATCTCCAAGGAATCATAGCTGGAGAGTTGTTGCCAATGACCGATTGAGGATAGCAAACCAATTGAATTCTAACCTCTCAGGCTAGTCCTCTATAAAGCCAATGATATGGGCAAGCCAAGCTTTTTCTAGTGCATGTCAATCTTGTTGATGGAGATCTTCCCATCGTTGTTACCATCCAAGGGGTCGAATATTATCGTTAGCCTCACACTATTCATGATATGGTTCAATAGCATGAAGATTCTCCTCTGCCTAAAAAATGTTTCCTGTCATTACAGATATAAAAATCACAAGACATACCTCAATTGAAATGGTGATCCTATGATCATTTCCATGAATCTATTACAATAGGGACACCATATCTCATTTCTAAAGACTAGATCTCATTTTCTCCCCTCATCCACATTGTAACAGGTCCTTTATCACCTTTCCATATGCTAGAAAAAGCTCTCGAACAAGATCCGCCTCTCCTTGAGCTTCTTCAAGGATATTAATTGGATTCAGAGACAGATAGACCTCCAACTTCCAATTGACTATTAAGGCTATCGATATGAGTCTACATCATCACTTAAGTGAACATTGAACTCTGGACATCCAAATTGCAAAATAAGAGGAACAATATAAAATTCATGATCGAGTAAAATGCAATGTAGTCATCTAAATATGGATCCTAAAAATTACAATTTTCTAAAAATCACATGAAATAAATCCTTACTCATGATCTAGTTGATGGTCCTACATTATTCTCTACTAAGCCTTCAAAATATTTTGCAACTAGGATCCTCGCTTCATACTATAAATAACAAATCCACTCATCACCGAAAAGATAAATGGCATGAAGAACTTGATGAGAGCTCTAGAGACAACTTCAATGAGATGGGAAAAATGTAAAAAATTACATTGTAGACTTGACATCAACTTTTCATGCCATTCGAGGATTCTCCTATACTACAAATAATTAAATCACTTTTCCTTCAAGAAATTTATTGTAAATTTCAACCAAATTTGGAGACACCCTGAAAAAGATCTTAACTTCACTTCAGAAAATTAAAATTCCACGGAAATCAACTAGAAAGTTAGAAAGAAATTAAAATCTTGTAAGACACCCACACACACACACACACACACACACACATTAAGCCACCTCCAATTCCCTACTCTTGTTTCCTTTATGGGTGAGCTACTCATGTTCAAACTTCGTCACAGTGAAAAAACTAAGCGCAACTCAAGGAGGTATGAAAATACACACGGTTTTCTCAAGCTATAAACAAAAGGTCCTGAAGACACTAGTACTTTAGTGTTGGTGATATAAACTGCAATTTCAATAATATTTACAATTAAGCTCACCTTCACCTCGTATAATATATAAGGATAACATCAAAGAAAAGTGCAATTGTAACACTTCTATCAATTTCATCAAATTTGTTTCCATAAAATTAGGTTCTAACGACAACAAATAATTATGTTTCCATAAATACAATTCACCATTAAAAGTACTAATTTTAAGTAGGAAAATTACCCTGAACTTATGTTAATGGAAGATTCTTACAATATCTTGGAATGTGATGTCTAAGAAAGAGGTCAAAGAATTGATTTTTTCCTGATAGTTAGATTCAAGGATATTCCTAAAACTATAGTCTACTTAAAGATGCCTGAAAAATTAAGCAAACATACCTTGATTTCCATCTCTTTAAAACTGGAAGGAGGAATGAAAAGAAAGATGGAAGAACAATACAAAGCAATAATATGAAAGTAAAATATCAAAGATGACTACTACAGAATATATAATGGTCAAGAATTTGAAGCTTGCTAATAAAGAAAGGGAAGGGTTGAGTGCACTTAAAAATCGTAACTTTTGTACAATCACACTAACAATCCAACACGACCAAATAGAAAAAGCCACCTGTGTTATCCGCCCTTCCAATCACACATCTAAACATGAAATCAGAAGTGACACATTGAAAAATCATCACCAACATCCATCACAAGGTCCATCCCTATTTTCTTTAATTATGATTTACCACGATTTTACCTGATGCTACCTGTTGACCCTCCTTTGAAATAACACCTATTTTCACATTTTTCTCTCTAAATACATTTGTAAATTGAAAATGACTCACATCATGTAATTGATCATGCAAAGGAAAGTTTTTCAATTGCCCTTATCTCACTAACTACAAAATTTGAATCACAAAAAACTTGTATTGTGTGACATTATTATCCAAATCACGCTTGAGAAGTGTAGAAATTTTGCAAATTCTCTACAAATCTCGCTCTAAGAACATGTAGAAAATCTGACTGTATATTAACCCGATAATGCGATATAGATCAGAGAAAAATACTATAACCTACTTCTACTATCAATTTGCGGAAGCTTAAAAATCGAGTTGAATCAAAGATGAACAATATAACCAGAAGAAGAAGAATCAATGCACATGAAATACATAAAATACTCAGAGGAAAGCCTCAGCTAAAAACTCCACTATCTGTATTATCATACAAAGTGGAAATACATCAGAATTATACAAAGCCTTAGCTCTCATAGCTAGCTAGCTCTTTGTACAATTTCTCACAGGAAATCAAAGCTTCTCACAAGCCTTCTCCTCTGCCCTCCAAGCTCCTATTTCCTTGCGCAGTTCTTTTGGGATGTTCTCCTTCACCTAGCGGAACACTGCTCTCACAAACTACTCTAACACACTGTCAAAACTGCGCAATCCTCAAGGAACCTTACCTTGACTGCATGCATGAGTTTCCTTTATAGGAAAACACATGCAACTGATATTACATTGTCCTTGACATTTAGCTCAACTCAGTCTTTCTCAGAATAGACATAAATGAGTTTCTGATGAGGGAATATTTAGTTATCTGGAGTACACTAGTTGAGTGCATGCATGCATCAACTCAATAACTCACAATTAGTTTCTCAAACAGTTTGTAACTAATTTAACAAGACTTAACTCTGTAAATTGAGCTAACTAATTACATCTCAAATATAACTCAATCTTATCTCCTTAATTAAGCGATAACCTCTTTAATTTAAGGGATAACTGCTGTGTCACCGCAGAAAGACTTCTAACTTGAATTTCTCCAACTAATTAATTCAAATTGAATTAATCAATTATTTCCAAGCAGCAAGTGAGACTAAATTCGATTTTAATTCACAATTTTAATTCAAAGACAAATTAAAATTAGAATATTCTCAATTCTATTTTTATTATTTCTTATTGCTATTTTCAATAAAAAATAGTCTTAATACTTTGAATTCTTCATACATTTTTATTCAATTATCAAACATAACAACTATAATAA
Source organism: Pinus tabuliformis (assembly GCA_031772625.1). Classification (NCBI taxonomy): domain Eukaryota; kingdom Viridiplantae; phylum Streptophyta; class Pinopsida; order Pinales; family Pinaceae; genus Pinus; species Pinus tabuliformis. The sequence goes on along the minus strand of CM062810.1, from coordinate 385,170,170 downwards.
CATTTATATGCAAACAAAATACATTTAACATGAACCATAAAATAAAATCAATCCCCATATATCTAGCTACTCATATTAGAAACTACAAAAGTCAATTTATAAAGTTATACGGATAATCAAATTAAATAGTTTCATGATTCATATATTAAAAGTTGTACTTGAAAGTCAATCGCTCAATCATTTTATGCTTCCTCTTTGTGAAATATCTAAGTATTTTTAATTTTATAAATGAGACTTTTTATATACTTTTAATATAAATATTTATGTTTTATTAATTCTATTAAAATGTTGTGATGTATATATGTTTATTTTTGGTTCTCATTTTAGATGTATAAGAAAGACAAAATATCATGGAATGTGAAATTTGTTAGTAAAATTTAATTTTAAAAAAGAAATTAAATATATTTTGAAAATTTTATTATATCTAACAACATTTTATTAACACAAAGATTGTCTTTAATAAAATGTAAAGATAGTATATTGTTTTCCATTGAAATGTTTTTCATTATGAAAAAACTATATAAGCATGTCTTTCTAATTGAAATTGAAACCAACCCTTCAAATTAAACCTCATATAAAATCAATTTTATTTCCACACCAGAAACCACAGTAAAACCCCATTTTCACTATTAGTCAATGATCACCCACAATTTGCTTGGCAAGATCAACGCCGTATATTTTGTTAACAACATATTGTTGTTGCTTATACTCCGCACCATGACCACACTCTCTGTTGTTGCTTATACTCTGCACCATAACCACACTCCACTAGAGAGGGAGGTCAAGAACGTTGGATTTCTTGGGATCAAGTGGGCCACATGTAGTCGCACTACTACTTACAACTCTCTAGACATGGCTGGCCCAAAGAACCAGTGTTCTGCCATTGCTCTTGCAAGCCCATGCACTGGCAGTCCAGCTTCAAGCGCGAGTCGAATCCAAACAACGAGAGAACCTCTCCAATAAGTTGGCCCTATTTCCAACTGCGCCGCGTGGGGGGCCTGCACCCAGCCTAATGGCCTCGGGTTTCCACTGGCCTGCGCCGACCAGGAATTCCATCAACTGCAATTTATTACGCAGATTAACCATGTGAAACAACTGCCACATGCAATTCACTATTACAATCTCCCCCTCACGAAAATGATATCCTCACAGAACTTGCTTACTTCGACAGCCTTCTTCCAGTGAGCCCAAAGTAAAGGAGACATTCTTCCTTTGAAATACAAATGAAGGTGTGTATCCAGAAGGCTGACCATGAAATAAATATAAAACTGAAAATATGATAAAAGTTGAAGATAGAAACTACTGAATCACACTAGGACAGGATGGTGATATTATATTTCATAAATTGGAATTTTAAATAGTCTGATTTGATTCTAGAAATAAAACGTCTATATAATTTTGGTGAAGTGAAATTGAAATATGAAAGCTGAAAAGAGGAAGGTTTCAAATTCGTATTCTGGAATGTCGTGAAATAGTTGAAAATTTATTAATTATCAGTCAACATGGTTAAATCAGCGAATCATTTAAAGATTCAAACTCTCGTGGAATTTGATTTTCAAATTCCATAAAACTCTACAATTTTATAACCAACTAACATTGATCAATAGGATGCACATGCAATAGAAGGAAACCCAATGGCGTGGCGAATAAATCATCGATTGTTTTTTTGTGTGATTGGTTCCTTGTGCGGTGGGTAGGATTTGAGAAAGATCCACCGTCACTACACACGGGTCAGGCAGGAGCTACTTGCTCGACAATCCGTAATTATGGAGTTGTTTATAATGTGATTTTTTGGAGATTCCGAAATCTGGCGGAAGAAATTGAGGTTAAATCTTGATTTGTTGCAATTAAAATTGTTTTTTAACTGCATATTTAGATTCAAAACCCTGAAAAACCCGTGGGACACTTTGATTGTACAGAAATTAGCAATCAAACTTGCGATTCCAATAAATTGTTGCTGGATTTTGACCAGAAAAACCCACCGGAAAGGCTTCCAAAAAGTCGCATTATAGACAACTGCACTATTTAGTGTATGCACTCATTCTAACTATTTAGAAATAAATTGATAATCAACTTGACTCTCCAAACTACCCATTTTTTTTAATTTTATTTATTGAGATTATTTAATTTTTTTATAATCATTTGAGATTGTTTAATTTCTTATAATAATGATCAATTTTAAAATTTCAATAATTTTTAGTTGAATGAAAAGTATATTTCAATAATTTTGAGATGAATGAAAACTATACTTACACAATAGCAAAGTTATTATTAACCGATGAATGAAAAGTATATTTTAATAATGTTGAGATGAATGAAAATTATACTTAGAAGACAGTATGGTTATTTTATCAATCTATCAATATATTGTATTTAATTTGGCATCTAGTTTATGTAGTCTTACGTAATGGTGTATTATTCTCAAGAATATTGGAAACTGTGCACATTTTATATGCACAATAGCAAAGTCAAAATGAAAAGTACATTTTTTGGTAACAAAATCTACACTTCTTATTCTCAAGAATATTAGAATGTGTACAATAATGGAATGTGTCCAAACCAAATATGGGAGATTACAAGGTCAACACTACCAAGCAAATTATGTTTTTTCTCCTAGTATTCTCAAGAATATTGGGATGTGTGAAAACTTATATGCGAGATCACATGGTCAACTCTACCAAGAAAACACGTTTTAAAGTTATTTTGGAGAACATTGGAATGTGTGAAACTAAATATGGAGATTAGCATGGTCAACACTACCTACCAAGCTCATTTTGTAACAATGGCATTGAATTGGCCTGTATTGTTATCAAAAACATTGAAATGGGTGCAAACTCAATATGAAAGATGACAATGCCAACACCACCAAGAAAACATCTTTTTCAAAAATGAAATGGACATGCTTTATTTTCAAGAACATTAGAATGTGTGCAAACCCAATATAGAGAATATCAAGGTAAATACATTTACTGACAATGATATTGATGTGCATAATTATCAAGAACATTAGAATCTTGCAAACATAATATGGAGGATAGCCCCGTGGAAGCAAGCACCTTTCTTAACAATGAAATTATCACAAGTAAGCAAGACATGCATTTTTTAACAATGAAATTACAACAAGCAATACATACATGGCAAACATTAGAATGGTTGCAAATATAATATGGAGGATAGGGTGTTGAATCAAGCACCTTTTTTAACAATGAAATTACCACAAGTTAGCAAGACATGCATTTTCTAAAAATTAAATTACCACAGGTAAGCAATACATACATGGCAAAATCGTAATAACTTTAGAATCAGTGCAAACTCAATATGGAAGATAATAGAGTCAACACAACCATGCAACTACCTTTTCTGACATTGAAATTTATATATGTAACACATGCATGGCACCATTTCATTAAGTTTGGAATGAGTGCAAACTCAATATGGAGGATAGCAAGGTCAACATTGCAAAGTATCTTTTCTAAGAAATGTATGCCAACACAATCTCAACAACTTTAGAATGGATACAAACACAGTATGGATGATAGCAAGGTCAACACCACTAATGAAGAACCTTTCAGAAAAATAGAATAAATAGAAGCAAGACACACATGCATGGCACAGTCTCAACAATTATGAAATAGGTGAAAACTTAATATGGAGGATAGCAAGGTCAACATGAATAAGAAAGTATTTTTTCTAATAGATGCATCACACAACCTTAATAACTTTGGAATGGGTACAAACTCAATAAAAAGGACAACAAGATTCCCTTTCTGAAATTCTAGCAACATGAAAACTGTAGAATCTCCACTTTTAGGTTGACACAAGTAATCAAGACCAACAAGCAAATAACTATCCCAATAATAAAATCAACAATAACAAAAATACAAATTTTCAAACTATGAAAAAAGAACTATTATATAAGGTAAACATTAATTATTTGTTGCACAATTATGCTTTTGTATAATTTAATTATTGAAACTTTTAGAAGGTTCTTTAATTTAGATTAATTAATTATATTTACATTATTATTTTTCTCTTTTATTTCATGATAAAAATAATGTTGATAATTATTGAGAATCAACATTTGACAAATTTAACATAAATTTTTAAATAATAAATTAATGCTTCATAAAAAATATATATATATATATATATATATATATATATATATATATATATATTATAGAATGAAATGTTATAGATAAAATAAAATTGATAATAAAATTATATTTTTAAAATTATATAACAGTTTTATCATAATCAAATTTTAATATAAAGTAAAAGATGAAATTAATGGCGTTTTCTAAAATTTAAAAGAATTTTGAGTATAAGATCAGCAAAAATTTAAAATTCATTAAATTGATTTATGTTATATAAAAATAAAAAAACATATCTTTAAGTTAAAATTTTGTAAATATATCACAATGTAGTCTAATTAATAGACAAAATAGTTTTTCTTAAGAAGAATTTAGCAATATAATTTCAAAAAAAATTCTATTTTTTGTTTTTTTAGAATGCAATTTTGAATATATAAGCGGTTCAACATCCCAAAAATCTCCTAATAGATTGAGATTTTGTATTTTAAACAACTAAAATATATGATTCTTAAAGAGGTAATTTCTCTTAATCATTTTTAGTGTAATTTCTAATAAAAAAAATGTTTAAAAGCTATCAATTCTATATATATATATGTTTAAAATGTGTTTAATCATTATTTTTCTATTATAATTTATTTAAAAAATTTGTATATATAATTTTAAACTAAATTAAATGTTACGTAATAAAATAAATTATAATGATGATAATTATAATTATTTTAAAAATTTGAAATTTAAAATAATTCAAATTTGCTTAAATTTTAATTAAAAAAATAACTAAAATTTAACAAATTATTTTTAAATAAGTTGATAAATTGATAATAAATTAAATTTATATATCTTTTTATTATAATAATAAAATAAATAATTTTTTTTTTTTTTTGCTAATGCAAGAGTTGGACCTTCCAATTCATTAATCATAAAATAAAGTACATAGAATACATCAAAACTCTCATGGTCGTTGACTATGGAGATACCCCAACAAAACTATTCCCTACTCCCTACCTCCAAACTTTACCTTTCTCAAAAGAAAAATATATGAGTTTGGACTTGGATTCGAAAATAACACATGGTTGTCTGCATATAAAGGCAACACATCCGCCTGATTTCTTAAACTTTGGTACAGTCCCCCGAGATAAACTTTTCCCGCCAAACCTAGCCTTCCTCTTTAATCTCGACCCATGAACCTTTCCGTTTGATCCAACGGCTGTAGACCAAATCACACTGATGAGCTGCTTGCCAATTACCTCAAGGGACCGCAAACCTGCATGAGCAATCTGATCCATTGAATTGCAATGTGCCATCCTATTGATATCGTGTCGGCCAACATTCATGGATGATAGCATGCAATGAGGGTGGTATGCCTCCCGTCCCCACCGCCACGTGGAGCTCAATGACTGGGGTTGCTCCTGAAAGGGAAAAACCGCTTCCCTCTTGTGAGGGCCACAATCCCCTGAAAACCACCCAAGCCACAGTAAAAAGAGAAAAATTAAAAGATCTTTGTTTTCAGAGTCTCCAGTTATTCTCTGCTCCTGGCCATATGCATCGTCAACCTTTCTTGCCCTGATGTGTAAAGCATTCGCCGCCATCCTTCCTACAACCGCTGAAGCCCTCTCTTTCTCGTCAATACAACTGGATTATTTAGTGAACCAGATAATCTGGGAATCTCCGGTTGACCTCTCCAAACCTCTTTCAAAAGACCCCATTGTCAATATACCACTGATCCAACAACTGCTAGTTAACTGTACCTGCCTCCATGGTTCTCTTAAGAAACGTTGTACTGTCTTCATCTGCTTGGTTTTGACACTCTGTTTTTAATCTATTTTGAGGGAACTCTCTCCAATTCATCGCAACCCTATTATCTGTGTAGATCACTCCTTGATTGGCTAGAAAATCTGCAAGTTTATTGGCCTTTCTTTGTACATGTGCAAAACTGACTATTCTCAGGCTCTGTAGATGACTGTGAATCCGTTGGAAGACTTGAATTAGCCTCCAGTTTTTAAAGGCTTTTTTCGGTTTTTTCCCCAGCTTATTCTCTTGACTGAGTTAGTGACCAACTCGAAGTCATCTTCAATGATCGTATTTTGACGATTTTCCTGAGCTAGGAACTCAAGACATTGTTCCATGGCCATTAACTCCGCCATGTTATTGGTGGCCTTTCCTAAGTGGTCATGGAAGATAAACAAAATGTCTCCCTTGTCATCCCTTAACACCCCTCCATGGCCTGCCGAGCCTGGATTACCTTTAGAAGCCCCATCAATGTTGAATTTTAGAAAGCCCTTAGGGGGAGGATGCCAGAAGTCTAGCTCAGGATCCACAATTGAAATTTTCCTGATTAATCCCTGAGGAACGAGTCCCTGCAAATCTAGCCTACAGAGAATCCTCTAGTCTGTAGCAGAAGGGGGATTCGAGGGGAGATTTTGAATTGTAGTACTAACCATTTCTTTAATCTGTCTTAGGATTAGATCATAAATACACTGGGAAGATTTCTTAACATTCTTGAAGATTTTATTGTTCCTTTCTTTCCAAATGTTCCATATAATGAAGCTTGGTGTAAGTGACCATGCTGACCTAAGAACTTCATTATCCGAAAAATTCCTTCTCCATTTGGTAAGGGTATTGAAAAGACTTCCAATATCTCTGTCATATTGTTGGAAGGTTGAGGCAAAAAAATCCCATAATCTAGATGTGAAAATGCAAGTGTTGAGAAGGTGTTCCATGGTTTCCTCTTGAGCCTCACAAAGTTGGCATCTATAAGGACCTAGGAAGCCCCTCTTCCTAATGGTATCCCAGGTCAGGATTTTCCTTTGTAGAACCAGCCACAAAAAAAGTTTAATTTTCATCCATCCTTGATGCTTGCATAGGTTTTGCCAAATCCTGTCAGGGGCATGGGACTCAAGATCAAGGAGTATGAGTTTAGCATCTTTGAGATTAAATTTCCCCTCATTTTTGTTGCCCCATCTTAGCTGGTCATGCCCCCTTGAAACTAGAATTTTCCTTTTCTCTAACATTTTCATCAGTCATTCGGCCTTAGATTTTAGAGCACTATCATTTCTGAGATCAAATTTCCTCAAGTTTCTCCATTTCCCTGAACTATTGGTTTGATCCCAAAAATCCTTAACCTGAGTGAGCCCCTTAGTGTTTGTCTCTGCTTTAAGGTCCTCCAAATCCTCCTGTAACAGAATAGGTTCTTGTTGCCATCTATCCTCCCATAATAGGGCTAAGTCTCCCTCTCTAATTTCCCAGAAGTTGTTATCTTGAATTAAGCCTCTATTATCCCAGGATTTGTTCCAAATGTGAGATCCTTTTATATTTCCATCCTTCCTTATGCGGTCATTATCTAGCCAAGATCTTACATATTTTTCTTTCCAAGTGATTGCCCATTGTGCTTATGGTCCCTTTGTCCATTGCCACCATAGTTTTTCCCCTAGAACCTTACATATGATTTCAGGATCGTCCAATCCAAGACCCCCACGGTTTTTGGGTTTCCAAATTTTTTCCTCGGCAACTAAGGCCCATTTCTTCTTTTCTTCCCCCTTGCCCCAAAGAAAATCTCTTTGTATGTTTCTCATTTGATACAGGATTCCTTTAGGAGAAGGTATATCTGAAAGCATAAAGATCAGGATTGATTGCAGAGCAGCCTTTTTGAGGATCAACTTGCCAGCCAAGTTTAATGATCTCATTGTCCATTTCCTGGTCTTGTCATGCAGCTTACTGATCATCGGCTCCCAGATACTCTTGTGTAACGATTTTGCAGTTAATGGAATCCCTAGGTATTTCGAGGGGATAGACTCTCTTTGAAAGCCCAGAATTCTAGATATGTTCCTTTAAATAGCAATGGCAAAGTCACTAAGGATTTTTTTATAAGCAAGAGCTTCTTTGACTATGGGTATTCCCTGCAGCATGGTGTCATCCACAAATTGTTGATGAGTCAAGGCCTGTCCATTGTCAGAGAGTTGTATACCCCTGATGTTACCAACTACTTTTGCATGCTTGATAGCCCTACCTAGTCCTTCCATCATGAGGATGAAAAGAAAGGGAGAGAGAGGGTCACCCTGCCTGAGTCCTCTGGAAGGGGTGAAAGTCTCTGAAGGAGAGCCATTGACTAGAATTGAAAAAATAGAAGAGCTAATCAAAGCGAGGATCCATATTACCCAATTGTGGTCAAACCTGAAAGCAATAAGAACTTTCCTTATATAGTTCCAATTCAACTTATCATAAGCTTTGGCAATGTCCAGTTGCATGATCATTCCAGCTTTTCTCTTGCTAGTAAGAGAGTGCACCACTTCATGTGCTTGGATGATATTATTAAGAATTTTCCTTCCTTCCACATATCCAGATTGTTCCCCCGAAACTAGTGAAGGCAAGAGGGGTTTGAGTCTGTTTGCAACCACTTTTGATATTATCTTGTAAACCACATTGCACAACGCTATAGGTATGAATCTGTCAGGGGTTTGAGCCAACTCCTGTTTAGGGATCAAGGCTATAAAAGAGGAATTCAAAACTTTCAAAATGGTTTTGTGCCTCCTGGAATCTTCCACTACCTGCAGAATGTCCTATTTGACAATATTCCAGCAAGCTTTGAGGAAGTCGACATTGAAACCATCCGGGCCTGGTGCCTTTCCATTCTACATTTCTTTGAGAACCCCACTAACCTCCTCTTCGGTCACAGGCCTGTAAAGGTTAACATTATCCTCTCTGGATACCATCTTGGGTATATGCTTAGTGAAGTCCCGGATGTAGTGATCTCTTTCATAACAGGTTTCTTGTGCTATGCTTCGAAAGTGCTGGACTAGAACTGCTTCTATTTCTTCATGAGAATTGAGATTATTTCCTCTTTTATCCTTAATCAAAGAAATTCTATTGTGTGCTCTATTTTCCATGGTGGATTTGTGAAAAAATCTGGTATTACGTTCACCTTCCTTTAGCCATTAGACTCTGGATTTTTGTCTCCAAAATATTTCCTCTTGTTTGCATATATTCTCCCATTATTGCTGATATTTGATGGCTTGATCACTTCTAGCTTTGTCATGGCCCTCTTTGATAATGGTTTGGTTAAGTTCCTGCATTTTGCCTTCAATAATTTTTTTCTCTTCAAAGATATTTCCAAATTCATTCTTGTTCCAATCTTTAAGCTGGAGCTTGATGCGTTTCAATCTTTTCTGTAGAAGGAACATTCTGGTTCCCTGAATGTTTAAATTCTCTGCCCACCACTTGGTTAAGTTGCTAATGAAATCTAGATGGGAGAGCCAGGTATTCTCAAATCTAAAGGGTCTGTTCTTGGGGTTACCAATGCCCTGAACCTCCTGTTGTACGGCCAATGATCTGAGCCTCCAAAGGGGAGCACTCTTGCCACCAATTCCTTGTTATTGAGCAGAAGATCCTTTGAGATTATGAATCTATCTAATTTGGAAGCTACCTAGGACTCTCCTCCTCTTTTATTATTCTAGGTGAAGTTTCCATTATTCATTTCGATATCCACTAGCTTCATCTTATCAATAAAGGTTTGAAAAGCCAAAGAGTCTTTGCCTAGAACTCTAGTTCCCCCTTTTCTTTTCGTAAGTGATCTAATCATGTTGAAATCACCCCCTAAGATCCAGGGTATTCCTACATATCTGTCTCTGAGAGTCTCTAGAGAGTTTAGAAGTCTGAGTTTGTCATCCATTCTTTGAGGACAATAGACATTTGTTACCAAGTAGGTTTCCTTATCTCCTACTGGTTGAATTACTACAGATAAATAATCCCTAGATGCCTCCGCATCTATTAAGTCAATTTTTTGTGGATTCCAAAGAGTGAGAATACCTCTTGTTTGTGTTCTCCGCTTTGAATTCCAGAAACTCAAATCTCTTGAGCCATTTACTATGGATATCTCTTATCTTCTAAATTGAACATTTAGTTTCCTAGATGAAAATCACATCTAGAGATGCTTGCTTCATTTTATTACTCATTAACCTTTGTTTCCTTTTACTACCTAGACCCATAATATTCCAAGAAGTGAACTTCATAATTAAAGGTTAGTAAAGGAGTAACTATATAGGTCTTTCATCTTACCTAAATCTATCATTAGCTTTCCACATTCCATCAACAACTCATTCTGCTTTTTTTTGCCCCTCTTTTTTCCTGGGATTCTAGGTGCTAGTCCTGCTATATTTTTCACCGTTTTCACTCCTTCATTGCCTTGTCTATCTTTGTGTTTTAATCTATCCACCCCTTTAGTCAAGGTTTTCCATAAAAACAGCTGCTGAATGCTATTGAACTCCTCGGTAGGTAACGAGTCTAACCCTTCTTTGGTTCCTTGATTCAAGAAACCTTCTAGATCTAGGTTCTCTTTCTCAAGAATTTCCTGGAGTTCACGGTCTTCCATTTCCATCTCACTTTGGGTAATTTCAAGGTCCATCTCCGGTTCTGCATTACTTATCATAAATACTTTTTTTTTGTTGTTTTCCTGTATTTATTCATTGTCTTCTTCTTTCCCCTCCTCCATTGGGCTTCCTTCCTTTGCTTTATCTATTTCTATTGGACCTTCTTCTGCTTCGAGGACTTCGAACATGTTCTGGTTAGCTTGCTGGCTTGCAACTTTACGTGTTCTTATTCCTCTTTTGCCTCCTTTTCCTTTGTGTTCCACCTTGAGGAAGCTTTTTGAATCCTTCATTGTATCTGATTTGTTTTTTCTCTCTATATTACTGATAGGGCAGTCTCTGAATAGATCTCCATGCTCATGAAATTTGCGACATATGAATGGAATATGTTCATAATCTACTGTTTGTATCCATTCTTCATCAAAAACTTCCAGAATAACCTTGTCCAGCAAAGCTCTAGAGAGATCCATCTCCACACATATTCTGGCGAAGGAAGTATACTTTCCCCTTCTAGTGGCCTTAGAAACGTTGACAAAACACCCTAACTTATTTCCTATGGCTGATAGAGGTTTCGTTTGCCAGTAGTCAAGAGGTAGAGAATAGAGTCTTACCTAGACTAGGATCGAAGTAAAAGTTTCATGTTAAAGAACAAAATTCATAATCCACGGTGGCATATAGAGGCCTGTTGCAGTATAAAAGTATGGCCCTCCTTCAAACACTCTGTCCTTATCTTCAATATTTACAAATACTATAGTGAAAAATCCCTTAGACCCAAGATGTAGGTCAATGCTGCCTTTTGGTTTCTAATGGTGTTTAATCCACGTTTGTAAGGCTTTTTAGTGGGCCATAACCCCATAAATTTACAAATGATTGCATATGTTTGCATGTGATCCCTGTGCGCCTACAATGCTGGATCATTTAAAATGACTTTGGGAGTTACTCCCACTTTGGGTTTGCATGGGACCATGTGTGCTTTGTCTTTAGTGCCTTGTTCCTTGATTTCTTCCTCATTTTTTGTTGCATTATTGTGCTTCCTTGACTTAGTTCCCTCATGTTCTTCTTCACTTCTTCTATTCCTTCCTTCTAAAGGCTCTCTATCATTTTCCATTGGCTTTTTTCCCCTACTAGCCATAGCCTACTTGTATGAGGGAGAGGAGCTCCCTCCTGTGCATCCTTTAATGGAGGCCTGCCTCTGTAACAGTTTGACACCCTGGTTTTTCTTCCCGCCTCCTTCCGACCACGGTCCAACTTCGATATCACCACCCGCTACATCTATCAATATCCATCTCAACTACGCACCATGCACTCAATTCCTCCAAGGACAACAGTTTGTGTAATCCTAGTGTCTAGTCCCTACTTCATGCACTTGAAAATTGTGTAACCACTGACCCTTTAGGCTTCCACTATGCACTATCTAAATTAATTAATTTCACTATATATTAATTTTGTTTTAAACTCTAAACTCGTAGAGATTTGTATTATTAAAAAAGTTTGTAATGGAAGGCGAGAATATTTACATATTTTAATTTTCCTTGCAGTTTAAGTAGTGAGGCTCAATGCAAACTTTCAAATGAGTTACCAATGACACAAAAAATTCAATCCATTTCCAACTATAAATTTTCCAAAAAGCACCCAATATTGAGACATATTTTTGTTTTGATTTAGTTTGACTTGTTTTTCATATTACTTTCTCTTTTCTTCCCACTTGAGACCAACCCATATTCTCAGCAGATTGCGAAGTGTCATTATTTTCCTGATCTTCCCAAGAAGTTTCCTTTCCAACATTATTCCTTGTGGTTTCTAGAGGGGATTTGTTTTTCAAGAGGGTTTGCTACTTTCCACTTTTGTTGAGTACGAAGAATCTTCACTAGGCTTTGATTTTTAAATATTAACTTATGTTGCCTCTAATGTATTTTCTTTGGCAATATCATTTTCCAATTTATCTTCTCATTCTTTCTTATCCTGATACTCTTCCTCTTTGTATATTGTATAGTGATTGCTATGAGCTCCTTCCCATTAATTAAAGCTTAGGTATTCTTTCCTATCTCTATTGTTCTGACGTTTGGGGAAATTTTTTACTACATGCCCCATTTCATAACATGTTCTATAGTGGAATGAAACTTTTTCATAGTCGAGCTCTTTGGGCCAGACATAATTTGGGGTTTTCAAACTACTCTTAAATGGGAAAACCCTTATTGAAGTCCATCTCCACACAAATTCAAGCATAAGTAGTTTTATAATAATTTATTGTAGATGGGTTACGCCAACAAATATTTCCAAGAGCATTCCCAATAGAGGATAGCAAGTGAAGATTCCAATGATGCAAAGGTAGGTTCAGAAGCCTAAACCAATCTGGAGTTGTGGAGATTGATGTCATAAACGGATCGAAGGTGGGATGCTAGGGCTACATGAAGAGATCAAAACTACCCTAACAACATAGTCCAGATCCAAAAATGGCAAGTTTATTATCCTCAATATTCTCGAAAACAATAATGAAGAAAACCTAAGCCATGGGATAAATTTTTAGATCATTTGATAAACAAATTTTCCACATCTTCAAGATCCATTTACCATGTCCAAAATCCATTAAACATGAAAACCAAATCTAGCTCCAAAAAAAACTTTTCACAACTAAAATTTTCCTCATCCAAAGGAACATTGAGAGAAGGAACTTCTTGAACTACTGGGAGGTCAAATATAGATTTTAGAATGGAACTATATGAAATTGAAGAATGGATTGCTTGTCTCGAAACAATTCCTGCAAAATAAATTATCTTTATCATTGAATCTCTAAGATTCGCCATTTATTATATTTCCATACATATCTTCAAATAAATACATGTGATCTAAGTATAGATTTGTTAACTAGGGAAATCCCGCAGCCACCGCAATGGCTTTTAGTGCTCCTCACATATCGTCCTCGCTCTACTATGTATTAAATTTATTAAAAGAATATGTTTTTATTAGTAAATTTAGTTCTTAAAACATTTGTTTTCAATAAATTTATCTTTTCCCCAAGGAAAAATTGTAATTATCATTAAACAGTGTGAAAATTACATTTTGTATATGCACTATAGTACATTAAAAAATAGGCTATTATAAAGGAAACAGGCATCCATAAAAAAATTATACAAAAAAAAGGCTTGAAAGCCATTTCCGAGTCAAATGCCATTTTGTGATGCAGGAGCATTTAGACTTAGCCAGAAATGTGATGGTTTGTTCACATGTTGTGGCTAAATGAGTTGAATTTCACTGACCTGAGTGGTCAAAAGTTAATTTTGGTAGAGAGGGTTGGATCCCTTGAAAATAATTTGTACTTCATTATTGTAATAGTTAGGAAAATGTCTTATTTTAGAATAAGGGATAAGTTGTTAGAGTAGGTGCATAATAGAGCTTAAAAGCAAAGATTTGATTGTTAGATTGATTAAAATAGAGATCGAGTTGTTAGTACAGTTAAAATAGGATTTGACTCATAAAAGAAAAAAAAAATTAATGGAAAGGGCTGAAGTGATTGAGATTTTAGTGAGAGGCGAGAGTTGAGAGATAGACAGGGTTTTTTTAGATTGAGACAGAGGTCTGATAAATTGTTGTAATTGACCTGAGAGGGTCAAGACTCTTTAACTACTATTATATTGAAGAAATTGATTCAATGTGCAACTGTGTGTTAATTCTGGTGAAGACTCTAGTTTACCTCTGTGAATCTGCATTCTGAAACTTAACCAGGTATTTTCTCTGTTTTCACACTTTAATTTTAAATCTCAGTGTTTATATGTTAATCGCAATCATTTATTATTAATGGTGGAGGAATAGACTGCAGGGATAGTAGAGTACAGAGTTTCTGGATCGTGACTGAAGTCCCGCACTCACTCCTAGTCGTTGATCTCAATGTCAAACTTTTAGGTCCCAGTCAACGGCGGGAGTTAAGCCTGTATTTAACCATTGTGCTAATTGAAGATCCGCAAGCTGTAGGATTTGATGGCCTCTGATATCTAATGGATATTAGGCCATAAAGAGATCAGACTTTAACTTCAAAGTTGGACTCGAACTTTTATAGACCAAGGATTATATTCCTTATTGGCTCTGTAAAGGCGGATAAGCGTCACGCAAGTTCCCCAACCAATATCGTTGTGAACCATTGGATCCATCGCGCTTTGATCAACGATGGAGGATCAACTGATTGTTTTTTTGATCGAGGTGAGTGATGATCATTAGATCTGAAGAGAAGAGATTCACGAGATAGAGTGAAGCATTTTTTCTAAAGGGAAGCCAACGTGGGACCAACGTATGTAAGGGAAAAGTAGGACCCTCGATGTAAATTAAGCATGTACAGAATCGGCTATAACGTATCTGATTAGTTATAAAGTAACCAATAGTCCATTTTTAAGACTACCACCTTTTTTTCATCAGCCTCCTGTGTCATTTTGGTATCAGAGCCCAGAGATTGAGTTAATTGCAGTAAACATGCCGCCGAGGAGAGGAGCTGGCATAGGTCGAGGAAGACCTGAAGCAAATGTAGTTTTGTTGGAGGAGATCTGGAGTCTACATACAAGGATGGACACAATGGAGAATGCTCAAAGGAGAACACCTGATGAAGGAGTTTCCAGTGCTGGAGAAGAATCTTCTAAGGAAGAAGAAGAGGAGGAAAATGAAACTACCAAAGTTATCAAGATGTTGGCTAAAGTAGGTGAATAACCAAAGGTGGAAATTCCTGTGTATGGATTCTCAATGCAGAAGAGCTAATGGATTGGATCAGTTCATTGGACAAATATTTTGACTATGAAGAGGTTGATGACAAAAATAAGGTGAAATTTGTAGTTACCATATTGAAGGGTCATGCAGCTATTTGGTGGGATGAGCTACAAACATCCAGAACAAGAAAAGGAAAGTCCAAGATCAAGCAATGGGACAAAATGGTGAGTAAAATGGGAGCTAAATTTATGCCAAAAGATTATTTGTTAAATCTTTTCAAACAGTTACAAAATTTAAGTCAAAAAGGAATGTATGTTAAAGAATATACAGAAGAGTTTTATAGATTGAGTATTCGGGCAGGACATGCAGAGCATGACATGGAGAAGTTAGGCAGATATATCAATGGCTTAAGATATGACATACAGGACGATATTAGTTTGCTGAGTCCGAAGACAATTGAATATGCCTATCAAGCAGGTTTGAAGGCAGAAGAGAAGATGTTGAGAAAACAAAATCGGAGGAATAGAGGGAAAAGTTCAGTAAGGGGTAGAGGAACTACCAGACCAAAGTTTCAGCAACGTCAAAATGAAGTAGGAAGTTCAAGTAATAAAACACCACATAGGGGAGATTTTAATAGAGGAATATTTGCACCCAGAGGAAGAGGTCGAGGAAGAGATATTTGGTGTTACACATGTGGAGAATGGGGACATGGATCATGGGACTGTCCTCATAATAGAACAACAAGTCAGAGGAATGTGAATGTGGCTAAGGCAAAGAAAGAAACACCTCAAATTATAGAAAAGGAAGAATCCCCTAAAGTAGGAGAATCCCTCGTTTTGAAAAGGGCATTACTTAAGGCAGAGAAAGAAACTGAAGAACGAGCTTAGAGGAAAAGTTTATTCAAAACTCCATGCAAATCCAAAGGTAAACGTTGTAAAGTGATAATTGACAGTGGAAGCACTGAAAACCTTGTTTCTACAGAGATGGTAGACAAGCTAGGATTAGTGAAGACAATACACCCTACTCCTTACAATGTGTCATGGTTACAGAAAGGACATCAGATTATTGTGACAGAACAATGCAAGGTAGAGATACAGATTGGTACTTATAAAGATGTGATATTGTGTGATGTAATGGCAATTGATGTATGCCATGTATTGCTGGGAAGACCTTGGCAGTTTAATTGGAAATCTATTCATGATAGGAGGAAAAATACTTATACTTTGGGGAAGGATGGAAATAAACATACACTACTGCCATTGAAGGACAAAGCTGACAAAGGAGCACCTCAAAAGAGTGTTATGTTGATGAGTGGAAAGGAGTTTCTGCAATAGATTGGAAAAGGTGAAGAAATGCATTTTTCTATCATGGGGAGACCTAAGGTAATTTTGAATTCCACAAAATTAGGTGATTTACTTGAAGAAATCAAAACTCTATTGAATGATTTTGCTGATATTATTGTGGAAGAGCTTCCAAATGCGTTTCCGCCAATCAAGAGTATTAGTCATCATATTGATCTAATATCAGGAGCAAGTTTGCCAAACAAAGCAGCTTACAAATTAACTCCTCAAGAGAATGGAGAAGTTGGAAGACAAGTGCAAGAATTAATGGATAAGGGACTAGTTAGAGAGAGTCTTAGTCCATGTGTTGTACCAATAGTACTCAGTCCAAAGAAAGGAGGTGAATGGTGTATGTGTACAAATTCCAGAGCCATAAACAAGATCACTATCAGGTATAGATTTCCTTTACCACGCATGGATGATTTGATGGACTATTTGAGTGGGTCAAAGTATTTTACTAAAATAGATATGAATATTGGATATCATCAAATAAGAATTAGAGAAGGAGATGAGTGGAAGACTGCATTTAAAATAAACAATGGTTTGTATGAGTGGTTAGTGATGCCTTTTGGACTCACTAATGCAACTAGCACGTTCATGAGACTAATGAATGAAGTCTTGAAGGAATATGCAGGCAAGTTTGTTATTGTTTATCTTGATGATATTCTAGTTTTTACTAGAAGTAAAGAAGAACATCTAGAGCATCTTAAATTGGTTTTAAGAACTCTGCAGAATGAGAAACTACTGATAAATATGAAGAAATGTAGTTTCATGAAAGAAGAATTAATTTCCTTGGGATTTGTAGTTTCTAAAGAAGGGTAGAAAATGGATCCAGAGAAATTCCAAGCAATTTGGAACTAGCCTATTCCCAGGAATATATTTGAGGTAAGAAGTTTTCATGGTCTTGCAAGTTTTTATAGGAAATTTGTCAAAGGTTTTAGTCATATTTGTGTAGCAATTCTTGAAACAATCAAGGAGACTAATCAACCATTCAAGTGGATAGAAGCAGCAGATAGGAATTTTAAGTTACTGAAGATGAAAATCATAGAGAAACTAGTTTTAGCTTTACCTGATTTTGAAAATTTATTTCAAGTTGAAATAGATGCTATTGGAGTTGGAATTGGAGTACTTTTGAGTCAGGAACAGAGACCGATAGCATATTTCAGTGAGAAATTAAGTGAAGCTAAGAAGAATTATTATTCTTATGATAAATAATTTTATGCTATTATACAAGCCTTAAAAAATGGAGACATTATTTGCTACCAAAGGAGTTTATAGTGTATTCTCACAATCATGAATTACAGTTCATAAACAACCAACTGGAATTGAACCAGAAACATGCCAAATGGGTAGAATTTTTGTAGAGATTTACTTTTGTGATAAAACACACGAGTGGTAAGTTTAACAAAGTTGTTAATGCTTGAAGCAGAGTAAATTACATTGTGCAAGAATTAAAATTTGTTGTCGTAGGATTTGAATAAATGGTTGAAATGTATAAACATGATGCATATTTCAAAGATATTTATACCGGAGTACAAAATCCAATAGTTCATAACAGAAGTCAGCGCTTATATTATCTCATCCAAGGAGGTTTTTTGCTTAAAGGTAACAAGTTGTGCATTCCCAAATGTTCTATTAGGGAAAACATAATAAATGAGAAACACTGTGGAGGATTATCTGGTCACTTTGGACAAGACAAAACCTTTGGTCAGGTAAATGCTTTTTACTATTGGCCAAAGATGCAAACTAATCTTAAGATATTTGTTGAGAAGTGCAGGATATGTCAGCATGCTAAAGGGAGAAGTGAGAATATAGGATTGTAACAACCATTTCCAATACTAGACCGACTATGGGATGCAGTTAGCATGGATTTTGTTTTGGGGTTACCTAGAACCCAAAGGGGGAATGATTCCATTTATGTTGTGGTAGGTATATTTTCCAAGATGGCACATTTCATTGCATGTAAGAAGATTAGTGATGCAACACATATTTCTAATCTATTTTTTTCAGAATTATAATATTACATGGATTGCCTGTAAATATTGTGTCTGATAGAGATACAAAGTTTGTAGGGAATTTATGGAGAACTCTTTGGAATAAATTAGGTACTAACCTCAGTTTTAGTTCAACATACCATCCTCAAACAGATGGATAGAACAAAGTGGTAAACAAAAGCTTAGGAAACATATTGAGAAGTTTAGTGTATCAAAATCCTAAGCAATGGGATTTATCACTAGATGAAGTTGAATTTGCTTATAATGACACTACAAACTAAAGTATTGGAATGAGTCCATTTTAGATTATTTTTGGGATGAATCCAAGAGGTGTGTATGAGCTTAGAAATTTGGGAAAATAGGAGACAAGAAGTGAAAAAGTTGAAGAGTTTGCGGAGCAGATGCATAGACTACAAGAAGATGTCGAAGGCAGATTGCAAGAAAGTAGTGGCAAATACAAACAGAGAGTAGATAAAAATAAGAGAGAAAGAATTCCAAGTGGGAGATTTAGTGATGGTGTATTTGAGAAAAGAAAGATTTCCTGCTAAGACTTACAATAAACTAAAAATGAAAAAGATAGGACCATGTAGAATTGTAAGATTGTTTTCAACTAATGCTTATGAAATTGAATTGCCAGAAGGGACTGGAATATCACCTATCTTCAATGTTGTAGATTTGTATCCATACAAAGAGACAGAGATAGAGCTACAGGAGGAAACTGCAGAAGATGAAGTTCAAACTTTGAACTAGGAAGAAAAAATGCCAAAGACAATTAAGAAAGAGGTGGAAGCTATTTTGGAGAAAAGAGTATCCAAAATGACTAGAGGACGTGTTTATTTTGAATATCTAGTCAAACAGAAAAAACGGGTAATGGAGGATACTAGTTGGTTGACAACAGTAGAGTTGTAGAAGTATGGAGTAAACACTGAAAGTCTGGGTGATGATTCTTTTCTTCCCTGGGAGTCTAATGCAGAAGCATCTAGACTTAGTCAGGAATGTGATGGTTTGTTTACATGTTGTGGCTAAATGAGTTGAATTTCACTTACCTGAGTGGTCAAAAATTAGTTTTGGTAGAGAGGGTTGAATCTCTCGAAAATGATCTATACTTCATTATTGTAATAGTTAGGAAATTGTCTTATTTTAGACCAAGGGATAAGTTGTTAGAGTAGGTGTGTAATAGAGCTTAAAAATAGAGATTTGATTGTTAGATTGAATAAAATAGAGGTAAAGTTGTTAGTACAGTTAGAATAGGATTTGACTCATAAAAGAAAAAAAATTGTAATGGAAAGGGATTAGCTGAATTGATTGAGATTTGAGTGAGAGGCGAGAGTTGAGTGGTAGATAGTGTTCTCTGAGATTGAGACAGAGGTCTAATAAATTGTTGTATTTGAGCCGAGAGGGCCAAGACTCTTTAACTACTATTATATTGAAAAAATTAATTCAATGTGCAACTATGTGTTAATTCTAGTGAAGACTCTCGTTTACCTCTTTGAATCTGCATTCTGAAACTTAACTGGGTATTTTCTCTGTTTTCACACTTTAATTTTAAATCTCAGTGCTTATATGTTAATCCTAGTCATTTAGTATTAATGGCGGAGGAATAGACTGTGGGGATAGTAGAGTACGGATTTTCTGGATCATGACTCAAGCCCCGCGCTCACTCCTATCTGTCAATCTCAATGTCAAACTTTTAGGTCCCAGTCAACGGTGGGGGTTAGGCCTGTATTTAACCTGTGCGCTAATTGAAGACCTGCAAGCCGTAAGATTTGATGGCCTCTGGTATCCAATGGATATCGAGCCATAAAGAAATTGGACTTTAACTTCAAAGTCAGACCTGAAATTTTATAGACCAAGGATTATATTCCTTATCGGCTCCGTAAGGGCAGTTAAGCGTCGCACAAGTTCCTCGGCCGATATCATTGTGAACCATTGGATCCAATGCGCCTTGATCAATGGCAGATGATCAACGTATTGTTTTATTGATCGAGGTGAGTGATGACCATTAGAGTTGAAGAGAAGAGATTCACAGTGTAGAGTGAAGCGTTGTTTCTAAGGCGATGTCAATGTGGGACCAACGTATTTAAGGGAAAAGTAGGACCCTCAGTGTAAAGTAAGCACGTACAGAATCTGCTATAATGTATTTGATTGGTTATAAAGTAACCAATAGTCCATTTTTAAGACTGCCATCTTGCTTTCATCAGCCTCCTGCGTCATTGTGGTTCACCAAAATACATATAAACATTATCGTAACTAAAAGATCCTCTTGTCAACAAAGAGAGAAGATATCATGATAATATAAATGTGCCATAAACAACTGAGAGAAGATATATCTGGTCTCAATATTGTATGTGTTCCACTAGAAAACCTTCTCTAACAGGCTTGTAGGAGTACTCTTAAAATTAATATCCATTTTTATTCGTAATCTTCCATGTACTCGGTGCTTGTTGCGCGACTACTTTGGAATGGTCAACAACCATGGAATTCCTCTCCTTGTAAATATGGCAATGGGAAATTTGATCAATTCTTCTTTTCAACTATAAGAGCTCCTCCACAATGGGAATGAGTGTTTGCATGTGACATCTAGAAACTTCATTAAACCAACTAATAATAATTAAGGAATCATCAAATATTTGTATCTATTCGCATCCGTTTTCAATAGAAAATAATAATAAAAGCTTTAAACTAATCATTTCATCATAATTATTTGAGCCCCAACCCAAGCCTCTTTGGAATTTAAATAAATGGTTTTAGTTTAAATAAAGTAATTCTCCTCCCCACTCTCACCTCAAATCTAGGAGACATAATCAAGGTAAGTCTAAGGATGGGATTGATCCACTTCTTTATGAGCAATATTTAGAGGTTGTGGCTAATGTTTAAATCCAGAATGAGATCATATATAACCAGGGAATTAGCTTCCACATCTCTTCTCAGAGATAAGCTACCATCACTTGAGCTAGTTTATTTATTTTCTGTATGTAAGCATATTTCAATTCTCTGATGTTAATGAAATGAAGTTTTATTTTTGCTGCATCTCTTTGTTTATGCTTATACATGTGTTCTATTGCATTCCTTTTTCTCTTAAGGTTTTCTTTGAACAATATTTTGAAAGGATCTCCTCCTCCCTCATATTTATTTTCTTCCACAATGGGAGGTCATCGGAGTTTGCGAGGCTAGTCTCACAAAGGTTCTACAAGTTTGAGCCCTAACTCCTTATACCCTCACCTCATTGGGGATATGCAAAGAAAAACAGAGAAAGAGTAGACCACTCTGATACCACTGATCTAGACTTATGCATGAATGCAATATAACACAAATATAAACATAAACATAGAGACAACAGAAATAAAACTTCATTCATTAACATTAGAAAACTTAAATATGACATAGAAATTACACGAAAATTTCATGGGCACTTTTAGGATGAAATTTCATCTAATGTAAGAATGCATACCATTCAAATAAGTCCATAACATATCTCTCAATAGTAAAAATATTCAAAATATTTAAATTATTAAATTGAATGTATTTTATTATTTTTATTACCTTTTATTTAAATATGACATGGAAATTACATGAAAATTTCATGGGCATTTTTATGTTGAAATTTCCTCTAATGAAAGAATGCATACCATTCAAAGAAATCCATATCCTATCTCTCAATGGTATAAATATTCAAAATATTTCAATCATTAAATCGAATGTATTTATTATTTTTATTACCTTTTCTAATTAAAAATAAATAAAAAAATATGTTTGTGGGTGAGGCTTTTTATGGAGACAAGGTCAACAAAAAATGTATTTTTGCAAGTTTGTGGAATTTAATTTTGACACTACCATTATGATCAACTCATTGATAGAGTTTGAGCACACATATTGAAAATTTTGACTTGGATTGAGGGATGAGGGTTTTGCAGTCGAGGGTTTCGTCAAAGGTAGGGTAGAAGGGTCGTCGAACGCTGGAGCAGCGCACCAGGGCAGAACACGGGTGTGAGAACCAGAAGTATAGGAACTAGAGCAAGAAAAGGCCAAAAACCAAAAGTCTGGGGGGTAAATAGAAGCTCAAGATCTGAAGGAAAGAAATGGAAACGGCGCAGGGGAGGGGAGAGATCCCCTCCTTCAAAGTAGTGATAATGGGAGAAGCGAGGAAGGAACGACAGAAGGAAGGAGACCGAACAAATGAAGGAGAGACTTCAGCAGTAGGAACGCAAAGGAGAATGGGAGCAACAAGTAAATGTCTATCGAGGGCGACGAACAAACCCAGGTTCGTAATACTGCATAATAGATTAGAGAAATATAGAAGTTACATGAAGGATTATGCTTTGATATGTAAGTTTGTAGGATACTGGCCAGCAAAGAAAGATCTTCTCAGATGGATCCAGCAAAGGTGGAAACCAAAAGGACATGTGGAAATAAAGCTCAGGGCAAAGGGCTTTTTTACAATCATATTCTCCAATCTAGAAGACAGGGAAAGGATCTTTGATGAAGGACCCTACTTCATGAACAATGTTGGATTATTTATGAGACAGTGGGTAGACTGCTACAACCCAGATAAGGAAACAATGTTAGCATCCCCGGTATGGATCAGACTCTTTGGCTTACCAACAGAATTCTGGGACCCAGAGATCCTTGAGGGTATAGGTAACACAATAGGATCTTTTGTGAAAGTGGCAGAGTCGACAAAGAGGGGGAGATATACAACATACGCCAGAATATGAGCATATATGAACATAACAAAGCCACTTCTAGACACAATAGAGTTGGAATATCACGATGAGATCTGGCATCAACCAATTGATTACGAGCACATCCCCTTTCATTGTAGAAGATGCCATGAGTATGGACATCTATACCGAGAATGCCCTATCACGTTATCAGAAAAGGAAAAGGAAGAAAAAAATGAGAGGAAAAATGCGGCAAAGAGATCAGGAAAGGAGGATGAGGATTGCAGAGAAATGCAGAGGAAGAAAAAAGGAGGGAACAACAAGACACAGACGAACAAACAAAAAGGAATCCATATTATAGAATCCCAAAACAAGTTCCAAATATTACAGGATGAAGAAGTAGAAACAGAGGAGAACGAAGATGAGGAAATAGAAGGAATGGAAGTCATAAAGGAAAACGTAGATAAAGAGGCAGATCAAGTAGATAAAGGTCAAGAGGGTACAGAGGATCCAATAGAAAACCAAGAGGATCAACGAAGAATGGAAATAGACCCATAGAAAACAAAAGGAGAGGAAGAAGAACAAGTAATGACGAAGCTCTTGCAGGAATGGAAGAGGCTCGATGAAAGATTTATTCCAGAGGATCAGAAACAGATGTACAAAGAGGCATTTCAAAGATACAAAGAGAAAAAAGGAATAACTGAAGATCGAAGAGGTGGGAAAATGGAGATGCAGGAAACCCAAAATCTAGGAATGAGCAGTACTAGCAAGGGAGGTAAAAAAAGAGGTAGAAGAGCAATGAGTGAAACAATTCAAGAAGTTGGAGAAATGTTAGTTAATTCAGGAAGAGTTATACCTCTCTCAGAGGTATTTAATACCCCTCCGAAACTTTTGCGATGATCATCACAAGCTGGAACATAAGAGGCCTCAACAATATAGGCAAACAGAGGTATTCAAATGACAGACTGAAAAAGGATAAGCCTAGCATAATGATAGTACAAGAAACAAAAATAAGTACTAAGAAAATGAGAGATATTTTGAATAGAAACAAGAATAGATATGAAATGATGGGATAGGATGCGATTGGGAGTGCGGGGGGTTTGGTAATAATTTGGAACCCTGAAGAAATACAATTAGACAATTGGATAAGCTTCCCAAGAATTCTAACAGGAACTGCAAAGATTATAGGAACAACAGAGGAGGTTATTATAATAGGTGTTTACGGACCCCATACCGAAGGAGAACGGGAAAACTTTCTGCAAAATCTAAAAGCAGTGAGGAATCTAATCCTTGGAAGGCAGTGGATAGTAGGAGGGGATTTCAATCTGATTAAAAGCTTAGCGGAGAAAAGAGGAGGGCTAAGGAGAACGGATAAAGCCATGGAACAGTTCGGAGATATGATAAGGGAGCAGAGACTGATCGATATTCAAACTATAAATGGAAACCATACTTGGAACAACCGAAGAGGGGGAGTTAATCAAATTGCTTCACGACTTGACAGGTTCTTAATTTCCGAACAAATAATGATGAAAGATGTTTTCATAGAAGCCACAATTCTTCCGGCTACAGGATCGGATCACTGGCCGATTAAAATGGAATTAGATCTCAAACAAAGACCAAATAACAAACCTTTTAGATTTGAAGCATTTTGGCTCAGAAATGAGGGGCTGACAAAGAAACTTGAAGAATGGTGGAAGAAGAGTGAACAAAAGGGGAAAAATAAAATACACACCTTCCAACTCAAATTAAAGGAGCTGAAAGACAAAATAAAAAAGTGGAATAAAGAAGAATTTGGAAATATACTGAAAGAGAAACAGCGCTAAGAGCAAAGAATGGAAGAGCTGCAACAGATGGATATTCTAGAAGGTATACAGGAAGATAGAATAAAGGAAGAAGGAATTATAATAAATCAACTAGAAGAGAGAAGGAAACAAGAAGAGATGTTATGGAGACAGAAGTCAAGGGTTCAATGGCTTAGAGAAGGGGAAAGGAATACTAAGTTCTTCCATAAAGCAATGATACAACATAGACAAAGAAACAAAATTTTCTCCATAAAAAACCAAGAAGGTTAGCGTGTCCTCCAGCATGAAGAAACAGAAAAAGTTCTGGTTAATCATTTCAAAAATTTGCTAAATGAAACTCAAGATAATAGAACAGAGGCTATAACGAAGATAAGTAAGGAGATACCTAAACTGGTAACCAGAGAACAGAATTTGGCACTGATGAGGAAAATTACAATGGAAGAAGTGGAGGAAATAGTCAGGAATATGAAAATGAACAAAGCCCCTGGGCCAGATGGGTACACGGTAGAATTCTACCAAGCAGGATAACACTTCCTTGCTGAAGAAGTCCTAGAAGTGGTGGAGGAAGCTGGAATCCATCAAAGAATATGGCCAGGTATAAACTCAACCATGTTAACCCTCATTCCTAAAACTACCCAAGCGGATCAAGCTGAAGGCTTTCGCCCTATAGCTTTATGTAACGTTATCTATAAGATAGTGGCATCAGTGGTGGCCCAGAGGCTAAAATCCATTCTCCCGAACATAATATCCCCAGAACAAACTAGGTTTGTAGAAGGAAGACAGATTCCGGATGGATTAGTGGTGGCCCAGGAAGTAATCCACGCATTGAAAATGAAAAAGGAAAAAGGAATGCTGATAAAATTAGATCTGTCAAAAGCCTATGACAGATTAAATTGGAGATATCTAGAAGCCATCCTTCAAGCCTTTGGATTCTGCGACATATGGGTGAAGTGGGTCTTAAGTATGATCTCCACGCCGAATTTCTCCATCCTGCTAAATGGAGCCCCATCTAGTACTTTTAATGCTTCGAGAAGGGGATCCCCTATCCCCCTTTCTCTTCATAATAGCAGCAGAAGGATTAGGTAGATATTTCAAAAAAGAATTAAGAGAAGGGAAAATCCAGGGTCTGAGATTATGGGGCAATCATACTACAGTCACTCACCAACAGTTCGTGGACGACATCATGATATACTGCAAAGTATCCCTGAATGAGGTGAGAAGGATAAAGAGAATTCTAGAGGTGTTTATGAAAGGTTCAGGTATGGAGGTAAATAATGAAAAATCAAGAACATTCATTTTCAATACAGTGGAACCCATCAAAAATCACTTAACCAGGACCTTGGGCTATAGAAAAGGGGAGCTTCCAACAAAGTATTTAGGAACTATGCTAGACTCATCATCCCTAAAAATAGGAAACTGGAGATCAATTTTGGAAAAGATCATGAAAAAAATGGAAAATTGGTCTTTCCGTACTCTGAATGTTGCTGCAAGGGTCATTTTGCTCAAATCAACCATTCAAGCAATCCCGATATATCCATTATCAGTAATGGCAGCACCAAAAGGGATATGTAATAAGCTGATAGAGATATACAAAAAATTCCTATGGGGAGGGCCTAAGCAACAAAAGAAATGGGCACTCTGCTCATGGGATAGCCTAACCAAACCAAAAGAAAAAGGCGGACTAGGTCTAAGGGACCCATCTGTCCTAAATCAAGTTCTAGCAGCCAAATTAAGATGGAGATGGATGCAAGGAGGGAAGGACCTGTGGAAAGAAATATGGACAGCAAATATAATATGCCATCAACTCCTGAAGAAATACTAAGGAAACAAGAAACACCAAGAGGATCAGACATATGGAACCTGACTAATCAAAGCAGAGAATTAGTTGATGGAAATATATTTTGGGAAATCAGAGGGGGCCAGAATGCGAGATTTTGGGAGGAAGCGTGGAAGCAAAGGGAGAAAATGGTCAATCTACAGGGAATGCAGGATATCTACAGAACAGGGATGGATAGAGAACTCATTTGGGTCAAAGATTATTGGATAGAAGGAAGAGAAAATGAAGAATGGAGGGAATGGAAAACAATGGAAGATTAGAACAAGAATGCAACGGAGGAACAAAAAACCTTGTTTAGTAAGGAATTAGAGTCCAGGAAAATAAAAAACAGAGGAGGCAATGATATTCTATGATGGGGAAAAGAAACTAAAGGTGTAGAAATTTTGAATAATTTAACACATATTCAATGGAGATTATCCTGATCATGTACTATTGCGGAAAACATACACAATACATAAGCTCCTCTACGTTGATCATCAATATAGCAGCATCAATAACAATAAAACATCAAGAGCATTCACACATTAACACAGTATGTATCCCGGGGAAAGCATCTCGCTAAAAACCCCAACTATCTGTATATTAATGATTGAGTCATGTAACATTACACAGCATAATACTTCTCACAAGTATCTCCACCTCTGTTACACAGAATACAACTCAGATCTGATCTCCAAATCTCTTCCACTGCTTGCCTGCCTCCACTGCTCAATACCTGCTCAAGAACTGATGAGAATGGCTCACCAAACTCATTTTTCACCTGCAAAATAGTCACTCACGCTTTGTTGGACATGAGCACAAGCTATAATGTGGGAAAATACGTGAGAAAACTCATTGGCATACTCAATCCCTTGATTGTGCAAGATCTGGTGCACAACTATAGTCACAACTGATAGCAATCTGATTCTCTACCACCTGTCCCTGTTGAACTGAACATGCACTGACATGCAACTGAGTTAACTGATGTATTCATTAGTTGTATTATGAGTTAATAACTTGTGAATTAATTAATAACTAATTCACCCAACTCATCTCTATTCTATTTGCCAGTTAGACTAAATACAACCAGTTTAACAAAGCTAAACTGAACACAATTCCATCAACTCCACAATCAACTCCGCCAAACTCAACTGATTGAGTTCTAACTGAAGTCATGCATGCAACAACTCAACTGACTCATAAGAAAAGCGTATTTCCTTCTGACAGCTGCATGTGCCACCTCTGTAGCTCAAACTGAAGTGCTCCAAGAGAATAAGATTAAGTTTATAGTCCAAATATTATTGTGAGATAATAATATTTGACTTTTCTATTTTTGACAGCCAGTCTAAAAATATACTTTGATCACTCACACTGTGATCACTCACACTTTCATCAAAAATAGAAGTCCATCTATTTTTCCCAACTTGATCAATCATCCATAAACAGCAACTTGCAATCCATAGACATGATCCATATGTCTAAAAATAGACATAGTCTAAAAATAGACTTGCGCCAAAAATAGCCTGCGGGCCCACTTAGTGAAGGCGACTCTTTTCACTAAGCTCCATCATCTTGTTGCAATCTCAACACTCCCTCTCGACAAGATATGGATTATCAGCAACCCCTATCCTGCCTCGGTGGTACTCGAATTTGCTCTTGGTGAGAGCCTTCGTCAGAATATCAGCATCCTGATCCTCCGTTGGAATATACGAAAGTAACATGATCCTCTGCTGCACACAATCTCTGATATGATGGTACTTGATGTCAATATGTTTAGATCTATCATGAAATACAGGATTAGCCGAGAGTTTAATGCAACTCTGGTTATCACAGTAAATCACAGTAGGATCCAAATGAGAACCGAACAAACCAACTATGATCTTCCTCATCCATATAGCCTCGCATGCAGCCAAACTTGCTGCCATATACTCGGCCTCTGCTGAACTGAGTGCCACGGATCTCTGCTTCCTGCTGTACCAAGAAACTGCTGTCAATTCGATATTGAAGACCCCTCCTGATGTGCTCTTTCTGTCTATTGGGCTCCCTGCCCAATCTGCATCCGTGAAGCCACATAGCTTCACCTCATCCTCCTGTCTGTACCACAAACCATATCCCGATGTGCCTCTCAAGTAGCGCAATACATGTTTGCCCGCCTTCCAGAAGAGCTTGGCAGGCTTAACCATAGCTTGTGACAGCTGGTTAACTGCATAGCATATATCAGGTCGTGTATTGACAAAATACATCAGCGACCCCACCAAATGTCGATAAACAGTGGCATCCACTTCTTCTCCCGAAGTGGCATCCTCCTTCCTCCAACCTCCAGGAAGAGGAGTATCGACAGGCTTGCAGCCATGCATGTTGAACTTCTCCAGTATCTCCCAAGCATACTTGCCCTGAGAAACAAACAGTCCACCACTGCGCTGCCATATTTCCAATCCCAGGAAATAGTGAAGGAGGCCCAAATCCTTTATCGCAAACTCTGTAGCAAGATCCTTCTTGCATGACAGTATCAACAGCTCATCACCCGTTAGAATCAAATCATCAACATACAGTACAATGATAAGCAACTTACCCTCCACCACAATCTGGTATAGGTTCGGATCCGCCTCGCTCTTGGAGAATCCAAGTCCTGTGAAATAGCTGTCTATCCGTGTGTACCAAGAACGTGGTGCTTGCTTCAACCCATACAGTGCTTTCTTGAGCCTGCACACATGCGACTCGCTGCTGAAGACTTCAAAGCCTTCGGGTTGCTCAATGTACACCTCCTCCTCAATGACTCCATTGAGGAACGCAGTCTTCACATCCATCTGATGAATGTGCCATCCCATCTGCGCTGAGAGAGCAAGAATCGTCTGTATGGAAGAATACCTTGTGACAGGTGCAAAGGTCTCCTCATAATCGATCCCCTCAATCTGTGAAAAGCCTCGGGCAACAAATCTTGCCTTGTACTTCTCCACACTCCCGTCAGCTACCTGCTTAACCTTGTAGATCCATCTCGAACCCACCACTGATTTCCCTTCCGGTCTAGGAACAATCTCCCATGCACTGTTTCTGACAATAGAATCATACTCTTCCACCATGGTGTCTACCCATGCGAGATCCTCCATAGCTTCCTCGAAAGAGGATGGCTCAGTCACAACACACTTGCTAATAAGAGCCATGTATCCAGTGTACCGATCAGGTGACTGTCTCTGCCTGCGTTGGGCTGTAGGTGGTCCTACAACTTTCTCTGCATCTTGAGCTAGTCGCTCAGCTTCTGTCAAGCGCTTTCGCCCTCTGATGGTTGGCGCTGCATGAGTGGTCTCTTCCACTACATGAACCTCGTCCTGTGGTTGATCCACGTCCTGAAGCTCATCCTTAGGAACTAATAGCTCCTCATCTGCATTCAAGTGTAGCTCCCTCTCAAGCAAACACTTAATGGCTTTCTCCTCCTGAAATTTTATATCCCGTCGCACAACAGTTTTACCACTGTTTGGCAAATACACACGATAGTTGTGGGGCGTATCAGTGTACCCCACAGATATCCCAACCTCTGCGGTCAGCTCCAACTTCTTCCTGGCATCCTTCGTCACATGCATGTAAACGTTAGCACCAAAATTCCTCAAATGAGAAAGATCAGGCTTCTTACCAGAATAAGTCTCCTCAGGTGTACTCATGCCAAGTATCCTATGAGGACAACGGTTCTGCACATAAACTGTTGTATTGCATGCTTCTGCCCACAAGTGAAGGGGTAGGCCCTGATCATGCAACATTGCCCGTGCAACACCCACAATCGTTCTGTTCTTTCGCTCAGCTACCCTGTTCTGCTCTGGGTTATGGGGAGCTATGAGCTCTCTACGAATCCCTTCTGCCTTGCAGAAATCCTTGAACTCGTCCAAGATGTATTCACCACCATTATCGCTCCTAAGAGCCTTCACCTTCTTCCCCGACTCCTTCTCGACCAGTGCTTTGAATTCACATAACTTTGAATATGTCTCGCTCTTCTTCTGCATGAAGAAGATCCAGCACTTACGAGAGAAATCATCAACAAAAATCACATAATACCTGTGTTTTGCTGTCGAAGCAACTGAGAAAGGTCCACACACGTCTGTGTGAATTCTCTCAAGGATCATCGTGGCACGACTATCCTTCCCGTGAAAGGTGGCTTTCACAAACTTCCCCAAAGTACACCCCTTGCACTGATCTGACTGCGCAAGTGTGCCTTTAGGAAGCCCTGTAGTGATCTGCTGCAGTATCTTCAAGGCTCGATGGTGAAGGTGACCCAATCTCGTGTGCCACAACTCACCATCATCCCGGCTCACCAATCCTTCTGCCTTGCCTGCCATTGCTGCGCATCCATCTACATGCAACTGATAAAGGTTCCTCACTCGAACCCCTATCTTCCGGGTCTCACCAGTTGTCTTGCTGCGCAGGAAGGCCTTTCCCTCGCTGAAAACAACATCATACCCCTTATCTTCTAACATCGCCACTGAGATGAGATTCTTCTTCAATCCTGGAACATGCATGACTTCCTTCAATACAAAGGGTTTACCAGACTGCCTCTCAAAGGAAATGGTACCGATACTGGTCGCACTGTATCTACCATCATTGCCCATCTCGATGTGCACTCCAAGATCTTTGTCCTCCAGATCAGAGAACAAATCTCTATCTCCTGTCATGTGAAAAGATGCACCACTGTCCAAGAACCACACTGATCCCATCAAACTTGAAACCAAGCATGCGATCAATGAAAAATCAAGCTCAAACTGAGAAGCAAAGGCCTCTCCCCCTGCAGATCCAGCAGCTTGCTTGTTCTTCTTCTTCTGCAGACAATTTGTGGCATAGTGTCTGTTGGAGAGGTAAATCCCCTCTACGGATAGAGGCGATCCCTACTAGCCCAGCAAGGGTCTAGCAACAATCAAACAATGCTGCTATGCATGTTCCTAATTACAATTAAACAAGAGGTAAAGAGCACCTACTTGGATTCCAGCGCTGTTGTTTAACGAAGAGATGTTGCCTTCGCTCCTTCGCTTTGGCTGGTCACAATCCTCCGCGATCCCCGTGAATGGATACCTGCACACATGAAGAGGAAACAAACACAAGCGTGAAATCTAGTAAAAGCAACCATACATCGGTCAGAAAAGATGTAATTCACATTTCACCATTGCAAGTACAAATGAGAATGGAACAATAATAGCAGTCATCTATTATTAATCAGAATAGAGAAGAGTACAACCAAATGTTCTGACGTCGGTAACCTTCTCGGGAGGGGCCAGTCAGCATGTATCTCAAGCATTCACCTTTGAGGATGATTCTCCCAAGACAAACGACTCTCTCTCTCACACAAGCAACACAAAACAACCTTCCCTAAGCAATCAATCACTTCCACACCTAGCACACCAAATACCTATAGTAGCAGCAATCTGAGCACTATAAGCTCTATGCAATCCAAGCTATGTCTAACTAGCTGCTCATGGTAATGGTGGAAGTATATGTAGGAGAAGGAGTCTCCTAAAAGGGTGGAAGGATGAGCTTATCTTCAAGGGAAGTTGTTGGAAAGGGTCGAACAGACATGCCATAGAAGGGAGTCGACATTCACAAAGCTAACAACCAAGCCTGGAGAGATCTGGAAGGCAGGTTGTTTGAACAAATTCGCCCAAACTGGATCAGCGCGGATTATAGGGAAACTGCCGCGCTGTCAGCACATATCAGTAACTGGACAAGTCACATCAGCGCGGAAGAACACGGGAAAGGCGCGCTGTGCACCATCACGGAAAAGTGATGTTCTTCCGCGATGGCAGCGCACAAAATACACTGTAAAGCGCCTGTCATCGCAGTTATTTTAGGAACAGACGCGCTGATGCACAAAACTTTGGAAAAAGTGGGTTTTTTAAGCCAGTTCAGGGATCAAACGCTTAGTGATTGTGAATTCTGGACACAGTAGGGTGACTGACAGGAAGGCAGTGATAAATTACTGTGTAACAGTGTCCGTGCTGGTGACAGTGAAAACACTTCACCTTGGACATATCCTGCTTCTTGCCTTCCGCACCAGACTGAGAAGCTTTCTTGCTCTTCCCTTTCTTTGCTTTGGCAGCCAAAGCACAATTCTCTTCATCAGATACCTTTGATGAAGATCCATTCTCACCTTTATTGTTACTGAGTTTATCCTTGAGCGCCAGGTCACTCTTGCTTTGGAATAACATTTGCAATCCGTTGAAATACATTTCAACAACACTGCTGCAAATTCGATTTTCCACCAGCTCTAAACTCAACCGCCTCCGATCTAAAATTCGTGAGAACACAATATTTCTCATATAGAGATTGACTATATGGGCCTTCACCGGATATCTCACCTTCCAAAGGAAGGATGAATCCAGAGGCTACCTGGCCTGATTACAGACTCTACATGAAGAAATAGAATGTAAACACTTCCTGAATAGTAGATCTGATGATCAACAGCTCTGATACCATGTAGAAATTTTGAATAATTTAACACATATTCAATGGAGATTATCCTGATCATGTACTATTGCGGAAAACATACACAATACATAAGCTCCTCTACGTTGATCATCAATATAGCAGCATCAATAACAATAAAACATCAAGAGCATTCACACATTAACACAGTATGTATCCCGGGGAAAGCATCTCGCTAAAAACTCCAACTATCTGTATATTAATGATTGAGTCATGTAACATTACACAGCATAATACTTCTCACAAGTATCTCCACCTCTGTTACACATAATACAGCTTAGATCTGATCTCCAAATCTCTTCCACTGCTTGCCTGCCTCCACTGCTCAATACCTGCTCAAGAACTGATGAGAATGGCTCACCAAACTCGTTTTTCACCTACAAAATAGTCACTCACGCTTTTTTGGACGTGAGGACAAGCTATAATGTGGGAACATACGTGAGCAAACTCATTGGCATACTCAATCCCTTGATTGTGCAAGATCTGGTGCACAACTATAGTCACAACTAATAGCAATCTGATTCTCTACCACCTGTCCCTGTTGAACTGAACATGCACTGACATGCAACTGAGTTAACTGATGTATTCATTAGTTTTATTATGAGTTAATAACTTGTGAATTAATTAATAACTAATTCACCCAACTCATCTCTAGTCTATTTGCCAGTTAGACTAAATACAACCAGTTTAACAAAGCTAAACTGAACACAACTCCATCAACTCCACAATCAACTCCACCATACTCAACTGATTGAGTTCTAGCTGAAGTCATGCATGCAACAACTCAACTGACTCATAAGAAAAGCGTATCTCCTTCTGACAGCTGCATGTGCCACCTCTGTAGCTCAAACTGAAGTGCTCCAAGAGAATAAGATTAAGTTTATAGTCCAAATATTATTGTGAGATAATAATATTTGACTTTTCTATTTTTGACAGCCAGTCTAAAAATAGACAGTCTAAAAATAGACTTGTGCCAAAAATAGCCTGCGGGCCCACTTAGTGAAGGCGACTCTTTTCACTAAGCTCCATCATCTTGTTGCAATCTCAACGAAAGGAACTTTCACTATTAGGGAAGCATATAATATAAAAATCCAGCAAGAGCAGAGGGAAGACAAGCAGAAATGGAGGAAACTTTGGAAAAATAAATGGTGGCCAAAGATAAAGATGTTCGTGTGGTTGGTAGGGAGGAAATGTATTCTAACCTGGGATCAAATCCAAAAAAGAGGATTCTCAGGCCCATCAAGATGTTTTCTCTGCAACCAAGACGAAGAAGACCAGGAACACCTTCTAAATGGTTGGAGAATGGCCCAATTCCAATGGGATAAGACTAAAGATCTATTTTCAACAATTGAACGAAATCCACAAGATGTCATACAAACTCTATGTAATTGGGGAGAAGGAAATTTTAAAAGCTCAGTGGTAAGAAGAGCCTGGAACATGGTGGCAGGTTTCAATGTGTGGAATATTTGGAAAGAGAGAAATGGAAGAATTTTCCAAGGGAAAATATCAAATCCGGAAGAAGTTTGGCAAAGGACCCTGAGACAAATCAAGGAATCAATCCTTGCAGAAATTCGGACAGAGGAAGAAGCAAAAATCCTAAAAAGGCTGAACCTGGAACAAGGGATGGTCTTTCAACAAAAAACAAAGCAACAACAACCTATCGCTGCCCAAAGTCTTGCAATCTTCTGAAGGCCACAGGAAGGGTTTATCAAGCTTAACTTTGACGGAGCGGCTAAGGGGAATCCAGGGCCAGCAGGATATGGAGGAATCTTTAAAAACATACAAGGAGATGTAGAATGGATTTATGTAGAACATGGAGGAACAATGAGTAATAACGAAGCGGAATTTATGGCAGCTTATCAGGGCCTCAAAATCGCGACAAGAAATAGATATAGGAAGATAGAGATCGAAGGTGACTCAGCCCTGGTCATAAACACCATTAAAAAATTAATACAAGGGAAACAGTGCGAGCAGGTTGTCAAAAGTTGGAGAACAGTGAGCATAGTCCAAGAAAATGAAGAGACATTGAAAGATATTGAATACAAGATCACCTCTCATGTCAGGAGAGAAGGAAATAAGCCTGCGGATTGCTTGGCCAATTGGGGAAGTAAGGAATTAATGGGGAAAGTGGATGACAGTTGGACAAATCAAATAATGATGACAAGATGGGATAGTTTAAAACGACTCATAGACAACGATAACCATGAAACAACATAATGGTAATCGAAAAACCATGAAGATCCGGAGCGGGAAGATAAGGCAGGTGTATTCGGCAGCAAAGACAGGACAGAAGGATGACGGCCACACCTCCCTGACTATAGCAGTTAATGATAATTCAGTGCAGCAGGTACACAATCCAAAACAAATCTCGGAAAACACCGAAGAGAGCATCATTCAAGTTACAAGAGAGAAAGGAAGTGGAGGACAAACTCATCATAAATGGAAAGGTGGCGAGAAATCTATAAGGCGGAACAAGAGAAGGATGAAAGACAACAAGAAGTTGAAGAAGCTGGCGAGGAAAGGAGAGACCTGGCAGAGGAACCAAAATCAATGCCTTAAACGAATCAAGATGGTAGTCAGCTGGGATAAAGGAGTCCAGGCAGAGCGGGAGGAATTCGGAGACAGACAATTTGAGTGGAGCAGAATAAAAATTGAAGTCGAAAGCTCAGAAGACATGGAGATTAACGAGGACGAGGGTTTTTGGAGTAAGACTTTTGAAACAGGACAGAGCAACAAAGGTGCTAAACGAGGCAGAACAGATGGAAGAAGGAAAGCTCACGAACAAAGAGGTAGAGGTCAACCCCGGCAAGCAAACAACGGAGAGGAGGAAAACCAGCCTCAGGGAAGGCAAAAAAGGGGAAGGAAATCTATCCGCGGGACGGTTCATGAGGCAGAGTAGGCTTGCAATCAAGAAACGAATTAAGACATCAGGAAAATCATTGAAGTTATGGAAAACAGAGTCCTGGAAGAACCGTCGGACCCTGAGATGGAAGAATGGACAACCCAGATGCCTGATCCAGGCAACACCAGAGGCAGACTAACTCTATACCATCGAGCTCTTCACACGTACTGGGTCCTGAAGCATCTTTTGGCCAAGGCCATGGAACAAGTCGCTGCAGAAATGGTGGAGATGGCTCAGGAAGCGTTGGCAGCAAAGAAGGAGGTGGCAAATGTTGAAGGTATAATGCGTCAACAGAACGAACAGATTAAGGAGATTCGGGAGATGCTGAAGGAGCTGGTAAAGACCAAAGACAACAATGAAATCAAAAGGGGAAGCGCGGAGAATTGAGAGGCTTGTTAACTATCTCTTTTTGAATTTTGATGCTACTGCTCTGTTTTTTGGGAATTCGATTGCATGTCTCATCAACAGTAGTGAAGATAGGTCTTTTAGTAGATCTTAGAAAGAACAGGTTCTAAAAACATTTGGATTAAAAAGGTTTAATGTCCTGCAAGTTTTTTTATGACAGTATGTAAAACGAAAAACAGTATCGAATGTTTGATGAAGAGGAACCAACAGATCCGGTTTCCCATATGGGTGGATTGAGGTTTCTTAGTATGTATTTTTAAATTTGATGTAGATAATAGAAATGCCTTAGTTTACAAAAAAAAAAAACTCATTGATAAATTTTCAATAACATAAATGTTACCTCAGTTCAAGTTCTGAATGAAAATCTATGCTTGTTAGAAGTTTTGCCTATTAACATAGGCTTAGTAATCATAAGGATGCCATGTGTCACCCACATGGCCTCCCCCATTCTTACGTGGAAAGACCATGCCATATGTGGACGGTTTTAGGTTACCATGCCAAGTGAATATACTTCCACTCACAAGACCTACACTTTCATCTAGTGCAACATGTGTCCGAGGTGGAGCCAACTAGTCCACCTCATCTTGGTGTGTCAACATTGAAGGTTACTCACCTCCATCTACTCTAACCTCAATTAGAAAGTGCCAAGGTTCAAGGTCCAAGATCCAAAGTGGAGCCCACTAGCCTACATCATCGGAGGCTCTCTACATTGTGGTTTCCTTAACTCCTCACACTTAAACACTTTGGGACCAATTGATAAGGACCGATATTGGCCCATTAGCATCGAGTACCTACATAGGATGGCTCTTGTATCTCTCCTGAAGGTCTAACACCCTAATGGCATAGTTACCCTAATGGTGGTTTTGAATTTGGGGAAGGGGGGACCCTCAATTAATCTAAGTCATCAATCATATATGGGTTGTTTGGTGCTAATCTAAGTCATCAATCATATATGGGTTGTTTGGTGCTAATGAGAACTATGAGTACCCCTCCTCATAAATAATTGAACACGAGTGGGGGTCCTCAATCAATATTGATCATTGACCTCTAGGCCACTCTCCACTTAATTCCTTTACAATATTGGTGGTCTAAAGACCTATGAACCCTACAGGGTCCACCCCAAGCTTTGTCACCAAGCCATGTCACTAAACCATGTCACTAAGCCACATCAGCATGTTTCATCACTAAGCCACATCACGAAGCCATGGCATCTCATTCCACATCACCCTAGGCTTCATCATCTTGGCATCGGGTTTTTCAATTTCCCTTTATTCCAACCTCAATTGGAAATGTCTAGATCAGAGGTTCGAGGTGTGAGAGTAGGGTTCTAATATTCATGGTTCCACCCCATATTTTGAAAACTCAGGTAGTCGAATGAAGGGTTTCACTACGACACAATTTTACTATTGCTAGAATCTTCTAGAACCAAGAAAAAACATGGTAATAATTGTATTCACGTTAATGAAAGGTGTGCATTGTTTTCCACCCTCAAATTATTGGACTCCCATATTCAATACCTATACAAAATATTAAGCACAACCCCGACATTGTTGATGTTATGCAGGCCTCATGTGAAGGTTAAAAAGATGGTTATCCTGGCCTAGGAACATCCAGTCCTCTTAGAAGAGCGTGACCTCTTAGATTCCTAGATACAACTATTGGTGTCCAGGTAGGGTGATTTATCTACCTTATTCTGACATTAATTTTATCAATCTGGTTGTGTATCCTTTCAATGCAATGCGCAAGGTATATGCAGGGGAAGACACATAATATTTACCAACCAAGGGTTCATGGTTTAAGATTCAAAACATAAATGCAAGATTAACAATTTACAGAACTACAAAATAATCATAAACAGTAAAGAACTGTAACAGCAAACATAAGCTGATAAATCTCACACACACAAAGACGTAGCACCTGATTAGAAGAGTGGGCCCAGCTCTCTGATCAAGGTTGTGTTAGCCTCAAAAAGAATTAGAACATAAAAATGGATGATCTTTTATTACTTGGTAACAAAGGTTTACAACACTGATGGGTGAAGCCCCATTCACAAGATCAACTTGCAATTTATACACAGCGAGGGAGATTAACACATCTCCCAGAAACATAGTAACTACAAATACAAAGATATACATCGGTTGAAATGGTATTAGCATCAGATGTCTGAGACAGCAAGAAAGCCTAAGAATAGTTTACGGAACCTGTTCCTTGAGCTGTGTGACCTCCTTCTGATCAGCCATTGCCATATCTGTTGCAATACGCTGAGTTGAGGGTTCATGTTCTCATGCTGCAGTCAAACACACAATTTAGTACCACAAATAGATAGACTCCGTGCATTTTACTTCATTAATTAAAATATACCAATTGGGCAAGTAAGGGTGAATTTACCTTGTAATTTTAACATAACAACATAGGTAAATGAGTGCAAAAAGGTCAAAAAGGGTAGTGGAAATGGACAAAAAGATGGCCTGATTTGGCACCCAACATCTCCCCCCAACCAGCCTACTACATGTCCTCATGCAGTCCACTTCCCTCACAAATCTGGATTTCGTACACTGTATGTTTAATGAAGCTGGGCAAGATCATATTCTGCGGCCATTTCTATCCCTAAAACTTTGAATCCATCTTAAAGGACAACTTCCTTCCACCAATCCGTCGAGACATCATAAGCTGGAGTATAAATTTTAGTAGGCAACCAAAGAATAGGAAACTGAAACTAGAGCCCCATCCATTGGGTTCCACATGGCTGGACACATGCTACATACCTGGGCACCCTATTAAGTACTCGTGCAAAATTTGGTGCCCCAAAAGGTTATCTATTCCGGGCAACTGTTGGTGACATCATCCACCTCCTCTGACAGCAACTAAGGGCCTCTTTTTGAAATGTGGTGAATTTCTTGACATAAAGATCAAGACACCATCTTTGTGTCCTCACCATTCTATCTTTGTTTCCCCCAATCCCTAGAACGGTGTTGTGCTTATTGAACATTGTGTCTAACATCTCATGTTCCCCTTTTACTATAAATGGTTTTGTAACTTGATTGGATTCAAAATTGTTACTAGCCTTTTGCTAGTGAATCTGATTAAAAGTGTAAGAGGTGAGGGCCCCTAAATGAATGTCCCCCACATATGGAACTAGGTTAAAATATCTATCTAGCCACAGTAAGTACCTGTGCAAGTAAAACTCACACATCAGATGTTGCATTTGTACATCGTGACTCTAAAAAAATCGGAGGAATTGCAAACCATCCTCCATCTCATAGTTGATCTCACCCCTAATACTTTCCTTGCAAAATAAAAGGAAACGTTCATGTAGAAATAAGGAATAAAAAGAAGCAGGGGGACGACATGCCATAACCTCTTGCACTAGATTGAACATCTGCTCCTTGTCGCCCTTCAGCTCTGCCATTTTCTTCTCCAGCTGCTCCATCTTGAGTTGTTGTTTCACATGTCGTAACCTCATAATATCTATGCGCTCCAGATATCCAAAAAATTTTGTGGAGGCCCTTTCCTCAATCCTTCTAATCTCATTTTTGTATTTAGCCATAGTAGATTTCCAGCACTGAATTTTAGTTTTTAAGGCATACTCCCGATCTTCAAACAGTTGTTCGATCGAGTCTATCTAAGTGGCAACAGAGGTCATGACTATCTGGTCTACTTGGGTTTCTGCATCGACCTCAATAGTTTTGGCCTTTTTGGCTCGCTACTTGTGCCTCTTTATTTGTTTCTACATTTTATGCACCTTCTTTCTCAGCTTCCTTACTTCCATTTTGACTCGCATCGTTTCCTTGTACTACAAGTGATACTTTTGTTTCATTGGAAGCCTTCATTGTTCACACGGCTCTATCCACTCTTGCTTAACTAATATTTCCTCAACTGAAGGTAAATCCCTTGAAACATCTTCTATTGTGTTGACTGAGGGATTTTCCTTCCCTGGTTGCTCTTCTCCACTTATTTCATGCCCAACAGCCCCCTCACCTGACTGTATCATTAGCTCATTCATCGAGACCATTTCACTTGGCCCCTCCTTTTCGCTAACAACAATCTCCTCTTCGTGCACACGCACTACGACTGGCAATGTGCTAGTGAGACACTCTCATGCTGTTGTGTTTGTTGGGACTCCTCCTTGTTCTCCAGCCTCCATACTTTCTTTTCTCCTCTCCTGCTCCAAGGCACCTGCCACCTGAGTGGCTTCCACTCCATAAGCTTGTGGCCTTTGTAACAGATTCAGAGCCACCGGAATTACAAAATCTTCTTTTTCTCCCCGTCGAAGGGAACGAGTTACCATTTCTCCTCTTGGAATCGAGGCGAAGAAAGGGAACTAGGGTGCATCTTCTACGTTTGGTCCCGAAGTTGACTCTGGTTCTTGTGGTTTAGTGTCAACCTCGCGCCCTGATTCTTTTGTTGCTTCCTCCATGGGCCCCACAATTTCCTCAACTCTGGGCCCTTCTTGCCTTTGTCCTTCCTCTTCTCTGATTTCCAAGGTCGGAGTGGTCATGACCCCCTCTTCAACCGGATTATCCTCCTCCATTATCATGGTTGTAGGAGATCCCTATGGGGTTCCTTCGGTCACCATATCAACTGCTTTGCCCACGTTTGCCTATTGTGGGTCTGCTCCTATGACTGCCATAGCATCCACTTGCTCTGCTAGTTCCACGAGTGAAGCTAGTTCTTGTGGTACAACCTCATTCGTGGTACTAGTGGGTCTTTCTACATCAGCCCCCATATCTGCCATTTCCTTCATAATTCCTTTTTGATCTTGGGGAGCTACCTTATCCCTTAGTTCCTCTGTTTCCATCTCCATTTCCTTTGGTTCCTCCTGGTCGACATAATCATCTTCCATAGGATCCTCCTCCATAGCTTCGGATTCTTCCACCCTATAGGCCATAACAGCTACTATTTGTTCCTTCGTGGAGTCCTGAAACACCTCCCATGAAATCGGAATTTGTCCAATGGCGTTCATTATTAGCAGTCAAACCAACCCATGATGAGTGGTGACGGCCAATACCTATCGAGCCCCCTGAGGGAAATGTGCCATTAAATGAAGGCTCCTTAGTAGGAAGTAGGGCACATTCATGGAGAAAGCTTCTACCTGTGGAAATCACAGGTGAGCTAATATGCAGAGGTGGTATTTGAAGATTGCGGAGTATCTGCCTTCGCACGTCATATATTTTATGACGAATTCTGCTACTTCTCCCCACAGATATGGTAGCAAACTTCTGTCATACCCCCTACCTTTTTGTGCTATACTCTCTCTGGCTTGAAGGAAGGCCTCAGGGAATTTCGGAAGCATAGTTCTTCTCACAAACCATCGTTCCCCCACTTGAGGAAGCCCATTGACTTCCACAATGATTTCTTCTGTTACAGGGATCTCCACTCCGCGAACCCGAGATCCTTCTTCTCCCAAGTTCAATGCAAGTTCAACTATCATTTCTTCATTAAACCCTCCCAACCTTTCGAAATACACATCCCATCCTCCATTCTGGAAAATTTGACATACCTCCTGATTAT
The DNA here is from genome assembly GCA_031772625.1 of Pinus tabuliformis. Taxonomy (NCBI): domain Eukaryota; kingdom Viridiplantae; phylum Streptophyta; class Pinopsida; order Pinales; family Pinaceae; genus Pinus; species Pinus tabuliformis. Next base: position 385,128,138 of record CM062810.1, on the reverse strand, counting down.
TTCGAACTGCCCTTGTGTTTTCAAGTTCATGTTGAATTGATCGGCCACCCATCGTTGCGAAGGTGGAATCAACATGTTGACTATAGTTGGTTGGCAAGGGAGAATGACAGGTCTCCAAATCATTGGAGATTGAAATAACGTCATGGTTGATTTGGGAAAGATGAGACGAACAATATTGGTACGTATGGGAGTAATGACAAGTCCAATGCTGGTATGCTTGGAAATAATGGCAAGTTAAGATGGTACTGTGGTGTGTTCTGAAAATTAAATGGGGTGTGTGGGGAAAGGATCAATATGACTTGGTACATGCGAATTCGCATCCCAACACTTAAAAAAATTTGATTACGGAGTACCGAAATCATTATATTCGATTGAGCGGGATTTATGTGCACTAAATGTTTTTTCGTGGTATGCCGTCATTTCTTATGACGGTTCCCCCCACCCCCCTCCAACTTAATGACGATTGTGCTCAACACGTTTAATTTTCCTTTTTTGGAATATTTAATTAAATCCATAAAACAATAGAGACGTACATGTGGACTTAGCTTATGGAGTGATACCACAGTGTGTAGTAGCAATAGTGAGTAGTGGCAACAGTGAGTAACGGCAACAGTGAGTAACAACAACAATGAGTAACAACAGTTATGGTGTAATGGCAGTTACGGAGTAACAACAGCTACGGTGTAACGACAGTTATGGAGTAACAACAGTTATGGTGCAATGGCAGTTGTGGAGTAACAAGAGCTACGATGTAGCGGGAGTTATGGAGTAATGGTAGCTACGGTGTAATGACAGTTGTGGAGTAACAACAGCTATGGTGTAATGACAGTTATGGAGTAACAATAGCAATGGTGTAACAGCAGTTCTGGAGTAATGATAGCTACGGTGTAACGAAAGTTGCAGAGTAACAACAGCTACGGTGTAACGGCACTTGCAGAGTAACAGCAACTACGGTGTAATGGAAATTACGGAGTAACAGCCCCGACGGAATAACAGTAGCTACGATGTAATGGTAGTTGCAGAGTAACAGCAGCTATATTGCAACAACAGTTATGGAGTAACAGGAGCTAAGGTGTAACGACAGTTATGGAGTAACAACATCTATGGTGTAACGACAGTTATAGAGTAACAACAACTATGGTGTAACAGCTATTTAATGACTAATAAAGTGACAGCACCGAGTGTTACATTTCTCCTCGCCATATTTCTTTGTTGTTCCTGCAAAAGATAAACAAGTAATAGCAATATATATATATATTTAGATTATTATTATTATTATTTTTAGAGTAGAGTGAGGGTGTCTTTTTTTTCAATGACCATTAAATCAGATGAAGTAGAAAGATTTTTAACAAAAGCATCTTTAGAGGCTGGATGGTGATATAATTTAAGACGATGTCCATTTACCAGGAATGAAGTATGGTTTTCATCTATTGTACTTAGTCTAACCATTCCATTGTCGAACACTATGTCTACTTGATATGGGCCCATCGAGCGAGTGCAGAGCTTGCCTTTCAAATCCTTAATCTGGAGTCATACAATAACGCACAGTCCCCCACCTGAAACAACTTAGTTTTGATAAATTTATTGTTCCATTTCATTCTCTGTTGTTGAACAACAGTAGTTTTTTGGACAACCACTACTCAAATCTCATCCAAAGCATTTAGCTATTCCAGTCAGTGTTTCTGGACTTCTAATAAATCTAGGCCTACTTCCAAAGCTGTTATGAGTGTACTAATCTCAAATTCCACCTGAAACAAGGGGGATTTTCCATAGACTAATTCATATGGAGAAAACCTTGTTGTATTCCGCCATGTTGTTTTGTATGCCCATAGAGATTCTGGAAGATTTTGTGCCTAGTCCTGATGATGGCTTGCTACTATCTTTGTCAAGATATTTTCCAATACCTTATTTGTGCTTTCTACCTATCCATTCGCCTAGGGATGATAGGAGGTTGTCACTCTATGTTTGACCCCAAGCTTTTCTATAATATGAGATGTAAACAGTGATCCACCGTCTGATACAATTTCTCTTGGAGTCCCATACCTAGCAAATATTTCTTCAAAAAGGAAGTCTGCCACCACTTGCTCTGTTGTTCTTGTGACTGCCCTAACTTCCCACCATTTAGTTACACGGTCAGTTCAGACCAAGATGTAAGCCTTTTGATGCGAAGGTGGGATGAAGCGACCAACGAAATCGATGGCCCATTTCTCGAATGGTTCAAGGACTATTGGGGTTGTAGGGGCATTTCATCTACTTTCTCACGTTCTCCCATCCATTGACAGCTATCACACCTCCACACGTAATCCTGAGCATCACAAAAGATGGAGGGCCAGAAATATCCCATTTGTAGCACTTTATGACCTGTTCTTTTGTCTGCAAAGTGTCCCCCATAGGGTCCACCGTGTGCAGCTTTTAATATCCCAAAAATATCATCTCCTGCCACACAATGTCGAATCTGCTGATCAACTCCCTTATGGAAGATATATCCTTCCATCCATGAATGTTGGGTACTTTGGTGAATGATCTTCCTTTGCTCCTTATAGGACAAATGATGAGGCACTTTACCTGTAGCAAGACAATTAGCAATATCTGCATACCTCAGAGTGTTAGCAGGAACTGTAAAAAGATTATCATCTGGAAAATCATCTTCAATTGGTGTTTCCTTACCATCATGCTCTATCTTAGATAAAAAATCTGCGACCACATTGTCTTTTCCTGGTTTATTTACTATAGTGATATCAAATTCCTGTAGTAGAAACAACCATCTTGTAATTCGACCAGGGGTAACAGGTTTATTCATTAAATAACTTATGGCTACATGATCGGTGTGCACAAAATTATGATACTTGGTAATGTAGTGTTGAAACTTATTGATGTCATAAATGATAGCAAGAAATTCTTTCTCAATCACTATGTAGTTTAATTTAGCAGGAGCCAAATTTTTACTAACATAGTAGACTGCATAAGGTACTTTATACTCTTGTTGTCCTAATACTGCACCAATTGTTGTTTGAGAGGCATTCGTACGAATGTGGAAAGGTAATTCCCAGTTAGGTCCTCTAAGGATCGGAGCAATGCAAACTAACTCTTTAATTTTTGTAAACGCTGCATCACAGTCTTTTGTCCACACAAATTTTGAATCTTTGGTTAGTAATTGAAACAGTGGGTGTGCTACTTTTGCAAAATTTTCTATGAAATGTCTATAACAACTAGCACAACCAATGAAACTGCGTACCTGTGTGACCGTTTTAGGCATTGGGAAGTGCAGAATTACCTGTGTCTTTGCTGGATCCATCCTAATTCCTTCAGCTGAGAGAAAATGTCCTAGAACTATGCCGTCTTCCATCATCATGTGACATTTAACTATACTCAGAGAGACACGCGCTTATATACACCTTGTGAGAAATTTTTCCATATTTTTCAATCCCACCATGAAAGAGTCGCCATATGGAGTAAATTCATCCATATAGATCTCAACACTATCATTTATCAAGTCAGAGAATATTCCCAGAATTTCCCTCTGGAATGTTGTAGGAGCATTACACAGGCCAAAAGGAAGGACCCAGTATGCAAATGTCCCCTAGGGGCATGTGAACTTGGTCTTGTCCTGGTCGTCAAGAGCAATCTAGATCTGGTTATATCCACTAAACCCATCGAAAAAATAGAAATACTTCTTACTAGCCAATTTGTCCAACAATTGATCAACAAATGGCAAAAGAAAGTGGTATTTCTGTGTCGCCTTATTCAACTCTCGATAATCTATGCAGATCCGCCATTTAGAGTTCCTTTTGGGGACCATTACCAATGGTGAGACCCATTGGCTATCTGATATTGGGTAGATGAAACCTACATCCAGTAATTTCTGAAGTTCTTCTTTCACCACATTCTTTAATGCAGGGTTCATTCTTCTTTGAGGTTGTCTTGTAAGATGACAATCTTCTTTGATGTATACGTGATGGGTGCATAAGTTGGTGGGGATTCCCTTCATATCTACATAATCACAGGCGGAGGCCTCTTTATGTTTTTGCAGAATGTCTATAAGCTACTCCTTCTGAGTTTCTGACAGGTTCAAATTAATGTTCAAGGTTTTCCCAGGTTCTAATTCCGCTTGCATACTTCCATGAGGTGCATCAGCAGGTGCTTCCTCTAATCCTTATGTTGTTTCCATAGTTTCCTAAGTCTCATAGCTTAGGATAGATTCTAGGATCTGCTTTTTTGATTTTGAAATGGAACAAGTATCATCCATGAAGGAAGTGATCACATCATCTTCTGATCCCATTTTCAATTGTAGGGTCTGTCTGATAGTAAGGACGGGTCTTACTTCTTCTTCTTTGTTTCAATCCTCCACCGTAAATACAACCTTCTTATTTCTTGCTGGTTTTATAGGTGAATTTGGTTCTGCAGGTGGATATAACACTAAATTCTTAGTGTTATGCCCAATAGAAATGACCATATTCCCTGAGTGGCACCCAATGTAAGCGTCTGTAGTGGCCAGCCATGGCCTAACCAAAATTAGGGAATTACCGCCCACTAAAGATTGTGTATGAAATACCAAGAAGTCTATGGCGTAATGCCATGAGTCCACTGAAATTGTCACATCTTCTAGATTTCCTACAAGTTTGAATGTAGATCGATCTGCTAATTCCAGTACTGTAGGTGTATGCTTCAAATTACTAATTCCTAGCACATGCATAGTTTCAGTGGTGATGACATTGATGGTAGCTCCCAGGTCTACCAACACATTTGGAATCTCTACCACATTAATCTGTACTATCAAGATCAGGTTCCTCGGATCTCCATATTTCACTGGCATTGATTTTCCCATTATAAAATCTGACAACTTTCCCATAACATGTATACTGAGGGGATCTTTAATTTTCTTGGTAGGTTTCTTTGAAAAATACTCCCTAAGAGTCTTTGCATAGATTTGCACATCCTTAATAGCTTGTAATAAGGGAATTTTAAGAAATAAGTTCTACAACTCTCCTAATAAATCAAATTCTGATTGAGGACCTGGTTTACTCATGATTAATATCTTTGGGTAAGGTGGTTCAGAGTGATGTTGTTTGACAGGAGGTGTCTAGGTTTTATCGATTTTCTTTGGCTCTTCACTAACCAGTTATGCCTCCTTACCTTCACTATCAAGCTGGTCAATGATAACTGGAGGAGGTTGTACATTAACTGTCCAACCTAATCACAAATTCATTTCATACAGCTCTGCAGTGGAGATACTATATGAAGGCAGGTTAAGAACATCAGCTTGATGAGCTCCCTTATTTTGGGGGGGTTAAGGTTAGGTTACATTGGAAGCTGAGGACAGGTAGGTTGGTTACCAGGAGGGACATTGGAGGGCAATTGAAGCTGCTACTGGGGCATCTGCGGTGGCATCTGCTGAGGAAATTGACCAGGAGTGGATCCTCGCCAGGTTGGAGCCCATGGGGAGCTCGTACTGGCTTGGGGATTCCACTTCTGCCAAGGTGGGTAATGGTATTGCGGCCACATGGGAGGATAAGGTATGGTCTGAGGATTCATATTACAATATTAAAATACTGAGATGGATCGAGGTACATACCTTGACTTCCCATCGATGGTCAAGGCTGCCATGGCTTCCTAGATCCCATGAGGTATAACTACTCTGTGTCCTCCCCCATTCCTTGAAATACCGCTTTCAAACCTAGTAAGGAATGGCATGAGCTTGTCGCATGATTGAGCTTGCAGATCGCACATTCCTCAATGGAATTTAGTGGACATTCCCTCTCTGGATGCTTCTTTCTACACTTCAGGAAAAACATTGCCATAGTCTTGTCCAGCTTTAGCTGCTTTTGTTTTACTTGCAAATTATCCATATGTGTTGATAGGGTGTTGAGGATATATGTTCTCAGGTCGTCTAGCAAATTTTCGATTTCCGCTTTTGTAACGCCCTCGCCAGATCCCTTTACTAAATGGACTCCCAGCTTGTTTCTCGCAAGCCCCCTTGAGCACTGAATACATAATTTGCAAATATCTTCGAACTTCTCCTTGGAGATATCTCCCTTTCCCACAATGTTCAATAGTTCCATCGAGTCTCCTCGAAAGGATCAAAGGAGGATAATATTTAATATCTCCTTATCTAGGTTAGAATGACCTGACCTCTGTAAGGTGTAGTTGAACCTCTCCACACAATCTTCCAAGCTTTCATCTTCTTTCTGTGTGAACTTGAAGAGTTCCTCCTTAATGTTCTAGGATTTACAGTAATCCTGGTATTTCTCCAGGAAAGTCGTCTGCATATCTTCCCATGTACAAATGGATTTTCCTCCAAGGCCCATGAACCATCGCAGAGCCGTCCCTTTTAAAGTGGAAAAGAAAATCTTCAGCTTCTGGGCATCTGTTGTGTAGTCATACCCCCGGAATACTATATCAAACTCAAATAGAAATGTGTTGGGTCTTCTGAGATAAGCCCATGGAAGGTTGGTAAAGGTTCCAATGGAATAGGCTTTGTAGGTTCACCGGTTCCCAGATCCCCAATAGGGAAATCAATGGTGGAGTTTGTAGGAGGCATGAATATTTTCCAATAATCATTAGGGATTTCAACAGGCTCTGCAGAGGGTGGCTAAGGATTCTTTGCTACAGGAATTCGAGCTGCTTTGGTGGCACTTCCCCATTCTCTTGGTGATGTAAATATCTCCTCGTCTCTTTCTCTTATGGCCCGATGGCTTGATCCTTCGGCTGCAACTCCCTTTCCTTTACTAGAGCAGTCTGATTCTACTAATGCTCTGCTTGCAACTTCCTCCTCTGCTAACACCAGCACAAGATTCTCTAGATCAGGTCCACTACTAGATGCTTCCTCCACAGTCAGAGGAACCTGCTGTGTTGAGTCACCATAGAATGCTACAGCCGATACTGGCTGTTCCACTGATTGTCCTTCTGACTTCACCCTTCTTGCTCCTGGTCTCACAGCTATGCGAGAGGATGCTTCTGATTCAGCCTTTGTTATGATCTCTTGTGTATAAGTTTTTCTTCCCAGGTCTGGTCTTCCCCTCCTTGGGGCTCTCCCTTTGCCCCTTTAACTTAGTTCATTGTTCATACAAGAGTTGAATTGATGGGGGGTTTCTGTATGAACCTACAATGCTTCAACCTTGGAGTAAGGTGTCAAAAGAAAATTCCTTCCCCAAGATGAAAGAACTCACAAAAAGAAAGGAAGATATAGCAAAAAAATCTAGGGTTTCAAGCCTGAAGCAAGGCGTCAAAAGACTCCTCCCTCCCCAGGACGAGAGAATGGCCCAAAATACTCAGAAAAACAAAAATTGACAAACAAAAAGAGTACCCACGCTCAGGACTTGAAGCAGAGCGAGAAAACTCGTTCTCTCCCCAAGATGAGAGATTGATCCTCTGGTCGGTCCGGATTGTTGTTTGCACCTTGTTAGCCTCCCCAGAAATAATGCCAAAATGTTGGTGTCCAGGTAGGGGTGATTTATCTACCTTATTCCGACATTAATATTATCAATTCGGGTGCGTATCCTTTGAAGGAAACACGCAAGGTATATACAAGGGTAGACGCGTAATCTCTCCCAAACAAGGGTTCGTGGCTTAAGATTCAAAACATAAATGCAAGATTAACAATTTACAGAACTGCAGAAATAATCATAAACAGTAAAGAACTGTAACAACAAACATAAACTGATAAATCACACACACACAAAGACACAACACTTAATCAGAAGAGCAGGCCTAGCTCTCTGATCAGGGTTGCGTTAGCCACGAAAAAAATTAGAACAAAAAATGGATGATCTTTTATTACTTGGTAACAGAGGTTTACAACACTGATGGGTGAACCCCCATTCACAGGATCAACCTGCAATTTATACACAACGAGGGAGATTAGCAGATCTCCCGGAGACATAGTAATTGCAGATACAAATATATACATCGGTTGAAATGATATCAGCATCAGATGTCTGAGATAGCAAGAAGGCCTAAGAATAGTTCAGGGAGCCTGTTCCCCAAGCTGTGCGACCTCCTTCTGATTGGCCGTTGCCAAATCTATTGTAATACGCTGAGTTGAGGGTTCCTATTCTCATGTTGCGGTCAAACACACAATTTAGTACCACAAATAGATAGACTACGTGCATTTTACTTCATTAATTAAAATATACCAATAGGACAAGTAAGGGGGAATTTACCTTGTAAGTTTAACATACCAACATAGGTAAATGAGTGCAAAAAGGTCAAAAAGGGTAGTGGAAATGGACAAAAAGATGGCTTGATTTGGCACCCAACAACAACCACATTGAAAGGGGGAAATCCAACCTTCAAGGCCTTTGGGTTGGTTCTAGAGGAACTACCTCTTGTCATTGTTGGACCCCCAAATCCGTGAGCTCTACCGATGTGCTAAGGATCAATGAATAGAGAAATTTTTAAGGAAGAGGGAAATATCCCAAATGCCAAAGTTCTTGGTAGACATGGACTAGGCCTTGAAACTTGACCCTTAAAATACCATGCTATGACCAAAATAAAAAACTTGGGAACTAGGAAGGATCAAAATAAACAAAAACAAGATTAGAGATAAGAGAATGCCCCAAACAACCAATTTACACAAAATACACATTGATTTATGAAACTATATGAGACAGTATAACCATGTTAGTTGTCGTAGGATGGTTAAACTTGTACAATCTATAATGTGTAATATCCCTCCATTGTTGTAATGTTGTTTTTGTTTAGATTGAATTATGTTAGTAGGAATGGCAGAAAAGCCATGAAGTGCATTGAAATACTTATATAAATAAATAATTTTATTAATAATCAAATAAATGTGATTGAAAGTACTTGGGAATGGTACATCTGAATATGAGATTGAGATAGCTCTTCCATGATCACAATTTTGGATAAGATTTAATGGATGGGAGAGAAAATCCATTAAATCACTTAGCTATGGAAATATTCTAAGCTTGGATAAGAATAAAGCGCCGCAGAAGAGAAAAGTGGGCCTTTAAGGAAAAGCCTAGGCATTTGGACATTGAAGACAACAAAAGCAAGACACCGTTAAAGGAAAAAATGAATCATTGAAGAAAGGTATAAAATACATATTGAAGGGATCAATAGAGGTTAGTGATACCCGGGAAATTACATCTCATCTCATGGGTGAACTAGAGGCACTCAATTTAAGGTTGGGTGGAGAAACATGTGTAAAATTCTCAAGTGAATCCCCAACAATGATACCGGCTAGACTAATTATTATGTTATTCTCTTTCTTGTTCATTATAGATTACCTATTATGTCCTCTCGTTTTTCAGTATGTGATATGTAAATTTCGATGTTATATTTTATATTTATATATGTGAGTAAAATCTTTAATTATCGTTGTTAGAACATTGATAATATGCATGTAGATTATTTAGTAACTGGTTCTACAGTTATGAGGAAGGGATTCGATAATTATGAATTTGACTATTCGAAGACTGCATATTTGATGTGATATGAAATTCTAGATTGATTTCACAACAGATGTGTAAGTACTCATAAATAACAAAATTAGATGGTTATAGTTGGGTTTTAATATTATGAGAACATGCATATGGTGACTGTCAATTTAGTGGGTCTTATAGTTGATACAATGATTAATAAGATGTGAATTATCTCTTTATGTTAATAGCATGAGCCTTAATGGTAAAGATAAGATGTTATTAGCTACAATGAAAACTTTTATTTTGTGTTATGAGGAGAAATAGTACTTGTATGGTTTGAATCTTGCAACAACAGAAATTCGTGAGTATGTTAAGGGTAAGGGAACTAGGCATACACTAGAAAACCAAAGCGAGACACTAGAGCAGCTGTAATACTCACACCAAATAGGTGAAGGAAATATGTTTTCTAGCAGAGAAACTCCTAAACTGAAATCTTTAAGAATAGAAATAGGAAGAAAATTATTTCATTTATCTCAGCACCAAAAATTACTGAAGAATAATAGAAGTAACAAAAAAAAGATTACAAATAGGGAAAATATGTGTGCAACTGGTAGCGAGACAAATCACACATTAATTCAACAACTGAAAAGAAATGGGAGACAACTTAATACAAGTATATGCACATTTCATATTTCATAAAACTTCATTACAGTAATAAAAATTAGGAACTAATTTGTGTGGAATAAATTAGACCAAGAAATCAATTATTGAGCAAACACATGCCTTAAATAGTTGAGTTGACACAAATATGAGAAAGATAAAACATCCATAAGTCTATTACATCATGTGGGAATCTTACCACACAACTAGGTAACCAGAGGTTTGAGCCTCAATAATTATGGTTCATAAAGTTATAAAGTTAGAATCATAGTGGCACATATACTTGTATTCAAACGAGGGATTACAAGAAGAATTCCCAAATTAAATTCCCTCAATCATCATATATACTCTCTGGCTTATCATAGAAATAATCCCCAACAACACCAATTAATAATGAAAGTTGGAAAGGGTCACAAAATTTGATTCATGCTAGAGAATCGAGGTAACCGACTTGGATGAGATAAAAGGCATAGGTAAGTGAGGACCATTCTAGTGACTTCTTGAGAAAATATACTGCTTCAAGAATGTATTTTTGTACCTACAAGATAGGGGAACAAGGTATAAGTACTTAACATTATGAAATCGCGTGAATAAAGTAATAAAAACAATAGAGGGGGAGTGAATGCCTTACTCGAAACAATAACCATTGGTCGTCTCCAATCTATAACCAATCAAAGAATGATATGCTTAGGCATGGTATAGCCTGTAGGATCCATAAAAAAGAAGAAAAAAAGAGAAAAAGAGAAACATAGCTTGAAATGAATTGAGGTGATAGAGCTAGAGGACTAGCATGACCTTTATGAATATTGCATGTCACCCTACCGAAAATAACAAGAATGTTGTAGCTTACCTTACATTTTTTCTCCAATCGTCCAACTAGTAGGATTTCTCAAATTCTTGGGTTAACTACTACCACCACCTATAGCGGAAAAGTAACAATGAAAGTAAAGAAGTTAGAAACCTCTGTGAGTGTTATTAACATAGTAGGAATTACATCGATGGGTTGTGATATTGACGATTCCTATAAGAAAAGAGGGAAAAACAAGCTTAGTCAACCTCAAATGGAGATGAGCATAGAGTCGGGGAAAGAGAGATGGAAAAAATCATAAAATACAACCAACAAGAAATTATTAGTAACCTTAAAGGAAACATTTTCTCGAAGTGGCGTTATACCTGTAGATGGAATACCCATCATACTATCGTCAACACTTGAAACAAACACTAAACAATGGGAAAACATTGGGGAAATGCTTCAAGAAGAAACTTTAGAGGAAGGGGAGTGAATCTAACCATAAGAATCAAAGAAATTACCTGTAAGAACATCTGGAGTAAAAAATGGTGGAGGCATGCAAAGTTCGTTTGTCTTCATGACCTTTGTGCATCCACAGAAGGCCGAATGCCAAATATTGAAAGCAAGCGCTGAGGTGATGTCACCAGAAGGAGAACGTGGCAACGAAAGGGTACAATGACTCAAAAATTAGGGTTTAAAATGGTTTAGGTTTACGAAGATTAATCGTGACCCTTGATGGCCATCTCTCCATCCCAACCATTGAACTGTTGCTACGATGGTCACATGGCCTCCATATGATGTAGGCATGTATGTTGAACTCTAATTGCATGGTTAATCTCCCAAGTAGGAGTAGGACAACCAATATTGGAATTGGCGAAGAGGTTATGAGAAACAACTTTAGAACATAGGCACTAAATTGAATTTTATTGCATAGTAAAGCAATAAAACAAATTATATCATAAGGTCTTACATAGCTATTAAGAGGTGCAATCCATAACAACAAAAAGAATGAAATAATATTTCCATTGTAACCATTAGAGCATGTAACCTTTAATTGGCTAAGAGGGTATTTCCACCATACTTATTCAATGTTTATATTATACCTAGAATTAAGAAGAATCTCCTAAGTGAGGAGTGATTGAAGGTAACTTTCTAGGGATTAATGTAATAGTGTATACCTTGTAACATGCCCATGTGATAAATGTGATAATGTATGCTTGTAATATGCTCATGGAATAGAAGTGGAAGAACATATATCCTTGAACTAGGTCTTATGTAGTTCATTGTAGAAGAATAAGGGAATACATGGTGGCAATAGTACCAGTGCTATAAACACATATAGGAAAAAAAAATATTTGTTTGGCTTGTATTCTACTAGTAGAGTTATGACATAATGTTTCTCATCTCTTGGCCATCAACCATCAGAGGTTAGTAGGTGTTGAGAAAAACACCTTCGCACATTTTGATCTGGTAAGCATTTAGTGCTTCCATCAAATAACGAGCCTAAAATATGTGACATTTCACATTTGTTGTAGTTCACTTTATTTTCATTGCCCTATGAGGAAAGCACCAAAGGTCGTGTAGTGGCGAAAAGGACAAAGTTGTCATGTCAGTTAGTAGAGTATGGAAGACATAAATCCATCATGTCAACTGTATTTTTTTCATTGCCATCGGCCCGTTGTGGAATTAATGAAAGCTTGCAATTGTTGATGAGTGTTGGATAATCTCATTAACAAACAAGCTTAATAAACAGAGCATTGCACTACAATCAAAGTTTTTTACCACCATCACCTCCTAGTTCTATTCACTGCCTCAAATTAAAACAAAGAAAGCACTAGTGATTATGGGGAGCCAAGAGACCTAGTGCCTTTTGTTTTGGGCCCTTGGTCATAGCATTGGTTCTATGGACCATTTCACTTAACACTCACGTACTAGAGAATTTCAATGCAAGTGGCATTATTGGCATCACAAATGAAGAAGCTAAAATGTGGAAGATCCCTTTTATAAAAAAAAAAAAATTGACTTGCTTTCCCATTGTTTTTGGTCTTTGCTCACCAATAAATTATACTTTGGTGTTTTGTTTTCCATTGTTTTTTATTAGTGCCCTAGCCATTTAACACACAACCTAATACAGTGGGAGAATCCTCGACATTTACAATGTATATTATAGCATTCCTATTTAATCTCAAGGAAATGTCATTTGTTTTCTTATAAGTATAGCTTGGACTTAGAAGCTTAATAGATCATGTTCCTTTTTTAAATTAAAATGATGCAATATAAACATAAATATTTATTTCAACAATGATGTGTAATTTTATTAATAAAAAAAAACTACAATACATCAACTTAAATTAAATATATTTATTATTTTAATTTTTTTAATTAAATAAATAACGTTTTATTATTATTTTTTGAGACTTAAAATGTATTAGAAAAGTTATTTTTAGTGGAAATTTACTTATTTTTTATTTCAAAAAATCTAATAATAAAAATGTTTAAATAGTGTTTTGAATGGTAGCAACAAATTCAGTATTATCAAGAACATCTATAGGACACTCAAAATCTTAGAACTTAATCACCCAAATTTTCACTATTTTCACGACAAAATTATAACCCATTACACTACCATTTTTATTTTATAATCACAACCTCATATAATTTAAAATATACCCATTTTATAATCACTACATCATATAATTTAAAATATACCCGACATTTACATTTTACACGACATCGTCATCCTGATCCTAAACTGAAAGAAAGTGCTGGATGCAATCACAAAACGCTGTTACGTCCTGTTTTCTGATCAACGCTGTGCTGTTAACCAAAAAACAAAACAATTATACTAACTTCACCATAACCACACTCGAGAGTCGAGAGGGAGGTCAAGAACGTTGGATATTTTGGGATAAGCTGAGCCGCACGTACTACTACTGGCGACTCTCTGGACATGGCGGGTTCCACCATTGCTCTTGCAAGAATAAGCATTCCACCATTGCCCTTGCAAGCCCATGGTCTGGCACTCGAAATTGGTGCACAGCTCCTCCAGACAACGAAGCTCTCCAAAAAGTGGACCCTGTATCCAACTGCACGGCGCAGGACGCGGGGCCGTACCCAGCGTAACGGCCTCGGGATTCCACCGGCGTGCGCTGACCAGGATTTAATAATCACCCCCTCATGAACGAAAATGATATCCCCACGAACACCATAATTTGATTGCTGTGTTTCTCAAGTGTCTAACACCATTATTCCTCAGGGCCTTCAATAAAGGTGACCATTGCATCCGATAATATGGATTCAAACATACTTAGCATTGCCTGTTAGCAGTGAAACGAGGTATTTGTATATAAGGATAACCTAAATTTATTTTAGAATTTTCTTTTTCTTGATTTGAAATTCTCCGGAGCAGGGAATTGCTGCTATGCAGCCAATCTTGTTCTTTCACATTTGCCGTTTGATGATATCACTATGGTGATGCAAGAGACGAGACTGAGCGTTCTAAGCGCCATATATTTTTTCTTTTAGGTTATTCTTTTGACATACAGATGAAGGTGTGTATGCACATGGGTGACCATGACATAAATAAATATAAACTACTGAAAACTAAGAATTGAATATATAAACTACTGAAAACTAAGAATTGAATTGACATATTTCATAAATTGGAAGTTTAAGTAGTCTGATTTGACTCTAGAAATAAAGTGTGTATATGATTTTGGTGAAGTGAGATTGAAAAATGAAAGCTGAAAAGAGATGTGTTTGGAAAGACAATTTAAGGTTTCAACTTCGTACTCTGGAATGCCATGAAATATTTGAAATCATTAATAATCAGTCAACATTGTTAAGTCTGTGAAATTGTAATTTCAAGTGCCATAAAACTCTACAATTTTGAAAACCAAGTAACATTGATCAATAGGATCCACATGCAACAGAATGTCTAACTACATCCAAGAATATCACATCATTTTCTGAAATATATTACCAGATTACAGGAATGTAAAATCTCTTACCCATGTTCGCGCATACATTCATTTTACTGTGTTCAACGCGCAATATGGTTATTATCACTATTATTTAACTTCAAATCTCAAAAGCAACCGCTGATTGAATACTCTGAACATACTCCACATGAGATTTTTCTGGTTTCTCAATGGCAGTCCACATTCCAGTGGTTTCGGCTGGAGCAATTGCTGCACTTGTCGTAGGCGGGGGCTGAAACAGATAGAAAACCTCACCATTACTCTCAGCATGACCGCAAACAAAAATCTTGTCACGCCACGGTACACAACATGAAACCGTTGTCAGGGTTTCTGGAAGAGAACCTACTGCCCTCCAAACGTTTTCGTTGGAGTCATATTCCATCACCCCTTGCTGCTTCTGGAACGAGTACAAGCGCCCAGAAGAAGCAGCGACCACACAAGACTGTGGGCCTTTCCCTTCCCCGACCGTCCACATATTTTCCAGCGTTGTCCATGCCCCTGTTTCTGGATCATAAACTTCCGCACTCAGCTTGAATCCATCACTCAACTCACTATTATAACCGCTAATAACGAAAAATTTACCGTCGATGAAAGCACCATAGCATTCATCCCGTTCTTCACGCATCTCAGGAAGAATCTTCCATTCGTCTTCAAACACATTGTAAACAGCTGCAGATCGCAGGAATTCTTCGTAGTCACCGTGTCCACCTGCAACGTAAAGGAGTCCCTCAGGTGATACCGAGAAAGCACCGGCGATTCGAATCTCCGGCATGTCTGCGCCGCGGCTCCACTTTCCAGATGAAAAGTCATAGATGAAAACGGTATTGAGTGCCTCTCCTAGGTAGAGACCGGACGGATTCCATCCGCCCATCAAAACCAGCTTTCGATTGACACAAACGCAGTCACAGAAGAGTGGAATCCCATTGTGAGAACCAGGGAAATGGGGAAGGGGAGGAAGCGTTTCCCAGGTGCCTCGCAAAGGGTCAAACACAGACACCACAAATTCTAGATCATCATCATGGTAAGAAGGATATTCCCGGAGTTCCACTAAACATATAAAATGCTGCGAAGTTCCAAACTTTTTTCTGTCTTCGTAAAACTGGGGGTGGTTCACAGCGGCCTCCCAGCTTTTGCAAACAGCTCCGAGGGTTGCATGAGAGTCGTAAGGCACTCTTAGCAGACAATGTCGACCTATTTCCCATGGAAGAGCAACAAAACCCTCCATAATCAGATGCACTACAGCGAAACACGGTCTGATACTGCTGGTGTTCGAAAATTTGATTCGAGGAGAATTGACTATGAAGTTGCCAGATACAGACAGTTTGAAAAACCTGCAAAGGCAAGCACAAGACGAATACGTTTTGAACGAACTGAATACCACAGCAGACTGTTTACGTTCCAAGACTGTTTGTAAAATCTGCAAAGCCAAGCACAAGACGGACACCTAATATCACAGCAATCAGACAAGACAAATGCTCATGTACCAGAACTACACTCAGCTTCTTACCTAGAACGGTTAAACACAACCACTTGCTCGATGCCGCACCAGGCCGGATCGAACCCAACTGATAACCACAACACAGAGAGATGGAACGAATGCGCCAAAGAATGTGAACGAGGTCGAAATAAATGAAGGAAAACTCAAGTCATAACGGAAGAAAGTCGAGGGAAAAATGAGTCAATAACAGAGATCTCGCATGAATGAGGCACCGCATTTAACTAATGAAAAAGGGACCAGTTGGCTTGCGATTGTCGTGTTTTGTTTCGCAATTTGTGCAATGGAAACCCTAATGGCGTGGTGAACA